>OY855903.1:7020000-7235000 GCA_963693305.1 Meandrina meandrites | reverse complement strand
GTATAAGAAACATCGAACCCGGGCATCAATAGCTGCAGTCTATTACAATTATGGGAATGAAAACAGCTTTATTAAAATCAAAGTACTTCAAACTGCAACGATTTAACTGATTTTATCATTATGAAGGCGTCTGAGTAGCGTAATATTTTCGCCCTCAGTAGTAATATCGGAGTCTATCAAATACCACCTCGGGCGCACCCACCTAATTTTGCCTCTTTCCTAAGGTTTACACTAAGGATTTTCAACTTACCTCGCTCACAAAGCTCGCTCGGTAAGTTGAAAACTTAGTGTAAACCTTAGGAAAGAGGCAAAAGGTGGGTGCTGCTCGGTAGTATTTGATAGACTCCGATATTACTACTCGCAAGAGAAGGATGAAAAGGATGCCCATTTAGAGGGATGCAACAGAAATGTACAAAGATCAATAGAAACTTTACACAAATGGGACGAGGAAGAAAAGGAATTCTTAGCCAAAGTCGAAAAAAAACTACAACTCCTAAAAACAGAATAACAACATCAGATTTAATAATTAAAAGCGAACCAGATAACGGAGAAGTTAAAGACCCCCCAATACACATATCAGAACAGCTGCTCACAACAATGAAAAAAATGAGCCCACAGGATTTAAAGAACACGCTAATCACACAAGAAGAAGTGGAAGAAGTGGATATAACCGAATCAACAGATCTGGAAGAGTTCGATTTGACGGGCCCAGGAGAACAAGTTTACGAAACGCCAATCATGACATCACGGCTCTGTGGCAGAATAATGTCGAACGAGTTTAGCGAGGCCCAGGTGGAGTACATATTAAAGAAAAGTTTGGGCTTTTAGAGCAAAAAAGCTAATTAATAAAAGTTGAAAGCAAATGGCGGAGATAGCAGCAGCGCAAAATCTGAACCCCGAGCAAAAAAAGGTATTCAATAAAAAGTTGAAAGAGGGGCTAGCGGAAATGGTGAAAAAGTTGGAAGAAGAGATAGAAAAGTATCAAGAAGATACACACGTGGTCTACAAAGGGCAGAAAATCAGGAAAACCCTGAATCAGTGTATCCCTGCCACGAAGGAAGAGTGGGAAGAATACCTGCGGGACAAAGCCTCAAAAGGCAGTAAAAAACAAATCAGCTTCATAGATAAAGTTTTCTTCGAAGACGGAGCGCTGGACTATGAAAAACAAATCAGCTTCATAGATAAAGTTTTCTTCGAAGACGGGGCGCTGCAATTAGAGAAACACGGCATAAGGAAATAAACATGGATACATTAGAACTGATACAAGCACTTCCACAAGAACTTCGAGAAAAAATCTGCAACGAGTATATTGTAATAAAACTCTGGCAGCGTAAAATGCTTGGCTGGGACGATGTCAGAAAAGAGATCAATAAAGGGTATACTTCAATGAAGCTCAAACAGCGTAAAATGCTTGGCTGGGATGAAGTTCATGCTGCAATTTATGAAGCACCATTTTGCGATCGCAATAAACAAATTGTAAGGGTCTTGTTTTGTTATAAATGTAACAGAAGCAGATGTTCGCGAAATGGTCTCTGTAATCTGTGCATTAGAAATGGATTCAGACACTATCTCGGCTATCCTATTTTTGATGAAAATGATTATGATGAGTGCTTCACGAGATCTTTCTCCTCGAAATGGAGAGGAGTCTTTGCGTGATATTTTCTGAGAAGAAGAGCGTGTCAGCAAACTTACCTCTTAAAAGAAAAATCGTCTATTAAAATTAAACTTACTAATACACGTTTTGTATTAGATAGACCTCTATCTCCGTGGTCGTGTTGAGATAAATAAACCGCAAAATAGTCTCCCGGATTTATTTGTTTTCTTTCACCGCCATAACGGGGCTCCGCATATTGGTATTTTAAACCACTAGCATTACGTACGCTTGTAAATGGGATGCCACCATCAAAACCTCTAGGTAAAGTAAAATTAAAACCTATTTTTTCAAAAGTTCGAGAGGCACCCTTTTGTTCTATAATTAAAGCTGAGATACCGTCGAGTAAACAAGGAAATGGCGCCATCACACGAATGTCATTACCGAATTTAACAAAAGTTCTATTACCAGTAACATTTTCATCCGAGTTCCATTCGCCAGTTATTACTATTCTAGGTTGGAAATTCTTTAACGCATTACCGTTAAGATCTAAATCTTTTTCTAACTTGATTGTATCGCTGTCTGTTACGAAGCCTGGATCATAATTTTTTATTTGAAAAAAGTTCATATCTAAATTTGTTTGTAGAGTAAAATCACCATCGGGATCGAGAAAGAAAACATCATCGTAAATAATTCCGTCTATATCTGATTGATACCCCTTTACACCGTAAATGATTAAAGCGGCCTTTTCACTAGGTGCTGAACCATCATAACCCGGATTTAAAATGTCAAAATAGATAGTGTCGTCATTCTTATCTTTTGATTTGTAAGTATTAAAAATGATCCTTATATACGGAGGGTCATGGGTGGCAAAGCGTTTGGTGTGGTAGGTAATAGTACTGGAGGCCGACTTGTTTAAAGGGTTAAGAAACCAGTTTTGGTCGTTTTTGTTTTTAGGGTAAAAGAACTCAACACATATAGTGTACTCTCCTTCTTTTAGAGGTGTTTTAGTCAACGCCAAACGCGAGTTGAAAGAATTGTCACTTGTTTTTATAATGTTAAAAGTGTAAGCCTTTTTATTGACACTGTGAAGGTTGGATGTAAAGTCTTCAACGGTAACAGAAGAAATATTGTTTACAGCTGAAACACCAACCCTTTGGGTTAAAAAGCCTAAGTCATTCTTTTTATGGGCGTGCCCAGTTGTAATTGCAGAGGAGCCCACATATTTTTTCATTGAAGTGAGATTGACAGCATCTTGATCGCCGACAGGATTTGCAAGTTGCTTTATTGCATGGTCGTTCATGACAATGTCACCAGTAACGCTAGCGGTTGATACATCCCCACTATCACCCTTATCACCTTTTGCACCTTTTGGTCCAATAGCGCCTCTCGAACCCGCAGGTCCAGTTGCTCCAGTGGGTCCCGCAGGTCCTGTAGCTCCAGTTGGTCCGGTTGGCCCAGTAGCTCCAGCAGGTCCGGTAGGTCCGGTTCGCCCTTGTGGACCTCTTTCGCCTTTTAATCCTTTTTCTCCAGCATCACCTTTATCTCCTTTAGGACCTTGTGGGCCAGTATCGCCCTTATCCCCTTTTTCACCTTTAGGGCCACGCGCTCCAGTTGCGCCAGTTGGACCAGCAGGACCAGCAGGACCAGCTTGCCCTCGGATTGAAGTAGACTCTTCATGTGTTTGAGTTGCACCCGTCGCACCGTTAAGAAACCCCATCTCTATATATTTTCGTCAAAATTTTTTAGAGTTTGTTTTTTTGGTTTGTCGTGGTATAAAAAAGAATATTTAGCATCGGTAGCCCTTTCAAGCAGCGCTCTGTCAATTCCCAATTCATCAGCAATACGGTTATTTTCTCTGGGAAGAAAGTTGAAAATGCAAAAGTGGCTACAATTATCTCGGATGTTTTTGGGGACCTTAAAATAGCTTTGAGAAAGATAAATGACGCTGCAATTGCGGTGGCGCCCGTTGATAAAATAATCGATAATGTCGTTTTGGTTGCTTTCACAAACCATGTCATCGAAAATTACAATCTTTTGGTTGTCAGTGGACAGCGTTTCCAAAGGGATAACATCGTTGGCGGCTTCAATAACATTATAGCCAGCCACAGGATTGACTCTTGTGTCGAAATCATCAATCAAATATTGGTACTTGTCTTGATGCAGGTTCTTAGCGCAAAGGTAAATTTTGTCGTAGACCAACAGCCTGTAAAGCATATGCATGAGAATATTTGTCTTACCAGAGTTGCTTGGCCCGCAAATAAGCATCCGAAAGGTATCAGCTGGCATACAAGGGTGGCCTTGCTTGTAATTACTTTTTGTAGTCAAACTGGGGTCGTAATTGGGAATTTTCATTTTTTTCTGTTATATATACGGCAAAAATATGTCCATGAAGAAGTGGCAAAAACTTGTCAGCGAAAAGGCTGAAGTTGAGCAGCAGAACGACAAAATCCTCGCGGTAATAAAAAATACCAAAATCAATAAAGGGTTTGGCCAGCTATCAGGTGAGGATTTGTTCAAACCTATCACATCGCGGCTTGACAAACTCCAAGTAGGGACGGCACCAAAAGAAGAGAAAGAAGAGGTTCCAGACTATGGTATGGATGAGTTTGATTTAAACAACCCCTTCGACGGAGATTTTAACCCGGATGCGGAAACTCCACCTCCAACACCATCACCAACACCACCACCATCACCATCACCATCATCACCAACATCATCACCACCACCACTATCACCTACATCAACACCGTTGCCACCTTTAGCTGAAGAGGAAGAAACAGAATTAATGGAAGAAGAGCAACCAAGTACAAGTGGGGTAAAACCCCAACCAAGTAAATGGGGACCACCACAAGAACTGGTTATCAAGGGATCAGAGTCAACTGACCTGCAGACACTAAACAGCATGTTAACAAAAAATAAAAACAATCCGAACTATGTTGTAAAAAGCAAAACATCAAAATTTCACAACTACACATTGGCAGACATAAAAAAGGCAAGAGATGAAATTCTTGAAAGGAGAAAAAAAGGGATTAAAATACCCCAAAGGTATTTCGAATCGATGGAACCCTCAGACGAAGAAATGGAAGGAAGCGGAAGTGTTGATCCAAACGCTTTGGTTGAAAGGCTATACTTAAGCTTGGCGTCTATACAGGCGGGCAACACTTCACTGAAGCTGAAAAAACAGGTCCAGCAGATGTTGGGGTTGCTGGTAAAGCTAAAGGAAATAACACAAAAAGAAGCCCACAAAATTTTGGGAAGTATTATATAAGCAACATGTCAACCCATTTTCATTTCAACCTGTTGCTCGACTCGCAGCTGGCCAAACAAAACAACGCCAACAGCAAGTCACATGACTTCACAATTAACTTTGACCCACCAATCGCTTTAGATCCCTCCAAATCATACAAGGCGGCGTTAAATGAGCTGGTATCTATGACCTATTCGTGGTACAACATCGCGAAACTGTACAACAACAACGAATTCAAATGGCGGAAAAAAACAGAGAACTGGAAAACCGTGACAATTCCGGATGGAATGTATGATTACGACGGTCTCAACACCACCATCCAGTCGCTTATCGGAAGAGTGGATCCCAAGGATGAAAAATCCAAGTTTATTGTCCAGCTGTATTTTCACACCACAACGTATCGGGCGGTCATTCTGTTGCAGGACGGCTACGAGCTTGATCTAAGTGGAGGTGAATTCGCCGCGTTGCTGGGTTTTGACAAGAAAACAATAGACGGAGCGAACAATAGGAGCGACCGCGTGCCAAATATAACAAGAGGCGTCGACTGGATCTATATCCATTGCGATCTCATCACAAGGGCTGTGGACAACATCGGGGGCGACGTTATGTTTTCTTTTTCAACCGCTGAACTCTCCGTCAGCTACCCCTTTTCAAAAGAGCCCCACCGCCTCCTGTGGCACCCGGTGAACAAAAATAGAATCAATGCGATAAATATCAAAATCACGGACGGGCGCAACAACATTATAGATCTGAATGACCAAGACGTGGCTTTAAGTATCATCATTGAAGAAGAAACACCTAAGCGCATCTGAAAATAATTTACACATAAATAATTTACACATAAGTATAATAATGAATCATCCGAGCGAGTGGGCGAGATATTATGACGCGCCAAACGGAACCTATAGATACAGACACAAAGGTACGGGGGTTGTAAGAGACACCCTGATGAATATAGGAAAGCGGTTCAAAAAGCAAGTCACCCGAAAGACGTTGGAGAAGGCTGTAAATGAAGCCTCGAAGCAAATGCTGAAAAAAGCCGCAGAAAAAGCAGAAGAAAAAGCGGCTGACAAGATACAAGCGGTTTTGCGAAATAGCAACTCAGTTGCTACCCCAAGTGTAAAACCAAAGAGTAAAAAGACTCCAACTGTAAAACCTAAGGGTAAAAAGACCCCACCACAGAAACTTAGTACCGAGTCGAAACAAAAACTGAAGAAGATGCTAAACCCTGGGGTAGCAACTCAGTTAAGCGGGGATTCACGGAAAAAGTTGCAACAGATTTTAAACGCGGGTCGGGCTGCAAGGATGAAAGTAAACCAATTGATAGCAGAAAATTAAAATAATTTTTTAAAAAGATATATAGGCCGCAAGATGTTCAGAAGCCACAGGCATTTGGAAAAAACAGAGTATGTTCGTATCATGTTAGACAAACCGATCACTATCCCGGGAAACAATCAGCACCAGGTAAAGACAAACTATAAATTCACACTCACCGACCGAGACAACTGGTATGACTGGTATAACGCCTACTTCCGGGCTGATTTCACTTTCGAGGCAACCGCAAATGGTGCGGCAGTTGCAGCAAATACCCAATCAGCGCCCATTAACGGCTCATTTTCACTGATAAACAAACTTGTGGTAAAATCATCGGGCAAAAACATTTACAACGTAGACAACATTCACAAGCTCATATTTATCAAAAACTTGTTGGATTTTTCTGATGACTATGCGAGGAGCGCGGCAAAAAATCAGTTTTGGTATTTGGACACAACGGATAGCGATGTAACAGCCGCCGCTGCCACCAACCAAGGAATCAGAGCAAGGGGCTTGCTTGCCCTCGGCGACCCCCAAAAAACGGTTGAAACCCTCATTCCGCTTAACAGGTACTCATTCTTCGAAGAGCTGAGTGACAAGCTTCTTCCCCCCATGCAGATGGAGTTCGAAATTGAGCTACAATCGGATGCAGAGCTGATTTGGCAAAACGATGGCACCAATCGTAGGATAGTGGTGAGAAACTTCGAGCTGTGGGTTCCATTGCTGCGTTTCACCAGCGAAGGGCAGAAGCTCGCAAACGAAAACTTTTTGAAACCTCAGAAATGGACGTACCTGAATGAAATGATCCAACCCAGCAGTAGCCGGCGTGACGCTTTTGGTTCGTGGCAGATAAATCCCGGTATAAAGGATGCCAAACATGTTTTCATTTTCATTCAACGGTCAAGGAAAAAAGACGCCTTGACCGAAAACCCCTACTTCTTTGACACCTTTGACATTGATGGAGACAATTCAGCAAAACTTGCAACTTGCCGGCTACAGTACGGCTCTTCACAGTACTATCCGGAGCTGGACTACGACGAAAACTTCAAACTGCGCATTCTTAATGACTTGATGAACTACCGGTATCGCAAAAACGACTACAACACCGGTGTGCAGCTTCAGCCCAACAACTTCAAAGATTTATACCCAATACTCTATTTCGACTTACGCGAAAACAAGGATAACATGACCAACGACCCGAAGCAGATGGTTTTTCACTACAGGCTCAACGAGGCGGCCAACGCGCAAGACTACACCATTTATGCAGGAATTTTGTATGAGTCCGAATTTGCTCTCAGGCAGGTGGGTAATGAGCTGGTTATGGGTTAATGACTCAGAATTTATTTAGCATAACAAAGTTAATGTGTAGCAACTTTGTAGCAAATGAAAGTGAAATAATTTTGTATGAAATATAAGAGATGACGACTTACTATCCGCACAAGATTTCACTTTCAGATGGGCAGAAGGTAAACCTCGCGCGAGCTTTTGGGCGAGGAGAAGCTGTTACGCTCAGATTTAAAAATGAGGCTATAACCGGCGGTAGCGACACTTTGCACTTGACCACCCGGCAGATCAAAAAAATAGAGCGCGCTATCAAAAACAAAACGGGCGTGGACATAGACATGAGCAAGACACAAATCAGACGTGTGCGCAACGCTATCAAAAAGAAAACAGGATCAGGCATGCAGGTAAAACCTCCAACAGGTGGAAAGGGAATGCGCATCAACCCTCCGCCATATATGCGCCCGCCACCATTTATAGGTTCTTGGGGTGACCAAAAAAAAGCCCGCCTTCGTTGATGTCCCCTTAACTGATTATGACTTGCAGCGATGGTGCCAATACTTGAAAATCCCCATCAAAGGTATATTTGCGAGAGACGAGATCCACGTGAAAAACCACTCCCCTTGTATAATCAACATGGATGATCTTGGAGGGCCAGGCACCCATTGGGTATGCTGCTGGGATGGAACTGAATATTTCGACTCTTTTGGTTTACCTCCACCCGCAGAATGGGAAATTGAGTCGATTCTCGAGGGCAAACAGACCTTTCTACGAAATGACAACCAGCTTCAAGAGGAATCCAGTGTGCGCTGTGGCTATTACTGTTTGCTTTTCCTGAATGAGCGTAACAAAGGCCGGTCGTTTCGAGATATTTTGAGTATGTTTTCAAAAAATACACACACCAACGAGGCTGTGGTGAAGGATTATTTTACACATAATGTATAGAATGGATGTTTACTGTGTGAAAGAAAAGCGCTTCACACCTAATGTGTCGGGAAGCGAAAAGATCACAACCACAAAAAACAATAGAAGAATGTTAAAAGTAAAATGCGCCAGCTGCGGCATTACCAAGACAAGGTTTCTCTCTGCTCAAGAAGGAGGTAATTTATTTGATTTCTTGAAGCATTTAAATCCAAAAGAAACATATGATGCAGTCAAGAAGAATAAAGTGCCATGGATTGTAGACTTCTCTAAAGGATTTTCACTTTTGAAAGATGCATTTAAACCTAATCCAGTTTCTACAAAGACTGCGAAAGAAATGGTAGCTGGATACAAACGTGATTACGCAAAGTATAAACGTAATGGTGGAAGTAAAAGTTATCATAATTGGTTGAAAGACAAAGGACTGATACAAAAACCGACATTTTAATCAGTGGGTAGCAACTAAGTTGCTGATACCCAAAGTGAATTTTTGCTTATTATATAGGATGGAGGTATACTGTGTGAAAGAAAAGCACTTCACACCAAATGTGTCAGGAAGTGAAACATTTGCAACCGCAAAAAATGGTAGAAGGCTGCTTAAAGTAAAATGTGCTAGCTGCGGCATTACCAAGACAAGATTTGTCAGTGCTCAAGAAGGAGGTAATATTTTGGATCCAATATTTAAGTGGACCAGAAGTGGTTTACCCAAAAAGAAGAGAGATGAACTTGCTCGCGCTGAAAAAAGAATGTTCGGAGGTGGAGTTTTTGATACAGTTGGAAATACAGCTGCTGAAGCTTTCTTTGAGTATGGGGTTCCTTATTTAGCAAAGCAAGGTGTGAAACAAGGAAGATACTTTGCAAGCGAGTTTCTGAGACAACCAGAGTATCAGAAGAAGTTAGCCAATAAAGCCAAACCAATCGCGAGAAAAGCTGTTAATTACACAATTGATGCTTTGTCTGGGGATTTGTTGACTAAAGCCTCGAACAGATTAAGACCAAAAGATATGATACCGGGAAATAAGATGAAAGGTGGGTGTCACACAGCAGCCCAAAGTTGAAATGATTTTTGCTTATTATATAGGAAGGATGGAGGTATACTGCGTGAAGGAAAAGCGTTTCACACCCAACGTACCGGGAAGCGAAAAAAACACTACCACAAAAAATGGTAGAAGGCTGCTTAAAGTTAAATGCGCAAGTTGTGGCATAACCAAGACACGATTCATAAGTGACAAAACGCAAAGTGGTGGTAATTATGATATGAGAATTTATGCAGGTAATCGAGTAGATGACCCAACAAACCCTCTTTACCAACGTGGTGGGCGGGGTTTTGATTTGCATAAAGCCATCGGCAAGCTGCCTAAACCAAAAAAGGGGTGGACACTTCCGGGACACAACTACACAGGACCATACAATCCCCTTGAAAAACAGCTTTCTTATGACCCCAAGACGGGAAAGATCTTGAAGATTTATCAGCAACCCACAGGCGCCACAGATGCAGTTTCAATGCAGCATGATGTTGATTATGCCGTCTGCGCGGGCAAGAAAAATGAAAAAAGCTGCAAACATGATGCAGACAAAAAAATGGTGAAGGCGCTTGATGCTATTCCCAAAAACAAACGGCAATGGGGTCATGCTGCGGCCCGAAATGCAATCAGCTCGAAGCAAAAAGTAGGATTGGGTGTCGGTGAAACGATCAATAAAAATATCGGTGAAAAGATTCCGGGCTTTCAACCGGCTCAAGATGTGGCTGCTGCAATCATGGCTGTCACAGGTGGTGATAAGGATTTGTTTAAAAAGTATTGGAGTGGTGCCATCGCAAAAGGTGCCTTCAACAAGAAAACCGGTCTGTTCAGCAAAAAGTTTTGGACACACCCTAAAAATACAACTGGGCCATGTAATCAGATTGTATATAAAAATGGAAAATGGCATAACCAATATTGCGACTAAAATATTTTTAACACATATATAAGAAATGGATTCTGCAACAAAATTCAGGCGGGATGAAATAGAAATGATAAAGAAAAATCTTGAAAACCAGTTGGCGCATTACTACCAAACCTCAGCCAAGTTTAAACGGTGGCACACGCGGTGCCAAACGGTATGCGCGTTAACAGGCGGAGTTGCTACCATTCTTACAGGCTCTGGGTTGGCCGCTTCTCTTTCTGTGGTTGGTGTTGTTGTTGGCGCCCCTTTAATCGCAACGGCCACCTTGTTTTCATTGGTGTCAACCTCCTCCATCGTCACCGTCAAATTTTTCCTGCGTAAAGCGAAAAAACACGAAAAAATACAAACTTTGGCTGAAGCTACGCTGAGCTCAATAAACTCTCTCATATCGTCCGCTCTTGAAGATGGTAAAATCTCAGACAGTGAGTACCAAGATATTATCAAAAAGTACAACAGCTTTACTACTGCAAAGACAAAACTGCGTTTTTCAAACCACACTGACGGCGGGGTAAAGGTTAACAGAACATCAAAGACAACTTCTGTTTAATGGTGGGAACCCTGATACCTGTAATAAATAATTTGTTTTAACATTTCTTCTCTCCACCATTCGTTGAAACTTTTTTCGGCTTTATTTCTGGTTTGTACCATCTTCGGCAATCTTTTCGCGAGCTTTTTCAGTATTGCATTTTTCGCCGGCCAATCGATAGGTGAGACCTTTTGAAAATAGTTGTATAAAAAACAAACGTAGTTACACGACCCGGGGTAGCAACTCAGTTGCTGATTCCGCTTGAACTGGTGAATGATATTACCCAAAAAGGTCAGTCCCATTTCGTCACCGACCTGATCTACAGAAATGCCGGCTTTTTTTAGTACCGCAAGTAAATACCACAGTTTGAGGTGGTGTCTCTTCTCTCCAGGGGGCTCATCTGGCAGATAGCAACTGAGTTGCTGATCCCGTGGATAAAAGTCGAGCTCGATTTCCGGTTTGATTTCTTTTATTTTCGCTTCCTTCTTTTCCACGAACATTTCGATAAGCTGTTCACGGTTCGCTGGGTGCTTTTCCACCAACATTTTGATAAGCTGTTCGTAAGGGTTTTCCAAACTCATTTTTCAGCCATGTATATATGGCCGTGCATAATTATTTAAATGGACAAAAAATTAGCGCGCCGTTACTACAGTCCGCAGGGTTACTGGAAAGGTATCTCTGCCATTAAAAAATTAGCGGGCGCTGTGAAGGTTCCTGAAGTTATTGCCAAAGAATGGTTGTTCAAACAAGCGCTCTGGCAGATTTACCTCCCCGCTCCGCGTTACATTCCTCGCCCGAAATTTGATGTCCCTACACCCAACAAAGTCCATCAGGCAGATCTTCTTTTTCTGCCACACGATCAGCTGGGTCGTAAAACTTACAAATACGCGCTTACCGTTGTTGATATTGCCAGCAGATTCAAAGAAGCTCAACCTTTAACTTCTAAAAACTCTGATGAGGTTGCCAAAGCTTTTAAGACAATTTATACACGAGGACCTCTGAAGTGGCCACATATGTTGCAGGTTGATCCTGGGCGTGAATTCATGGGTGCTGTTACAAAAGAAATGGAAAATCACAAAACTTCTATCAGACGTGGCCACCCTGAAATACATAGAGATCAAGCTATCGTTGAACGTTTCAATCGCACCTTGGCTGAGCGTTTGTTTGGCCACCAGTACGCAGTTGAAATGCGTTCGCCTGAGGGTCAGCGATCTACAGAGTGGGTGAAAAGGCTCCCCAAAGTTGTTTCTGCTCTGAACAACCAAGTCACTCGATTGATTGGTATGAAACCTGCTGCTGCAATCAAGAAAAAACATGTTTATGCAGAGCCATCAACCAAATATTTGAGACCCGTTGGTTTGAACGAAAAAAAGCTCCCCTCCATCGTTATGGTTCGGTATTTGTACGAACCTGGTGAGCTTGAAGGTGGGACAAAAAGAGCCACTGATCCAATCTGGTCCTTGGATGTCTTTAACCTTGAACGTTCTTTTACCAAACCTGATCAGCCCGTTCTCTACTATTTGCGCGGTGGTCCTAAGCGTGGTTTTGTACGTGAAGAACTGCTTGTTGTACCGCCGAATACACAATTACCTCCCACTAACGTCACCTAGGGTGTACCCGCTTATTCATGATACTCTATTGGTTCTGTATGTATTCCGTCAGGCAGTACCCAACGTTTGTCGTAATACGCGCTCAACCCCAGCTTTTCTTGCTCGTATGTCACCATATTCCCGTCTCGCATTCTGAATCCCCGGTTTGTTGCCATGTCTTTGCTCCCGTTCAGCGCTGCCTTGAAACGTTGCCAGTTTATTTCGTTTTGCTTCTTTGACATCCCTTTTGAGCTGAGCTTTTTCTTCACCTCTTGATTGTCTGTTTGATGTTCTGTGTAGTAACATTTGGAGCACAGCGCGATCATCCGCTCCCCCTCGAATTCTTTTTTGAACAGTCCTGGCGTTCTTCCGCTCCACTTATCCCATGCCAGCCAGTTCTTTTTTTCCTGTTCAAATTCCGCTTTCATCTCCGGCTTCACTATCTCTTCTAACGTTTTTCCCGAGATCGCCAGGTAGTTGCTGTCAGTGTCCATCTGGATCAGCTCGAAATCTTTCCTGTCCAAGTACCTGTCCAGGAAGTCGTAATAGAATTGCAACATTCTCAACTTTGCCAGCTGATATACCGCGATTCCGATTTGAAACGGTCTTCTGATTGTTATCCGCGGCTTCCGGCTTTCTAATTCATACGCCTGCCCTATCTCATCCAGATCTGAAAAGAATGCGCTTCTCAATGCCCGGTCTACCACTTTCTCATCCTTTGTGTAGATTACATTTGTTTGTCGCTCTAGCGCTTCGATCAGCTTCCCATACCCGCTGTTTCCCAGCAGTTTGAATATGTCCGCCAGCAGCGCTTTGCTTTTGTCCACATCCCCCGTTCGCCGCGCTTTTGTGACTTCTTTCACGAACCATTCGAAGATCTTTTTCGGTTTGTAATCGATTGTCCGATACACCCTTTTGATTATTGCCCCGTGGTTTATGTACCACTGCAGTAGCGGCTCGTACAGCAATATCTTCTCCGCTGACAATGTCCCCAGCAGCTTTTTGTTGCTCTCCACCGCTTTTCTCCCCGTTGCTTTCAGATATTTTTTCATGTGTTCTGGCACCACATTGGCCGGTACCACTTTTTTGTGAAAGAATGGACACATCTCTTCGAACTTTTGTTGGAGATGCTCTGGGATTTCTATGTCCACTTCCGCGTATCCGAACCAGCTTTTTTGTTTCAATCTTTGCGTGAAGTCTGCCGCTTCTTGCTCCGCGTCTACCTGTTCTGTTAAATGGTCTACTGTGTTTGTTTGATGCTCTCTTGAATATGCTGTGTAGTGCTCCACTTTTTCTTTTCCGCAGGGCATATAGTTCAGCGTGGTTGATAGATACAGCGCGTTGGCGTCGTACCCCTGGATGTTTTCACACAATTTGCTGTCTGGATATTGATGCGACCTTATCCGCGTTTTGCCCGCCTCATGATATCTTGTAAAAACCAGACTTGGTCCGCCTACCACCGCCCCTTTTAACATCTCATACGCTTCTTTTCTTGGGGCGTAGAGTTCCGCTTTGCGCTCTATTGCGCCTTTTAGAAGATAGTGCAAACTCACCCCTGGTATGCTGACTGCGTCTTTCAGTATGTCTATCCCCTTTTCTATGTAGAACGCTTTCATTTTTTCCAGCGCTTCTAGCCCGGGTGCCACATCCAGATTGTTATAGTATTCCAGCCAGTCTTTGAAGGTTTTCATCCCTTTTTCTTTGAATGTCTGTTTGCAGGCTTCCCATTGTTTTCGCGTCAGCACATACTCTTTTTTCAACTTTGAGTACCAATGCTCATATTCCGGCAAGCCCTCGTAATCCAGCTTTTCTTCGCTGTCGAACCATTCGTATGGCAGCCACGATTTTGTTGTCTTGCAGTCGTACGCCTTTACCCATCTTTCGTAGCTCGTTCCTGGGCCTAAGTAGTTTATTATGTCCAGAAATCGCAATCTGTCTGTGAGTAAGAACATTATTTTGCTGCCGCTTTTCGCCACTCTCACTTTGTTTGCCCTGTCCGCCAGCTCTTTCGCGAAGTAATTCTTTATCAGGTTTAGATCGTATGACCCGGAGTTGAATCCCAGTGTGGGCACCTGGTCGCACCATTCTTCTATCTTTTTTCTTTGGTCTTTGGGGATCAGTTTCACATCCGCTGGCATATGTTCCGCCCTTACCTGCTTCCTGATGTTTTTTTCTCGCCTTCCCAGCTCTTGCATGAACTTTTGAACTAATACTTTGGGGTTTCTTTCGCAGATGTGCGTCACTTTCGGCACCTTTTTTCCTTCTTGTGTGACTTCGGTTTCAAGTGTGTCACCGATGCTTACTGAAACCGGTATATGCTGGCTTTCAATCGTCAGATGTTTTGTTGGCTCTTTTCGCTGATTTGTTGCTCCATATGCCTCAAAATCATACAGAATCGCGTGTGGATACGCTTTTGTCCCCGGTTTTGGCAGCTCTTCTCCGTGTTTGTCCGCTCCTCCTGGAACTAGCCATTGACATGACCAACATTCAATCACTTTGTATCCCACCTTTCGCAGATGGGCTGTGCGCCTTTTTGTGGCTTGGTAGAGCTCTTCTACCGTCTTGCCACCGTGTTCGATTATTTGTTCTCGATTTGGGTAACATTTTGGACATCCGTGCCAACGACAGCCATGATACTGAAAAGCCACTTTTTTCTCGTCGTTGTACCCGTCTACCGGCCTTTTCTCTATCCAGCGTTCTCCTCCCTGTCCTGACATTGCGTGCGCTATTTTGATTTTCCAGTTCTTCTCCACGTACCTCAGCCACTGGATTGATTCTTTTGAGGCTTGGTGTTTTGGATAGAACGCTTTCTGGTACGCTGTCTGCGGTGCTTCTACTTTTTCACCCGGACAGTGGATCACCGTTTTGCCTTGGCTGCATCTTTCCGCGTGACGTTGGAGATTGCATGCCTTTGTGAATCTTGCGTGACAGTGGTTGCATTCATACGATTTGGCCAACTTCGTGATGTCTTTTATCAGGAACGCGTGCTCCCCGTAAATCCCTATTGTCATTACGTTTTTGATCTGTTGTGCCGGGTTTCTCATGAGATGCCAAACTATTCTGGGGCTCGTTTCTATACCGAATTCGATTTCATCCGCGTTAGCCAACTCTGGTGTGTAAACCCTTATTCCAAGCCAATCTGCTAAAACCTTACCCTTGTTCAGGTGCATTTCCACCTTTTCCAATTCATCTAATGAAGTTTTCTCCCAAGTTGATGGCATATTTCGGAGTTTGTAGAAACTCTTGGCAAGATCTCGTGCTGCTTCTGTGCTGCGGTCTGACCTTGCTCCTCTGTGCACGGCTATGCAGCGCCATAGACACAGGTTATCTCTATACGTGTCCAGCGTCACCATTGCGTGCCCTCTAGAGGCGTGTGCAAGGTTGCGTAGCCAGTTTGGTAAAGGCCCTGTTCCCATCAATGGTTGGCGGTCTAGCACAACCTTTATATCGACGGTGAAATGGAATTTAAAAACCCACTTTGTGTCTGGTCTTTCAATGTTATCGGGATCTAGTCGCACCGCCTCCATTTCCCTTATCCAATTCTCCGCGTCCGCATAAGTTTTCATCCAGGGGGAGCCTTTATTTTGGTAGTAAGTAAGCCTGGTTCCGTCTTCGATGTTTTCTAAAATATACGAATAGACGTGCCTCATGTAAAACGATGTTCCCACGTTCTCCCTTATCTTTTCCATAAACCTTGGTGTGAGGTCTTTATTTAGCCTCGCTACGATACGCCACCTCTTGTAACGTCTCCCACTCATCTCTTCTACCCCCGCATATTCCGTGTCTTCGTACAGATCCAGAATCTCATTCTGATAATCTGTCACCGTTTTCACCCTGTTCGGCCGGATAGGGTCAAATATGTTCAACAGGATTTCTTGTTTTCTGTTTCTGTTTCTGTTTCTGTTTCTTGGCGGTGGTATTGGTATTGGTTTTGATGGTTTTAATGGGGCTTTTAATTTTTTATTTACCCCTTCTGGGATTGGTTCTTCCAGCAGAGTATTTATTTTTCTTTGAATTGTGGGCGAATATTCTGCAATAAATTTTGATAAAAACCGCAAATCCTCGGGATCAAGATTTGCAAGCTCTTCTTCCAATGATCTGAGGTCTATGCTGTCCATCGTATATAATATGGAAAAATATTTTTTAATTTTATTATTTAGAACTTTTGTACATTTCTGTTGCATCCCTCTAAATGGGCATCCTTTTCATCCTTCTCTTGCGAGTAGTAATATCGGAGTCTATCAAATACTACCGAGCAGCACCCACCTTTTGCCTCTTTCCTAAGGTTTACACTAAGTTTTCAACTTACCGAGCGAGCTTTGTGAGCGAGGTAAGTTGAAAATCCTTAGTGTAAACCTTAGGAAAGAGGCAAAATTAGGTGGGTGCGCCCGAGGTGGTATTTGATAGACTCCGATATTACTACTCCCTCTGTCTCTATCATTCGCCGCAACAGATGGCCCCTCGCACTTGTGCCGTCAAATTCGGGAACTTCAGGCAATTGTTGTTCATTCTAGGGCCTGAATGAAGCAAACAGACATGTAGTATTATTCGCAATCCCTTTTTCTGTATTCTTCTAGTAAGTCGCTATCCTCCGCTAAAATTTTACGGCATCCTGAGTAACTTTGTAGTGGGACGTCGTTGCCGGATCCTCGAATAACTTATTAATTTTAGATTATTTTCTCGATACCTAGAATCTGTTTTGCACTTACTAAAGCAACACTGTCTGTTATCTACCATTCAAGTCTATCAAAAGTCTAAGCCACGAATATGTCCTTTCTCGACTCTTTTTCTTGTCTAGAGTACGTGACCGGCCTCGGGAATGGTATGAATACTTTCTGCCCCGAATTCTCCAACTCTTTTAGCGATTCCGGCCATTTTTCTGGATATCTTGAGTCTGTCTTGCACTCACCCCAACAGCAAGGTTTAGTGCCCACCATTACTCTTACATCTAGAACGATAAACCGAAGAATTGACTAAAATTTTCGCTTTTAGGTTCACAACCGCGGCACCCGCTCATACATTTGCTTTGTTTTGATCGCAGTGTTTGTCTGACTCTGTGCGGGGGGTGTCATGGGATCTCACGCTGACAAATCTATTTTTAGTAATTGTGCGCTTCGCTATTGCTTGATCTCGTGGCGTGACATTTGAAACCAACATGGCCAGTCCTTCACCAGTTGACAGCTTCTTCGCAACTTTTACTGGGCTTAAAACTATCTTGTATCGAAATACATCGCTCTTAGCTCTAATATTATTTCCTCTTACATATCAAATGATCGTTGTGGAATTTTTAATCGAGGAACATGCAAACGGCGCTTGTAACTTGACCGGTAAGTCGCTTATTTCTAATTTGCGATCGCACGTTTGACTCCGTATTGTTTTTGATCACGATTTTTTCTGTAATCGTTCTCTTTTATCGTCGATAAAAGTAAGAGGATTAAGTGATATTCGTAACCGATCCGTAGTTTGGTTCGAAAATACCTTGGAATTGACTATTTCATTATTTTGAATTCAGAAAGTGTATTTGATAATACTCATTATAGAATTAATTTGATGGCGTATTTCACACAAGCGGTTTGAATATTCAGTCAATTCTTGATCAGTTTTCGCAGGTGTCTTGCTTTAAAGAGTTAGAAATGCATTTGTATCTAATGTCTGTATACCATGCTTCTTGTTCAGCAAATTGTATTATACCCAGGGAATCCGAAGATCTCAACAACAACAATCGGACTTCAAATGAGAAGGTACACACGTTTATTACGTCATATAATTTTCTACAGTATAAACTTCATCCTAGGAGGAAAATGTCTGTGCCAAGGGTTTGAAATTGCCTTAAACGTTTTATTTTGAATCACATTTTTTTTTACTGATCGAATTGCTTGGCTTTGTTTTAACTTGAATGCATCTATGAATGGATTTTACATGATCACTTCGCAGTCTTCGAGTAATTGTGTTCTTTATCAATAGGCTTTGTTTACAATCTCCCCGCCTCAATCTGTAGCTCGACCATTTTAAATCCGTGACGGTTTTTTTTTTTTAGTATGGTAGTAGAAGTATTCTAAATCTTTATTCTAAGGGTAAACGTGAAAAGTTGTATTTTTATCCAAGAAGTGTATAAGCAGAATTTATATTATGCCGTGTTCTAGACCTCCGGCAATGATGTGGGTTTTAAAATTTGTTCAATAATAACTGCTGAACAAACAAACAAAACCAACAGTCGTACAAGATTTCTCTTGTGTGTGCTGTTTGCCAATATAAGACCTTTCTGGTTAACCAACAGCACAGCAGTTTTATTGATTTTCAACCCTCCAGACATCTGATCGCCCTGGCTGATCGCCCACGAAAATGCTAATAAAATCATTTATTTACGAGCGCGACATGATCGAGGAAAATGGTGGACTGGACTGCTCAGGGCACATCACGTTACCAATGGGTCTTAGGCCCGTTCCAAACGCCGCTCCACTCATGTGCCGAACCTAACTGGTGAATAAAGTACGGCAGAAGAGCGGCGTTTGAATCAGTTTGGTCCGGCAGTTTTAATTAGGTTCGGCAAAAAACGTTAGGTTCGGCAGGCTCTGCCGCACTATGCGGCATTGGAGCGGCGACTGATTCATACGGCGTTCTTCTCATGTGCCGAACCTAATGCATGAATTACTGTAATGTATTTTCGATATAACAGCGCTCGTGATTGGTCTAAAGTGGAGTGGCGTGACTAGGTCTGACCAGTCATGCATGAACCACGACGGCATAAAATTCCGGGGAAATTACTTCGCTCACCGGGCTCGTATTTTGTTTATCTTTTAAATATGTTTCAGCTCAAGAGAAGCGGAACTTCATGGGAAAATTGTTTTGGTGGTAATTCCTTTTTGCAGTTTCCCCAATTTGTGAGATTAGATTTGGAGATTAGCATTTACAAACTAATTCTCGAGAGAAAACCAGTTTAAATAATATAAATCTCGCGGAATGAATTTGCTTTTCCGGAAATATTATTATTATAGCAAAACCTGCGTAATAGTTTGCTGATTTCGACTGCAAAAACCTTTTATCATCCTCAACGCAGACGTTCAGTCAACATTATTATTGTTAACGACTTGTTTCCGCGAATTAAGTTCGACACAAATACGCCGTTTGAATCAGCTGTCGCTCCAAAGTCGCTCCAAGGTCGAACCTTACTGAGTTAGGTTCGGCACATGAGTGGAGCGGCGTTTGGAACGGGCCTTACATTGGCCGTATTTATCAAGAAAAACAAATCATATAATGCGTCTTAGAGGTATATTTCTTTGATAAATATGGAAAAAAGGAATTTAAAAATGTCAGGCAAACTAAATTAACAACTTTGAACGTCTAAAAGGCTGACATACAAAAGTGGCATAATTTTAAAAACAGAATTAATTATTGTGCTTGGCGTCACTGGCTTTTTAGTCAAGTTGGCAACAAAATTAGCAAAATTAAAACTGAGAAACTCTCTTTTGGTGATCATTATGATGCTTTTGAATGTCAAGTGAAAATTACTTTACTTGACACACTAACAATTTAGACAAATAAATACAATTACAGGCAATTCTACAATTTTCACTAAAATCTTAATTTATATTTACAGAAGACCAAATGCAGCTTCTTTATAACAATTTTAACAACGTAAGCGGGCTAACCGCGAATGTAATTATTGTTAAATATATTGATTCGTTTTTGTACATGTTAAGTTTTCGTGGGGATCGGCTATTTACCGAGTTAGAGGTTGAGGTGAGTTTGAGTTGAGTTAAGATTGAGTTACCGTTTTTACTAAAAAAAGTGTTTAATTTAAGATGCGAATCACTTTTGCCCGAGTCAACCTCGAGTCACGAGTCAACCTCGAGTCACGGGTCAACCTCGAGTTACGAGTTAACCTCGAGTCACGAGTCAACCTCGAGTCAAGCCAGAAATGTTGTTTTTGTTGTTGTTGTAGGAATTAGCTCTCATTAACCGAGCAGGAGGTCTGTATGAGAGAATCTTGACCGAGGTCGTGAGTACAGACTGAACGCAGTGAGGTCTGTACACATGACCGAGGTCAACATTCCTCCATACATAGCCTGCGAGCAGGCTCACCTTTGGGTCACACGCGCGATTGATCTGCGAGCGAAGCGATCTAGCGGGCAGGAGTCTGGTGCGGAAGATACAGACCTCCTGCTCGGTTAATAAGATGTTTATTATATGGCCGAACTAAAAAACTTTTCAGCTTAAAAATTCGCCTCGGTTCGCCGTACTCGCAGACATTTTGCTTGTGAACGGCGATCACGGAAAAATTAGAACAAGAGAATGTCGATGTTATCGGCAGGTATGTTTTCAACTTCTCTAGCCTCTTTAATCGACTGATAGAATATTCTTACGTGTATTTTAGTCGCTTTTAATTGTGTTTAGTGCTTTTATCTTCTGACCTTGCAATACCTCGCAAATTCGTTTCTAGCTGGTGTTTTGATTTCGTGCCTGAGAACTGAACGAAAATTTACCAAATTTTGCTCGTTCTTGTTACCTTTTTTCGCGTCAAGCTTTTGGTCTTCCATTAATTATTTTTTAGCAGTAACAAGTCAACGTTTTTGCATTTTTGTTTGTAAACTTTTCAACGTAAGTGCAACCGACCTAGATGCCGGTCTAGATGGGAAAATCTAGACCGCGGTCAATATCGATTTTAGCCAATCAAATTCGCGAATTTGGTAGTTCCCAGTCCCTGTGAGACACGGCTATATAAGAAAATATAGAACTGTTACATGGTAGCAGACGAAAAATTTTGCTTTCATGACATTGCCAGTTTGAATTTCATTTTCGCTTTTCATAGCAAGACGTTATTCCCTTGTTTCATGACTTTTAACCCTAGCCTTTGTATCGTCTGCGAGGATTTGCCTGTTAGGATCCCGTGTCCATTTCATAATATACTTTTTTATAGATTCATGATTTTTTCCTACATTATATATTCAAATATTGTTTCATACCAAAACAACATTTTTGGCTTGACTAAAGGTTGACTCGTGGCTCAAGGTTGACTCGGGCTCCGAGGTGGCTCGTGTAATGCTTAACAGCACAAAATGAGGATAACATAATTCTCTAAACTACAAAAGTATCAGTTTTCCTGCCTTATAATGTTAAATTGGCCGTTTTTATACTAGAGACGCGTTACCCGTCTGGACGAGCTTCGGCAAAAATTTTGTAATTCGTCCGGTTATCCGTCTCTAGTATAAAGACGGGCACAAGACGCGTTACCCGTCTAGACGAGCTACTTTTGGAAATGCGTCCTGAACGACGGATTTCCAAAAGTAGCTCATCCAGACGGGTAACGCGTCTTGTGCCCGTCTTTATACTAGAGACGGATAACCGGACGATTTGCAAAATGTTTGCCCAAGCTCGTCCAGACGGGTAACGCGTCTCTAGTATAAAAACGGCCATTATCTACTTATTTGGTCGTAAAAAGTGATTCGCATCTTAAATTAAACACTTTTAGTAAAAACGTTAATGGAAAACGGTAACTCAATCTCAACTCAATTGCAACTCAAACTCAACTCAACCCCTAACTCGGCCTGCTTTATAATGTTAAATTATCTACTTATTTGGTCGTAAAAAGTGATTTGCATCTTAAATTAAACACTTTTAGTAAAACAGTGATTCGCATCTTAAATTATACACTTTTAGTAAAAGCAAATGAAAAACGGTAACTCAATCTTAACTCAACTCAAACTCACCTCAACCCCTAACTCGGTCATTATCTAATCTCGTTTTCGTGCCTTGCCGTTTTCAGTGTTGAGGTTTCCGTGCTAGTAAACGCTAGTTTTAGCCTCGCTAGTTTTCCGTGACACGTGAAAAAGAAAACTCTGGTCTGAATTTTTGTCGATCCTAATAATTTTGCTACTATACATGCTACTACCCAACATTTGAAGAAATTAAAACAGCACCTAATAAACAGTCCGACATACAAGAGCAAGACTAACATAACGGCAAACGTCTATTCACGATCTCTTTCGTTGCCAGTTCACTTGCTAATACTATCACTACCAAATATTCTTTTCTTTTCTTCTTTAATTTAATTTCAGGACTTATTCTCGTTTTTTTCCAGACTGATCCTGGTAAAATAAGGCTTGTCCTCGGCATGGCTCAGTACTTCAGCATGTTACTAGGGACCTTGGTGCTTGGGCACGTAGCAGATGCCTGCGGCAGACTAAAAACTCTGTTTGCTTTACTTCTTGTTGTTTTTATTGCTGGCCTCATAAGCGCATTTGCTTTCAAAAGTCTGGCAATTTTTACCCTTCTACGAGGAATTGTTGGATTTGCAACAGGTGTGTAACAAATGCAGAGTTGAGTCTGGGAGAGGAATGACTGGACTTAGTTTTGTAATGAGATTTTTTCTTTATGGTGATAATGTACAAACACTGAATATTTTTTTATTTAGATTGAAAAGAAGCGAAATGAATATTTTGAACCTTGAATATTTGATCATACAAATGTCTAAATTTAATTGAAAAACTGTATGATTACATCAAATCTGATCAACACGGCCACAAGATTACTTATTGTTTGTACCGCTTACTGGAAAAGAAAATAAGAGTATCATCAATTTGTTTGTTTAACTTTGTAAGTACGTATTTCTGACGTAACTAGGCAACGAGTTTCTCGGTAAGAAATGCATTGTCAGTTAGTCGTGTAAATAAAAAATTACAAAAATAAATAAATGAAAAAAATTGAGGGTAAGGGGGAAGTAAGTTGATTCCCATGCAGATAATCAACATTTCTTCACCACCATGGAAGCGTTACTTTTGACGGCCCAGCATGTTGGCTGGTTTAACAAACGTCATGATCGACTTTCATTGCTTCAGGCTAACAGAGTTTCCTTTACTTTAGGTGGTGCCTTTCCAATTATCTTTATTCTGGCAGCTGAGTATGTTAGTCCTAATCTGCGTGTGATCATGTTATCCATTCTTTGGACTGCCACCACCCTAGCTATCATGTCATTAGCTGGAATTGCATACGTGGTTGAAAAGCGTCAAATACTCATGTTGACCATGACGCTTCCGTTACTCCTCGCTGTCCTGTTATGGAGGTGAGTCACGTTTCAATTCAATGCAAATCACGTGGGTTCTTAGCCTCCTTAGCAAACGCTATTTCGGTTCGTCGCGCAATCTCTTCTTCCCCACGAGCACGTCAAGAAATTGGGTGACAATCTCAAAAAGCGTAAACTGGGTGAAGGCTTTCGGCCATTCGGCGATCTAAGAACGTTGCTGAAATAATTTTTTTTTCTTAGGATTGTACCGGAGTCACCCCGGTGGGTCCTTCTTAATTCTTCCTCCAAAGATGGAACGAACGAAGCTCAAGGTTTGCTGGAACGAGTTGTCAGTGAAGAACAGAAGCAGTCTTCAAAATACCAAGATTGTTTAACATTGTGGGGAAATTTTTATTCCTCACCAGAAGTGGAGTCAAAAGGTAGATGCTTCACCTTTCTTAGACGCAAGGAACTGCGGAGAATAACTATAGTCCTTGGGATCGCGTGGTGAGTGTGAATCCGTCTAGAGTTTAGTGGCCGAGAAATCATCGAGTCATCTTCAAGAGTCTTTAAGTGTTCGGGATTGATTGTACCAGTTTTGTGATTTTGTAACAAGAATCGATACGTCTTCGGCCACCTCTACAAGTGCTTGGAGGTAACATTTTAATGAGCGGTATCATGATGAGCGGTATCATCCGTATTGTACATAATTTTTAGAGGGCCACTGGTTTGTTAGTATTTTTATACTATTTTAGTGCTACCCTCATGAAATAAAGTCTTCACTTACTTACTATGATGATGACGACGACGACGACGACGATGATGATGATGATGATTGTGAGGATGATGATGATGACAACGACGATGATGATGAAGACGATGATGATGATGATGATGGCGACGACAACTGTATGACGACGATGATCGATAACGACCACGACGATAGCGATAACGATAACGATAATGACTAGTTATTTAGAAAATCTTAATCTTACGATTGATTGGATATAATCGATTTGCAAGTGCATTCTTCTACTGACTCAGTATTTTGTTCCAACCTCAACAGGTTCGCTGTAGGGATGTTGTACCGAGGACTAAACACAAGCTCCATTCAGCTTCTCACGAATTTCTATGCAAATTACGCAGTGCGCGAGCTCGTCAATTTGTTGGGATTTGTTCTTTTTCTTCTCCTAGTCACGTGGTAGGTACATAAGTCACATATCAACCTAGTAAATGGCCAAGCTCACAACGAGTCTCTTGTAGCTCAGTTGGTTAGAGCGCCCAACCGGTATCTGGGAGGCCATGGGTTCGATTCCCGTCAGGGACTCAGAATTTTTCTTTGTCCCATGCTCGTGTCATTGTTGAAAAAGATCATCTTCATTATTCATCACCGAGCTTAAAATTTACCATCTTTATTATTTACTACAAACTTGATGATTTCGACATTGCTGATCCTAGCAGTATGCAGGACGCGTGTCACATATCAACCTAGTAAATGGCCAAGCTCACAACGAGTCTCTTGTAGCTCAGTTGGTTAGAGCGCCCAACCGGTATTTGGGAGGCCATGGGTTCGATTCCCGTCAGGGACTCAGAATTTTTCTTTGTCCCATGCTCGTGTCATTGTTGAAAAAGATCATCTTCATTATAAGTCACATGGTAGCTACATTGTACCGGGTAAGCGAAGCACCTCACGTGCTTGCACTGTCCCAGACGCGTTATTAAGGTTCTTTTTTCGTTTCGTTATTTTTTTTTAGGTCAAACGAGGATGAGAGTTCAAACTGTCGCTCTCATTTGGTCTGAAACTCTCATGGACCGTCATCGACTCTCATGCGTTCTCATCGACTTTGAACGTACTCAAGTTTTTCATGAGTCGCTGGACTTACCAACACTTTTCACGGCCGGACTCTCAACGACTCTCGTTCTCGTTTGGCTTGAGTTGATGATAGTCGATGAGAGTTGACAAAAACTCTCATGAGAGTCAACTCTCGTCGTCGTCTGGGCCAGGCTTTAGAAAAAGTCAAAATATGTTTTCTTTACGTTTTCTTTATGTTTTCTTTACGTTTAACCTGTTCCGATTGTTGTAATATTTGTTAATAAAATTAATAAGGAAAGGATATAAGCATCGTCATCTTAGCCAAGTTCCTGTGCGCTAGCATAAGTGCAAAAATACAAACACTACGGTGATCCGACACACAAAAAATAGTTTTAATTTAAATATATTGTTTTTACGTTTTCCAGGGCTGGACGCCGAGTCTGCGCTGTCATCTCGATGATGTTTGCAGGCGTTTTCTGTTTGATATTCTCGGTTGCCTCAACTGGATTTTTAAAAGCGGGTATTTGAGATGGTTTATGTTATAATGTCTTCCTCTGTTGCACACCACAGCTTTTTATAAAGCTCCTTAGTGGGCTCCTTAGTAGTGTAGCAGCTATCGTAAGCTTGTAATTCTACTGGTCCTCCAGTGTAGCAGTTGGTTTTGTTTTAGGGGCTAAGGGCATTTTTCTGTTGTTGTTCTCTTGGAAGGGTAGCGAGTCATTCATGTGAGACCTTGCGTCAGTAGAAATCCCTTTTTTAAGCGAAAAAAGAGTGGAAGACGAGATGCGCGCATCTTACTCTCAGATTTCTCACAGCCCTTCTCCTAGTCGCGCTCTTTTTTTGCTTCACGTGGCGACGGACGAAGAGAAGAAAAGGGACTGCTGTCGTTTGTCGTAGTCTATCGCAAGAGCTGCAACCGACCTATACCAAGAATTAAGACATTTTTATTTCATATTTTTGCAGCGACTTGCCGTTGGTTCATTTGAGTAACTGTTTGATTGATCATAAAAGTTTTGTTGTTTTGTTATTTTGATGTTTTAGAGCATGATGCGGTAGCAGTAGTGATCCAGTTAACTGGTCGTGTATGCGCCATGGTGTCTCTAGCCTCGCTCAGTTTATATTCCATTGAACTCTTTCCTACGATAGTCAGGTAAATATTATGTTGTAATACTACTAAACAGTGATACTAAAGTGTTAATAAGTATAACTACTAAACAGTAATGCTAAAGAGTGGTCATCCCAATGTTCGTTAGCCAAATCAGAAACAGTTAGTAAACTGTTGTACTTTCCAAAAGCTGAATCTTTGACGAATACAGCTGAAAACGCTTCTCTTTGTATCCTCCTAATCACAGGTGCTCCGCCATAGGACTGGTAACTAGCATTGGATATTTAGGAGTAGCAATGTGCCCGATCATCATGATGCTTCAACATCTTGCTCATCCCGTAGTACCGCTAGGCGTTATGGGTTGCTTCTCCTTGACAACGGGTCTGCTGTGCCATTGTTTTCTTCCTAAAACCAAAGGCACGACGGCGGAAACGTTTGATGATGGTTCGGAAATGTCACGTTTCCAGGCGTGGAGTCCCAGAGTTCTGCGTAAAAAGAAGAAAACGGGCAGTGAAAGCGAAACACAGAAGCTTGAAATGGTTGAAAGCACTATCACTGACGAATACGCGGTAAGGTTTAAAGGCAAGCTCACTTGAATCTTTCGGAGATTCATGCTAATCTTCCTTCAATTTAGCAGACATGAGAAGCAGGTAGACAGACAAACCGGTAGACAAAATGACCGACCGACAGACAGGCAGACAGATGGACGGACTTACGGACCCACAAGCAGACAGACATGCCGAGACAGACAGACAGACAGATGGATGGAGGGAGGACGAACCTACAAGCAGGCAGGCAGGGCAGACAGGCCGAGACAGGAAGACAGGCAGACAGCAGACAGCAGGCAGATCGGCAGGCACACTGTACAGGCAGGCAGGCGCGCAGACAGACAAACACAAAGACAAAGAAGATATTTGAGTGTTACAGACCACCTCTTATTTACACAATCTTGTAACGTAATTTATTTTTTAAATAATAATTTAAACATTATATTATCTTTCCTTAAAGGAACTTCGGCAAAGTTGGGAAGTGTCCTTTGATCGAGTTTCGCGCACGTCACAGTGGGAGGTGAGAGAAGAAAGTTGTAATATCATTTGGTCTCACAAAAACGAACGTAAAATTGTTTATTTTATTGCTTTCTTTTCCATAGCTAACCTGTCGCTGAAGCTTAGCTTTTGTATTAAAATTATTAGACTATATCTACAATCTTTGACAAAACGCGTTGGTACACCAACCCCCATCCCCCCTTCCAATGTTGGACTGCGTAATGTGGCCGAACTCCTTGTCCATTCCGTTTCAGTTTGTAAGCAAAAATAGGCAGCAATCGTACCCATTAATTTTTGCATGTTACGCAACATTGAAAAGGGGAAGAGGGGGAGTTATTAAATATTTTGATGTGTCATGTGAGGAAAAAACAGTAAATGACCAAGATTTTGACACTGATTGTAGCATTGTTTGCAGGGTCAGTTGGTTAATTCAGTTTCCATGCACTTTACGTCTGTGACCTCGCCCTGTACCAACCAATCACAAGCTTTAGAATTCGTTCCACATTCGTTTATTTCTCCCAATTTCTATGGCCTTCATGCGGTTGTTATCCCTCCCCCCACCCTTTTTTTCCTCGTTTGCCATAGGTTCCAGCTATTTTCCGTAATAAATATGTCGCGTTCATCGATCGTCGAAGCTCCCAGCCGTTTCCAGCTCAAAACTTGGCAAGTGAGAAAATAGTCGTGAAATACTTTCTTGTGACAAAGGCAGTATACAGTAAACGTTCCACGTTTAACTAGGCTAGTGTATATTCTAAAAGAAAAGTGATAATTGCTGATGAAATTATCATCAATCTGCATTTGTTACACTTTTCTCGACAGATGCTGAGTTACGAAGATGCTAAAAGAAAGTAAGGAAAAAGCGTGCTTTAATTGCCTTACACCAATCATACCGTTTGTTTTTCGGGTGGAGGGGTGTGAGGAGGGGTGGGGGGGGGGGGGGGGGGCGGCTGCATGCGGGCTGGGTTCTTCAGTTCGGAAACCTAAGTTTGCAAGAGTGTTAAACTGAACTGGTAAAATGTTTACAACTAAACGGGTAATGACACTAGGAAAATTTTTTGTTATTTCCATTTTAAGAAGCCAGCTTTGTGGTTAGCTAAGACCACGAACTCGTACACATTGTTTTGTCGACAATTTCCTAATATTTAATCTGGTATATAAGAAACGAATTCTTAGGGTGATTTTACTTATTCCGTGAATAAGTTATTACACAATTACGTACTATTAGACAATAATTATGTTGTTTTCTTTTGCTTAGTTTTGACTATTTAGTACTAATTGTTAGATGTTGTTTCATGGGTTAAATAAAATCACCGTCTATCTGACACTACTAATAAATATGATGGTTTTATAGCTAAGCTATCAATGTGTATTTTTTGCTGCTTGACAGGACTTGCTCTTTCGCTGTTGATCAGTACCTCGACGAAGAATCCCATCTTCTTTCAGAAGACGACATCGACAAGGTATTAGGTTAACTCTATTACCCATTGAGGAATGTCTTGTCTTTTTCAGGCAAAATAAAAATAAATAAACTCGTTGTTCGATACATAAAGTTAGTTCAACCATGACCAGCTGTGACGTTTCAAGTTTATACTTTGTTCGTATCATAGATTTATGCTTTTAATATTCGCATGAACATTTCCTGAAGTCAGCGAGTTTGTGTAAAAGGAGTAACATTCATCTATAAAAGAAATACAACTGCGTCGTCATTCAACAAAAAAATTATGAGTCACGTGCGATGTGTGGACTGGTTTTATAAGTGAAAGTTGCTCTGCTAGTTTTGCTATTAGAGTGTATAGGTTTTCTGCTACTGGTGTCCAACAATTAGCCTCTGGGCCCTTAATACTGTCTCCGATAGGTATCTGATGTTTATTAAAATTATCCCATTAGTCGATTAACGATTTGCAGAAGTAAAATGTACCTCTTAATAGTTTGATGCTGGATGTTTTACATTACTGACAGCTGTATTGAGGCCATTCTTTAGTCAAAACATGACCCGGTTTACTTACCTTTTTTTTCAGCTAGCCTCGCATGTTCCGTCATCCACCTGGGTATTAGCCTATAGTACATTTCAGCATGGTATGAGTCTTAAGACACTGTATCACCGACTCAGAGAAGTTGAAACTTCTGTTCTATCGGTAGTAAAGGATGACAACGGATTTGTAAGTGTTGAAGGCCATTATTATTTAGACGAGGTTTTGTGTGGAGCCAGGACCACCACTGATTGTCTGATCTGAGGTTTTCGACTGAGATTTGACTGTACATTTTCGGTCGGCTGACAATGAAAGTGTATTCAAAAATGCACGCGCACCCAATCACGAAGTCAAACCCCTGCGAATGTTACAAAAACGCATGAAAAGTGCACGCATCATTTAACCCTAAAATATTTTGCATACTGATATTTTTCTCAATTTTTTTCAAATCAATTTTGGAGATTTAATGACATGCTAAAAAATTTCAAAATCTAAGATGCTTTGGACCCAGAGTCTAGATAAAAATATCGGTTTTTGAGGCGCTGAGGCGATGCGACGGGACCCTGTAATTTTCAACAAATATTTTACAAAGAGGCCTCCAATCACTTAAATCAAAAATGGTCCATTTTCATTCTTCATTTTGCCAATATTTCTAGGTATTTGGAGTGTTTTCGCCGATAGCACCTAGGATGGATCCAAATTTCTGCGGCTTTGGAAAGTCATTCTTTTTCACTTGTAAGCCGCAATTTAAGGTATGTCGGAACATCATTCCAACATTTATTGACCATGCAGTGCGCACTTGTATTGATGACCAAATTTATATTGGAATTTATTTAACGTCTTGCTTCTTAACTTAGATCTATCCATGCAGTGGAAAAAATTCCTACTATATGACAGGAGATACGACTGGCCTTGCATTTGGATGCAGCGAGTAAGTACTGATATTTATCAAACATCCTGCGCAAAAAAATAATGTGGTTATGCAGCGCTTTATGGAAGGCGCGGTGGCCTAATGGTTAGTGCGCTGGACTCCGGATCGGGCAGTCCGGGTTCGAGCCCTACCCGGGGCACTGCGTTGTGTTCTTAGGCAAGACACTTTACTCTCAAAGTGCCTCTCTCCACCCAGGTGTATAAATGGGTACCAGTGAATTTACTGCTGGGGGTAACCCTGTGGCGGACTAGCATCCCATCCAGGGGGAAGTAGAAAGCTCAGGCCTGATGGGCCACTAGGCTCGTATACAGAGTTAACCTTTCTACCAACTGCAATGCAGTTTTCTACTGGACGAGAACGCATCACGTGAAGCGATTTAAAACTGTAAAACTGATTGGTGCAGCCGTTTTATGAGGCTATGTAAACACGATTATGACTTACCAGAATTCGAGAGTACTCGTGTACGCATACCCGGTATGCGGGCGAATTCTCCTAGACTTTCTCTCGTGATTGTGTTCAGTTTGGCTTGTAAACACGTGCTCCATTTTCCAATTTTTAACTTCACCATGTTGTCAACATACATGTTCTCCGTACTAGTCGCCGTTAATTTCTTGCAAAAACTAATTGGGAGAAGTTTCATTTCATGATCATTTCCGGTATTTTAAAATTAGTTCCTGAGTTTTGATGAAAAAAAAAACACTGATCAGTGTTAAACGTTGCTCATTTCCAGGGGAACATTTGGACTTTGGTTAGACAATGAACTTTATCGGGGCAGGAGTACTGCGTGTGACACTTACAACAGCGAGATGCTCTCAGCAACAGAGGACTTCATTTGTCTCGGTGTGGAAGTATGGACGTTTGCCTAGCTGTTGCATGACTGATACATGTCACGTCAAAGTGATAGATGTTCCGCCTCAACGTTGCTACATGCCCTTGATGACAAAACTACTGCAGAGCTACGGAATCGTCACCTGTGAGATTTATAAGGTGACTGTGATGCGTGAAATATCAGTTTGCAAATTGAGATGCTACAGAAATTTTCCATGTCATTGCAGTAATAATACTTGTAAAGAGTCGAAAAAACTCTCCTTAACCACATTGGACTAAGAAGAATTAAAAGATTAATTAAATTAAACAATATAACTACTTTGTGAAAATAATTTATTTATTATATCAAGAAGTTGTAAATAACGAATATCAGTGTTAATCACAGCTATAACAAAATTCTCGAATCTGATTGGTTCTTAGCACGCCCTATTTTTTACCAAATTGGAGCGCGCGCGGCTAAAGTGTCCAATAACAAAGTGTCCAATAACAAGGTGTCCAATAACAAGGTGTCCAATAACAAAGTTCGCGTGCTGCACATGCGCGCGCTCTTTATTTGGTTTCTTGTTGTGACTAAATACTTCTTGATATTCCTAAAACGTTTAGCTTCAAGAATGGCTTTTTTGCCTTAGTGATGATAAGTCCTTAGTAGGCTTCGCTTTATCTAAATTTTTTCTCGAATTTTGTTATACTTATGATTAATTGGTAACAGGACTTTGTGTCGTCCAATTCTGTCTGTAATCATACTCGTGATTAAACAAATCGGACTCCCGCTACGCGGTCGTCCGATTTTGTTAATCACTCGTATGATTACAGACCGAATTGGACTCCACTCAGTCCTATTACCATTACTAATAAGATGCCTATTAATAAAATATATAAATTATTAAAAATAATTGTTTGTAGTATAGATTATTATAAAAGATCAGATTAACTAATATTTTGGTCAAGCATGGCGATCAAAAGATTAATTTACCCGTCACAGTGTATATATAGATAGTACTGTTTTGTCATAACTTCAGAGATTAAAGATCATTGCTAGTTGATAGGAAATCATGCAAACGTTTATAACTCTTCTAATTTAATATCAAAATTCAAATTGACATCGTTCGGTGCAGTAAGATTGACATAACATTTGCAGTGGACAATAAAAAGGATTCGTCAACTGTTTCCGTCTGTGCTCCGTAGTTTTCCTGTTCAATCTGTAACAAGAACTTTGTTTCATTGTTTAATTTGCCAATTCCTGTATTTTCTTTGTTATTTCAGCTTCTTCGGGAGTGGGGGAGGGCTTCTTCAATTTGTGTTCTTGTGATCTAAATTTTTTTCTTTTTTCTTAATTTGTTGTTGAAGTATAATCCCGATTTCTCGAACCTTCAGGGGAAATGAAAATTGGTTCGAGGATCGGAAGTAAAATTACTGACAAGTACTATCCAAGGGAAACGAAAATTGGTTCGAGACATCGGGGATAAAATTACAGAGAAGTACTATCCAAAACGAAATCGGTTCGAGAAGTCTGCAGTTTTGAAAAACCGAGGGTTCGAGGAATCCGGATTCTGCCGTATTGTTATATTGCCAGAATGTTTTCCCAAAAAATATTTTCTTTCCAATTGCCCAAGTAAGATAAACATTTGTTTAATTTCACGCTGGGTGCCGACTGTTCTCCAGCGCAACCTCGTACCCAGGCCCTCTCTTCTTTGAGGAAAAGAAGAGAGGGCTGGGAACGAGGTTGATTCCAACGTCACCCCCACAGAGCTTACGTGACAACCTCACTAACTGTGAGAACAAAAAGGTAGAAAAAGTGAAATAAGCGGCTTCCCCCTCCGTCTCTTTTTCCCCCGCACTTTATAATTGATGCCTGAGCAAAGAAAAACGAAGTTGCATGTATTAGCCATGAATCACAATATGCTATTAAACCCAATCTCTTGTAATTCACGAGATAAAAGTAATACTTCCCAGGAACTCGAAAAGGAAGAGACTAGGTTGTACGTTCCGGTTCCGTCTATCGCTTTGCTAAGAAAAGGCTTTTATTTATTGTTGTGCTCATCTCACCAGGGGCGGTTGCGCGAAATGAATTTCTTGTGCCTTTATAGTCTGTAGTTCTGTTACCTAATCTTTTCTGTTTTATTTTAATCTCTCCTTAGCAGATTTGTGGTTAGTCTCGATTGCGTAGAACCAACAACTTCAATTGGTAAACGAAACGGTCAATTTCATTTTTTTTTCTGCTCCATACGCCGCACAAATGAATTGGGATTACACAAATGAAGCGGTTTAGATTTACCGAGCTGGATTGAAACGCTTGCAATTTCATTCGGACCTCTCTCGTACGGTGGCCAGTTAAATATAAAAGACTTGCTAACAAAACTTCAGATGTTGAAGGGTTAATTTCGGCTCAAATTTACTCGACAAACATCTTTTCTCAGTCTCTGAACGAGCAAAACAAAATGGATTGAACTTAGACAACATTTCGGACAATTCGTGGACTTGCACTGTTTCCACATGAAACTATTTCGCCCGCATTTTACTACTAAAGGATACAATGAGAAATCTCTTAGAGATATATCTTTCTTTATTTGGTATTCCCACATTACAATTTATTCCTTATCAGAGCCGTAGCCAGACTTTTGACATAAAGGAGGCATGATCTGCCCATCGCCGACGGCGAAACTCTAGAAGTTCTGAATTGCTAATTCCAGCATTTTTCATAAGGAAATTCTTCAGAAAAATCAGTCTAGTTCAACTAGGGATTATTTTCTGGCTCGTCTTGCCCCTTGCTAACTATGGCCCTGTTCTTATGTTATTTGTCATAATATACAACAAAATATACACTGCACTTTGACACAGGTGCAGGTGAATTCTCTCTGGAAAAATTTACATCGTGTTGGCCCAGTTCTTATTTTGTGTATTCACAATGAAACAACAACAAATCCCAGACGATAAGTATATTGATAACTGAAGAAAAAACCTTGGCAACATATTAATTCAGGAACGTACCGAAATAACAAGATCTGTAAAGGCAGCATTCGGACATGCGAAAAAATACTTCCAAAATATCAACAACTTGACAACATCACCTTACATCGACCTCTGGAGAAGATTATTTTTTTCCTTAATTACCTTCGAAGTAACAACACCAAACATCTATTTTTAACTAAAAACTGCCATTAACGCAGTTTAATCCCGTGTTGAATTATTAATTGAAATTTGGTAAGTTCAAAAAGGATTTACGTAAATGCGGTCAGTGAATAGAAGTAACAAAATATTTTATTTTGATTTGAAATGTTTCTGAATCCATACGGAGAAAACGTTTGGTTGAACTGATGTCTACTTTTTCTTTGCCCGTAACAACCGCGAGATTTTCGCGCGATTTTCCAGAGGAAAAAAAAGTGTACAGAAATCAAACAGATGTAAAATAAATTGCATAAATAATGAAATATTTTGATTTGAAAAATCTGAAGTAAACCGAGACTCGAATAAATGTTTTAATAACTCAGTTTTCAAAGTTCGTGTTTTTGATACTCAGCTATGAGTGCTAAAACAGAAAAATGGCATCCTATGATTGCCCCCACCAGACCAAACAACGCAACTGCGGTATCGATGACAAAATCATACCATTGCAACCTTTCGTAACATATCTTCATATGAAAAATAGCTGGAAAAATGAAAGCCAAACACATCCCGGTAAAACTTCCCACTAGGGCCATGTATAACCCAAAATGAGGCACTAAAACACCTATGAATAAAGTGAACGAAACTATACACAGCCGCGCGGCCAGAGCTTGCGCGTACGAAATTTTGTCTTTGGTTTCGCTGGGATTGTCTACTTTACAACAAGGAAAATCGATGTTTTCTAGAATGTCGAACACGGTGTACACTGGTATAGTGTAAGATGTAGCGGCCAGAAGTAAGACTAGCAGATTGACACACATATGAAGGCCACCGTCGGGTAGATTGTTTGTTATGACTTGATCCGTGTCCTCGGTGAAGGTGAGATAGCCGATGAGTCCGAAGGCGACCTTGACAAAGGTGACTGCCATATAAGTGACACTCATGACGTTGCTGAATTTTTGGGGTTCCTTCATGCTACCTTCGATCGCGGGCATGTAAGGCTGTGACGAGTAGCTGACAACGATTATTCCAACGGCCGCGCCAAAGCTTTTCAGCTTGAAGTCGGGCATCGATGCGAAATTCCAGCGTTCGTGGTGCATTATACCGTACATGGTCACCGTGAGGTAGATAATTTCGCCGATCATTACTGTGAGAAAACTCACCCATGAGACTTCACTGAGAGATTTGAGAAAGATATTTGGTAGAAGCAGCATAGCTCCTAGCGCTGTCCAATGGCTTTGATAAAGCGGGACGAACGGGAACGTGGAAGCCAGAATGGAACCACATAAGATCAGCAGAAGAGTGCAGTAGGAAATCTGTTCGAAAATCTGCGCCGCGTTAACCAGATGTCGCCCGATCTTGGGTGAGAATGCCTCTCCGATTTCCACGTAGCTATTTCGGACTCGGAAAGCGACTTGCTCCGGCGAATACTCGTACAGGCACTGCACAAGAATCCTGTTGGTGAAATTAGAAATGAAAGCCAAGGCAACGATACTGAACAGGGTCGCATAGCCTCCGCTCTTTACAACATAAGGCATGGCCAAGATGGCCACCCCTTGGTTCGCGTTGAAAATGTTCCAGAAAGTTTGTAAGTTGGTTGTCTTGTTTTTGTCATCCTCTATGGACGAGATGACATGATTGCTTTCTTTATCTTTTTGTTCTTCTTCCTCTTGGTCGCTTTCTTCATCTGAGACGTTTCGGAGAAATTTGTACGCACCGTAGATGTGTTGCTGTAAAATCGAATTCATTGCTGTGGAGTGTGAAGTGCTTGGCTTTTTCAAGCAAGTTCACCTTCTCTTCCGCCTTAATCCAGCTTTTACCAGCATGGTGCATAAAAAAACTCTTTTTCAACGACTGCTGTTTTTGTCTCCCGTCGCCTTGGCAGCCCACGCACCGCCCTTATGAATAAATTTAATAATCTGGGAAGAAAGAGTTATTTAAAAGTTCTCTTCTACTGTATCAACGATTCTTCAATGGATTTTTCATGAAGAGTGCTTTGTTTGGCAACATTCTAAAGGTCGTAAAATCGTGTGAGATCAAATTGAAAGACTCTTTCCACAAAATAATGAAATGTGATTGTAAATTCTAGTTCTAGAAATCACAGAAGCTAGCTTTTGTCGTCCAAACATTTAATTTTTTCAAGTTGTTTTTACGCATATATTAGTTTTACTCCGCAGGTGCAAGAAATACCCAAATCTTTGCGATTGTTTAAAACCAATTTCCTTGCCTCAAACAATTATAGCGGTAAAGTAATTATTTATTAATAATTTCCTCATAAATAGCATTATTCATGAAGCGAAACAGAATTAATCTTAGCTGTTAAATTCGGCTGTTAAAAGCTTTTTTTCTGTTTAAAGATATTGATTCTGTAGAAAATTCATGAAGTATATTGCGATCGACTTAATTCTTTCAGCTCCCGGTAGCTTGCGTTTGAATAGAAGTTCGCATACTAAAGTTTTTCAGTTGTCTATAAGTTTGATTTCGCATAATGATTTAAGATAAGACGAGATAAAATTAAGAGTGTATATCGATCAAGCTAGGGGGTGAAGCATTTTCCAAAATCTGCGGTGTATTTAACAGGCCAGCATTTCTAAAGAAGAAAATGGAAAAAGTAAAACTAAGACTGAGCCAGTGACAATGAATACAGTAATTCAGGTGTTTCAGGCGGCATGTCGGACCAAAATAGAAATAAAAGACAATGAACATATTTTGTAGCAATGCCACTGACGCTAACGAGAAATCACGCGCAATCCCGTGAAATAAATGTATGCACGGAATAATAAACTTAAATAATGTCAATGGTATCGCACATGAATAAAGCTGTGTTGTGTGATTCAAGTAAAGTAATATACAAGAAAAAATACATTGAGTTTTATTGCAGTTATATAGCAAAAACACAAATAAATAAACTAAACTAAGGACTTAACAATACTTACAATTTTTGGCACTGAAAGGCAAATTTATAAACCATAAATTTACAAATGGCAATGACCAAGACGGTGAACTTAGTGATTTTAGAATAACTGCGAGAAAGCGATAACAAAACCTTTTAAACTAGAACACTAAATTACGTAGCCCTCCCAAAACGTAAAATATAAACAGATTTAAAATTCTAGTTGCCATATTTTTTTATGATGACACTTAAACTACTTAATACTAATACAACATTCAGTGCAAAATATTTCATCCTGATTATAATTTTTTAACCTTATGCACGACGGGTCCGGCTCATGAGTACAAGAGATAAAATGTCTTATAAATATGCGAAGAGCCATACTGGGAGAATTAATACAAAAAAAAACATCCTATTACATGACTCAGAAATCCCCAGAAAGTATTTGAATGTCATTATTAATTTAAAAACTGTAAAATCGACAAGTTGACCTGGAAGAAATTAAACTGGGGCACACAAATCCGTCGTGGAGTGGCCATATTTGCAGGTGGCGGCTAAGAAACCGCGGCATCTAATTAAGGCGCGACTAAGAAGGAACGGTGCTTCTGCATAACGTGCAGGGGAAGGACTCGTGCTTGTTTTGGCTCAGCCACTTTACAAAACAGCGCCTTCACCGCTCTTTTGAACTCTGGTACTCTAACTGCATACAATAAGGGATTAACAAGAGAGTTGACTCCTAATAACATGATAATGAAACAAGTTAAGTGCGAGGGATAAGAACTGAAACGTTTGGTTGTATACCAAAGAAACGATTGGACGATGAATGGGAGCCACATCAACAGCGAGACAAACGTTACAATGAACAGAGTCACTGTGAGTCTTCTTTCCCTGCCAGCCCCGACATGATGACGAGGCTGAGAGCTGCATTTGACTTTGATAAGGATGATAGAATAAGAAAAAAATATTATAACGATACATACTGATATAAAGGAGGACATCGCGTTAAACGGTCTCTCTAGTGAGGAACTGAGAGGAAAAGCGAGAGAGACAATTGAAAATAATGCAGCTATTAAATAACTAATCGCGATACTTAGCCAGTAAACCCATTTCTTGACAAAGCGATGCCCAAAAGGACGGACTGTTGCGTGTAGTCTTTCTAAAGAAATGATTGTAATATTTATGAGAGACGAAACGGTAAATGTCATACGGATTACTTGCGCAAACGGATGCTTTTCCCACCATTCCAGTGCACCTTCCCAAAGCTTACAATACAAGCCAAGTTCATACACAGTCCAAAGTCCAGTGAATCCAGCCATCATATCCACTACTGCCAGGTTGAAAAGCAAATACGTGCTGCGCTTGCGTAGTTTACAGTTTTTCATAAAAGCAATGATCGTGATGGCATTCAATGTTACCATGGCAACATGTCCAATGACGTAGATTGCAGACCACATGATGCACTCACGTGATGAAAGCATATTGGCACCTCTCTTCATTCGTTCCTTGATGTGTGCAGCCTGATACTTACAAGGTCCAGGTCGCTCACGGCCACGCGTGTAATACTGGCTCTCTCTCTCTCTTCACCTGTCCTGTGAAATATAATATTAATATTAAGAATTCAATAATATGCGTTTCGCTATTACTAATATAAAACCTAAGTGAAGGGATAACTTTTTCAAGGTGGTCGCATTAGTTTTTAATTTATAGATTGGAAAAACAACGCTTCCATTCACACAGTGAAATAGAAATTACTCATGATATAAGCGACCCTCAAAGGACCGTTGGAAACCCTTTTACCCCCCCCCCCCCCCCCCCCCGCCCGCCCGCCATTTCTCCTGCCTGACCTATTAAAAAGAAACGACACTGTCCGATTGAGTTTTTACACTAGGTAACTAATACATTCTCGTTCTTTTAATTTACTCTTGACCTCAGCTTACGCGAACTACTTAGTATTGGAACCGTCGCTTAAACCGGAAAATGAAAGTTAAGTCAAAAGAAAACGATTCTCGTAAAAACAGTTTAGAACCAAAACAAAAGACCAATTCAACTTTTCGCCGACACTGATCATGTCCTTGTTTGTTCTTAATCTAACTATCGCGAAAAGTTTATAACTAGCTATAAAATGTTAAAGACTCGTTAAGAAACTATTCGAATTTGTCTTTCAACCCACCTTGGTAGCAAAAAGAAAAATATCCTAGGCTTAGTTTTTATACTGACACGAAAGACTCTCGGTAAATCAGTCGCCTGCTTATTCCCTCAAGTGTATCCCAAACTCAACCTCGGTCCCTGCAGACGCAACGTCGTGTCGAACTGGTGTTTTCAAGATCTCTGAGTATACATGTATATTTTCGAATCTTTCTGAATGTTTCCACGTCACCATTCTAATTATGGAAACCAACGTAACGTTAAAATCATTTACAGGTTTCTCCCTTGGAACAAAGTAAACAACGTTAATTGAAAAGTCTCCGTGGATAATATCTTGTTTCGTTGAAAGTATTTATCTGCATTTGTGTACGCGGTTTAATACCGAACGGAACAAGTCGACATTTCTGTTTAAAGTTGGGTTCTTAGCCGGCTTACACCAGTCTTCCAGAGCTAACTTTCGTTCCACTTTGTTTTTCCCCGCCAGTGTTCAAAAAGATAGTCTTGTAGATAACGATTTATGACAACTCCGAAATGTTGTGAAAAAACAGCTGTTAAAAACAGCTGATAGTTCAAATGACAACTACTGAGAAATGGACAAATCGATCGCTGACATTGATAACTAAATTCCCATCCAGAAATAATTCACGAAGTCGCAGTGGTTAATAAAAATATCGTCACAAGCTGAAGAAATGAGAGGGACTACTTACAATATTCATCACAAAGTTAACTAATTACATTCAATTTTACGTTTCGAAACTCCGAGTGCCATTTTCGAACCTTACGCGTGCGGTACTCTATTTAAAGGAGGAAGTTGAATTTAACAAATCTTATTTCATTTAAAGACGTGGTAATTTACATAAAAGCTCGCCCCGAATGCACCCGTCTCCAGTAATGGCTTTCCTTTGATGACCAGTCTAGTAGACACCCCGTGCACGTACGCGCTAAATTCAATTTTAGCTGAATTGTTACTGGTAGATATATACTGTCATCAAATGGGGAAAGATCTGCAAGGGAAATATTCATACTCCTCGTTTCAAGCCTGACTGTGTTGCAAACACTTTCATCAAGTTCAGTTGTCGTGGACTTACCTTGGCAAAAGCAAGCTTTTCCTAGTCGATCATAGGTTTAACTTTTACCGACACGAACAGTAAATTGCCCGCAGAGACAAACTGCGTCAGGCGTATTAACGAAATCTTGGAACACTCAAACCCAATTTCAATAAAGGTACTTTTCTAAAGCTATTTCAAAGAGGCCAGCGCGATCAACCGAAACTTAATGTGAGGTATTTCAAAACAAGGGAATCTATTTTGATCCTCCCTAATTTGCAATTCATTGATAAAAAGAGAAAATGACCCATATCGGTTTCTTAAACCATCCGTCACTTTCAATACATCTGGGTCGAAGCTCCGGCCTCCAAGGCCACTTGCGAACCGTACGTGTAAAACTTGATTTGAAGATAAGGAGGAAGTTTCACTTTCAAGTTTGCTAAAGGACAAGCAAACAACTGAAGCACTGAAACTGCTAAGAAGCGTTTTTGGCTGCGGATGGAAATGGATTACAACTTGAAAAGATGAGGCTAACCTTTTCAAGTTGTTTCTGCACGTCTTCCAAAAATTGACATTTATTTGATTAAATTTCCCTCCGCAAATTAAGGTTATATCTTCCTTTAGATGTTCAAAGATATTTTTCATTTTTTGCTTACCACTAATTTCAGAATAGTTTAGACCAAGAATCCGCAAAATCCCCGTGACATTGCTCCTTAAGTCAACTTTTGGTAGCATGCCCATTGTTACCTACCGGAACGTTTTTATTCGATTTGAAATCAGTTAAATAATTTACAAAACTTTATTGACACAGGCAATGAGGGTGTTCGTACAAAGTTCCACGGTTAGAAACGGGTGGTATTCTTGTGAACATACAACATTTTGAAATTTCCAACACTCGGCTGATCGTGTGTCTTGGATGGCACAAGATTTTAGGCATTGAGGCGACTGGTCGGGGCATTTACTTCATTTAGTTCGAACAGTTTTCTGTGGAAGCTATCAGGGACTGCAAAAAGGTCACCAAATAAAGACGCATTCTGAAGCATTTCGGTCCGATTTTTTTACTTCTCTCTGTTTTGTTACTTTATTAGCAGATACACGTGTGTTTAAGCCTTTGGTTGTCTTTGGTGGAGAAAAATACGATTTGTTTATTACTCAGTTTCAAATTGTAACGACGAGCAACAGTATATAGAATCTCAATATGCCAGGCATTACTTTAAAACTGTTGTCGGCTGTCCATTTTAGGGCGCGTTCGTTTGGGAATATTGTGGAATAAGAATATATTCTGGAATATATTCCGGCTACTCTGCTCCTGGGAGCAGAATAGCCGGAATGGAAATCCAAGTATTCCGGAATAGGAAGAGCAGCTAAAAGAACGCTAACTTTCGTTATTCCAATTATTCTTATTCCGGATTGATCCCAAACGAACACGCCCTTAGTAGCAAAAGTCAGATAATTTCTGGGGTGGGGAGGGGGGGGGGGGCATTTTGAACTCCCCCTCCCTATCCCCATGACATAGGCCTGTTTCACCAACATGTCTGCCGCACGTTGGTGTCAGTTATGCAGTGTAAATTACGATCATTGCATGTTAGAGCCGGTGATCGATGGGCTGTACAAAAGAATTTATAGTAATTTCCCACAGCCTTGTCTTCGGTTTCTTACTTAAAGTCTTCTAAATATTGCAAATGTGCTATGCCTGGCCTTTTTTTTTTCAACAAAGCGTTTTCTCAAAGTTGCTCTGTTGTTCAGTACAAAAACAAGCGTTTCTTTTTAAAAAAAATGCTGTACAATGTTCCGGCCAACTGCTCAGCGCCACGCTAGGCACCAAAACATGAGCCAGTTTGGTAAAATACCAAGACACGTCATAGCAAAGGACCACGTGCCTAGCATCCGGGCTTCTCCGATTGATGACGTCACGGATTGATGGACGGTGGCTAGGGTCGATGAGAGTATGGAAGTGATGTCAGCGTCACTGTCCGAAACTAATGCATTGTATGCTAGAGAAAGGAGGAAAAGAATCATCGGAGGCGACACCAAAAGTAACAGGAAGGCTTGAATGATACGACGAGTTCTGCAAACACAAAAACAGACAGGAATATTATGGTAACATTCGAAGATTTTAGTGTATAATGTCGCTGTATTTGCATCATTTTGATGAGTCCACAGTGCAAGTTAAAATACAAAATAAAGATACACATCGATACTACACACTGGAATGTCTAATAACAGATTTATCATCCACTGATTTTCCCCAAATCCAGACTTTCTTATGAAAGGTCTCATTACATGAATCAGGGCATTCTCACTTCGGTATTCAGTTGAAATTAGTTATGTGAATGTTTGGTTCTGTGCCCGCTAAACTCCTTAATTGTTTCTACTGAAAATGTGCATGGTTACGATTAGAGAAGATAACGAAGGATTTTGAGCAGTTCTCCCAACGAACTTGAACTGTTCGACCTAATGTCTTTGGGGCGCGGTCACCAATGCAACTCCACAACAAGAAAAACAGGACAGACTAGACAAACAGGATAGACTTAAGGCCGCGCTGGACCCTTGCTCATTAATAAATTCATTAGCAATTTATTTTGACGGGGTGTCATGTTGTAAACGTTTAATTCTTCGAATTTTGAACACCGATTCCTTCAAACCTTATCAAGGATAATAGGGGTTGATGGAATTTTATCATGATTGTCGTTTTACTGAGAGATGACCGTTTACTTTGATGTTACAAGCTCTTAAGTGATAATCTGCAGATAATGCGATTTTGTGTCCAAGTTTCCAGCTAGAATAGCGCACCAAATTAAACGACTATAGAACCTAGTGGTAAATCACAACCTCTTTTGTGTTCTGGTCAGAATGAAATTCTCGAATTCAATAATTACTAGGAGTTATTGGCTCCTAAGGGAACTGGTCAAAACTATTTTACATGCTCGGGACCCACTTTTGAGGGGTGGGGGTAAGGAAGAGACCATGGGCCTCGAAGGCTAGGTGGGGGGATGGGTGAGAGACTATGGGTCTCCAAGACTAGGTGGGGAGATAGGTGAGAGACCATGGGTCTCCAAGGCTAGGTGGGGGGATAGGTTGAGAGACCATGGGTCTCCCAAGACTAGGTGGGGGGATAGGTGAGAGACCATGGGTCTCCAAGACTAGGTGGGGGGATAGGTGAGAGACCATGGGTCTCCAAGATTAGGTGGGGGGATAGGTGAGAGACCATGGGTCTCCAAGACTAGGTGGGGGGATAGGTGAGAGACCATGGGTCTTCAAGACTAGGTGGGGGGATAGGTGAGAGACCATGGGTCTTCAAGACTAGGTGGGGGGATAGGTGAGAGACCATGGGTCTCCAAGGCTAGGTGGGGGGATAGGTGAGAGACCATGGGTCTCCAAGGCTAGGTGGGGGGATAGGTGAGAGACCATGGATCTCCAAGGCTGGGTGAGGGGATAGGTAAGAGACAATGGGTCTCCAAGACTAGGTGGGGGATAGGTGAGAGACTATGGGTCTCTGAGGCTACGTGCGGAGATAGGAATTCTTGGTTTTCACGTGACGTCATCAAAAAATTCTAAAATCCAGAATCCCAAGACCCCTGAAGCTTTATCCTTCACTGGCTATTAGACATCCTTAATATGTATCTTGTTGAAGATTTTTAGCTCGATAGCAGCCGCCGTCTTTAAGATAGACCATTTTGAATTTCGGAATTTCACGCCACACGACATCAAGACGGCCGCCAGAAGGCTGTCACGTATGCTTCAAAATAATGCCTTATCCTACGAATTTTAACAATCTGAACAGTTGAGGTTTTGTGAGAAGTGTTTATGCGAATGCTTACTTGTTCATGAGAGTGATATAACTGCCTTTTGTAGCAGAAGTGAATTCCAGATGTTTTCATTGATTTCCGGCCGCCATGTTGGTGCCCAACTGCGCTGCATGGGCACCAACATGGCGTTTCCATACAGAGCTCTGTAAATTTGTGGGGAACATTTTGACGGATAACTCGAGTACGGAATACCGTACAAACCCGAGACTTTGACAAACAGAATATCTGGTAATTTTCTACAACCTATGATATTCTTGAGTTTTTTCACTCGATAGTTTTGGATTTACTTTTTTGTGGCGTGACAGTGAAAACCAGCAATAGGTGAAAAACCATATGGGTCAGCAGGGGAAGGCTTACAAGAGGTCATAGGCCTCTCTAAGGCTAGGTGGGGGGAGGGATGTACAAGCATTTCCTTGGGAAAAACAGTTAAATTAAGTTTGTACACATTTTGCAATTTTACTAGTAGTTCAAATCCTCGAGTTCAAATCCTCGTCACGCTCTGTATATAGCCAACTGGTCTGCCTCCAGACAGTTGGGATTTTTATTTTATTTTTTCCCTGATGAAGGCAGCAATGCCGAAATGTTGGTATATTTGGACCGAAACTTTTTAGCGTCTAAAAATAATTTTATTTTGTATCACATAGCACAAGACGCTATTAAAAAAAACGCAGTTGTTATCAACTTTATCAACTCACTGAGCACGAAGCGTAAGGAAAACGAATCAAATGACATCATTTTGGCGCGAACTTCTCCGGGACTGCGGTCGGCGAAGGCGTCAGAGATGTCAAATCAAAGTGCATATCGCTAGTAATGTCATAACCTGCGCAGCGGGCGGGATTAGCGGGCACAAGTGAATTTTTCTCGCGCGGGCAAAGCCCGCGTCAGCGAGCGGCGGAGCTGCGAGTGAAATTCGACTCCTCACCATGCCCCTCGCTGCTTGGCGGGCAAGACCAAAGTATGCTGCCTCTGAAAAAAACACTCGCCCGCGAAATCCCGCCAGCTACGCAGGCTAGTAATGTCAGTAATGGCTTTTTTGAGATAAAAGCCGCGCTCCTCGATTTGATAATGTGGTGTGCTAGTAGACAACCCTGCCTTTAAATACAAAGATTGTTTTCCAGTTCGCACCAGACAAGAACTTAAAATATGGAGCTTCTGTTCGGAGATGTGTTCGAAGCGGCACCAGCGTGAAATTGAAAATTATCTAAAATTGTTTGCTTATTTAAGGCCGCGCTGGACCCTTGCTCATTAATAAATTCATTAGCAATTTATTTTGACGGGGTGTCATGTTGTAAATGTTTAATTCTTCGAATTTTGAACACCGATTCCTTCAAAACTTATCAAGGATAATAGGGGTTGATGGAATTTTATCATGATTGTCGTTTTACTGAGAGATGACCGCCCGGGGGGGGGACTCCCATATGAAATGGACGGGGATGCTCGTCGTCTCGCTTAGGGGTGTAAATTTCGGATTTTGGTCTCGCTTAGGGTGCCCTGGGAAAAATGTCATTATTTTTAGCCGTCAAGGTCTCGTTTTTGGTTGCACGCGAAGAAATAACAAAAAAGAAAGAATTTTGATTCGTTATAGTTACTCTTTTAGGGGTCTGCATAACGTTCGGCCACACCCAGATTGGTCTCTTTTAGGGGTTAAATTCAAAATTTCCGACGAGCATCCCCGTCCATTTCATATGGGAGTCCCCCCCCGGGGATGACCGTTTACTTTGATGTTACAAGCTCTTAAGTGTTAATCTGCAGATAATGCGATTTTGTGTCCAAGTTTCCAGCTAGAATAGCGCACCAAATTAAACGACTATATAACCTAGTGGTAAATCACAACCTCTTTTGTGTTCTGGTCAGAACGAAATTCTCGAATTCAATAATTACTAGGAGTTATTGGCTCCTAAGGGGTAAAAATGTGAAATCTAAACTTTGAAACGTGCTATCTTCTTTTTGAAAAGGGATTTTAAAAATCCGTTTTGACCAGAACACAATAGAGTACACCAAGTTTATGTTCCCTGCAAATCAAGTCATGAAATTCTGTATCGGTGGAGAAAACTTGGACACAAAATTGCACGTTTTGCCGCTTCCGAAGACCTACCGAGTCAGTGTTTACAACAACGTGCGCTTTATTCGAAGCTTCGAATCTAATTATGCTGAATTATGATAATTCCCTACGTTCCAGCGCACAGGACACAAAGCGGAGAACAATAACATGTAATTACTTATACAAAGAACTTTAAGAAATATATTCTCATGAATATTTCGATTGTTGTCGGCTTCAGTCGTCGCAGTTCGTGCATACTCTTAAAATCACAGGTAGCCCAAGCTCGATATATGAGTAGCTTTCATGTTGACCTTTGCATTGTTACGTAATTCGAGCAATTTGTACATTCATAAGGGTTTGTATGGGGAAAGAAATAAAGCCGAAAAGAACGAAAAATTAACCGTTGAATTACAATAAAAACTGCTCACCTGAACTCTTGCGTTCCTTTTTTTGTGTGCTGTGTGGTTTTTTAACCGATTTGGTGCGATTTAGTGCAGTTTTAGTTCCAATGGTTGCTCTCTCTATATATCCTTTCCCAAGGTTGGGTACTCCAACGAAGCAGTCGAGCCGATCCGCTGACGGAAAACGGCCGTAAATTCGCTCCAACAGCTCCAGCCGTCTCCAAACTCCGGGTAGATCACGGACGATAGATACTTTTTCCATTCCTGTCCTTTGTTTCCGTTGAATTTTCACACAAACCGAATAAAACATCGCCAATCGCTAAAAACTTTCCCTCTTGAAGCCATCGGCAGAGGCTTGATTCAAACTCCGCGTTACCCAAACGGTCAACAGATAGCTTAGCGACCCGGCCTAAGACTCGAATTACTTCCACTCCGGGTGGGTGAGAGTCCTTTGCTCCCATTGACAATCAATACCCTGATTGGGAGCAAAGGACTCTCACTCACCCGGAGTGGAAGTAATTCGAGTCTTAGGCCGGGTCGCTAAGCTATCTGTTGACCGTTTGGGTAACGCGGAGTTTGAATCAAGCCTCTGCCGATGGCTTCAAGAGGGAAAGTTTTTAGCGATTGGCGATGTTTTATTCGGTTTGTGTGAAAATTCAACGGAAACAAAGGACAGGAATGGAAAAAGTATCTATCGTCCGTGATCTACCCGGAGTTTGGAGACGGCTGGAGCTGTTGGAGCGAATTTACGGCCGTTTTCCGTCAGCGGATCGGCTCGACTGCTTCGTTGGAGTACCCAACCTTGGGAAAGGATATATAGAGAGAGCAACCATTGGAACTAAAACTGCACCAAATCGCACCAAATCGGTTGAAAAACCACACAGCACACAAAAAAAGGAACGCAAGAGTTCAGGTGAGCAGTTTTTATTGTAATTCAACGGTTAATTTTTCGTTCTTTTCGGCTTTATTTCTTTCCCCATACAAACCCTTATAAATATGCAAATTGCTCGAATTACGTAACAATGCAAAGGTCAACATGAAAGCTACTCATATAACGAGCTTGGGCTACCTGTGTTAAAATAAATGCATACATAATTATAGCAAGGGTCCAGCGCGACCTTAATTGCAGACAATGGCCGTGTTTTTACGAGCGATTTTTCAGGTCGCTTAGCGAGTGACAACCGGAAATCTCGTGAAAACAGTTACTTTTCTCACTCGCTTAAAGTTAAGCGAGTCGGCAAACTTCAATGCAATTCTCATTAAATTTAAGCCACCAAACCAGGTAGCTTAAGCGAGTCGGCAATTAATTTCTGCCAATGAAAAGCAACTTGCGGTCATTCATCTGACAAGGCTGTCAAATCGGAAATAGAACACGCATTCTTTTTTATGCCTCTTGGGAACTTAGTGCTGAGCAAAACTCGTCTTTTAATTTTAGTTCAGTGCATCTTCCAACTCCAAAAACAAGTCCTGTATGAATTTTCTTTTGCAAGCCGCCACAAAGCAAGAAATACTCGCTTTGCCACTGGAATCGCTCGTCGCATGTTCATGCCTTGTCGTAGTAGACTTGGTCTAACAAACTTGCAAACAAACTGGAACATATTCCTCGAGATACGGAAATGTTCTCGCCAAATAAAGCGCATAAACACACTAATGAAAAGAAGAAGCGAAGACGCACATGCGAGCTTCGTCGGCATCTCCCGCCATTATTCAAATTGATTTAGTTGCGCTGCTGCCCTCCTCAAGTTACTTAAATCTCACTCATGAAAACACCTATCATTATTAAGTCGCTTAACATGTCTGTAAACAAAGCACATTCAGGAATGTTAAGCGAGACAATCGGTGTCGTGAAAACACGGCCAATAAATTCCACGCAGCTGGCTACATGGTACGCAGAAACTAATTAAAAGTTAATTTATTTAAATGAGAAGTAATTTCAAAATGACATCGCAATTTAATGTGCTGGTTACGCGGTGAGAAAAAGCTCTATAAAATTTCTTGTTCTAAAGACGTGACACAAAAAGTAATAAGTATAAAACTAATCGGTAGATTAAGACGAAAAGCACACGCTTTTAAAAACATTCATCAACGAAGATACTTCGCCATCTTGAATTTAATTCTTTCTGCTTACCACGTACCTTCACCGCGGTCAAACGTCTGAGGCTGTTTTTGTTTTCTTATTTCGAGAGAAATCATTCACGTTAACGTGGAAGGATCGGTAAGGATATGTAAAATACCTGCTGAAGGTAAATATATTTTTCACTTCCCTCAAACGGGTTTCTTTACTTTTAAAATGCTCCGCACGCGAACAAAATTGCTTTGACAATGGCGCCGACTGTCGGCATTTCGCCGTTTTCAAACACTTAGAACTTTTTTAGTAAAGTTCCAAACAATTTAGTAAACCAGGAGAATACTTGTTAAGTATCAAACTTTGAACAGTGAAAATGAAAACCTTATCTTTGAAGTAGTTTTCTTATTTTTTACGTTTTACCGCGGTGAACCACGTACCACGTAGCCAGCTCGCCATCTTGAATTTAATTCTTTCTGCGTATCGCGTACCGCGTAGCCAGCTACTTAAATAAGATTCTTCGCCATCTTGAATTTAATTCTTTCTGCGTACCGCATACCGCGTAGCCATCCCTTTTCAGTGACAGACTCGATGTGGCGGCCTATTCTGCAGTTACTCTGCTTACTTTAAAACTGTTCAGAGCGTAAAAAACGCCATCGAAGAAAGGTTTCAAGCCTGTACTCGCTGTGACAGTGTAAAGGCGCTCGACTCCGCTTGACAAACGACACGAGCAAATCGAAGGTGCGATAAAAGTGACTACAAAGAGAACAGGTTTATTCAATGCACACGAATCTGTTTCTTCAAGTATCAAGCTTCATTTAATTGTCCTTTAATAGAAGCTTATTGACTCTCCAATTTCCAAATGTCAAATATCTGCGACATACGCGCAGCAGCAACAACAACAACCCCGTGTTTTGTTTCCGGAGCCCTGAGATTTTCCCTGAGTTCTCCACCAAAAATACTCAACAAAGTTTGTTGGAACTGAAGCAGTTTGGTCCCATAGCCATGGCATAAGGGTGACCAGTGGCACAGCAATCAAGAAAGCGGACAACACCTCTTGTCTTTTAGCCTGCGAACACAGTCGAAAACGTATGGAGCGACTTCACAGGCTAGGATCTAGCCTGCGTAGCTTGGCGGTTTTATTGGGGCGAAACGCGCGCTAAAAGAGTGGCGAAGCCGCGACTGGCCTGGGGAGGAAAAATGCGAAAAACCGCCTGCAAGGATGGGTTGCTTTTTTGGGAAGTCCGTACGCTGGCGTACGGGCCGTTCTGATTGGATCGGAACGCTAGGCACGTCAATCAATCGTTTTGGTAATATCCCAAGGGAGCGCGAGAGGAGCTCTTTTGATCTTGTATTGACAAGATTTTTGCCGCGTACATCGCAAATGAACATGGCAGAGGAAGCGTTAGCGAAGGCTTTATCAACATTGAATATTCGCCGCGAAGGTAAAGAAATTGTTTTGAAGGAAGAGCAGGAAACGGCTTTAATCGGTTTGCTTCGCGGGCAAGATGTGGTGGCCGTTTTGCCAACAGGGTTTGGAAAAAGCATGATCTTCACGGTGTTTGCGCTCGCCGATCGAATCGAATTGTTCCCAACGAGAGCCTGCGTTCTTGTGATTTCGCCGTTAAAAAGCATTATCGACGCTGAACTTCGCAACGTTGGAACTGTTGTCTGAAGTGATCAATTTCGTGCAAGACGATCCTCTGCAATTCCTTTACCGCTCTGTAGAGGCAGTGCTCGACAGCGAACTCCATTGTGCTCCGATGATCGGCGATTGTTTTTGACGAGTCCCATACCGTCGAAGCTTGGACGGGGAAAGCTATTCAACTTATACTGCCATCAAATAATACAACAAATTATGCCCTTTAGACAAACGAGAAGAAAAACGGTCGAAAGACGGAATTTAATATAATACGGCAAATGTACAAATGTGATGAATATAGGAGTCGTGTAGGACGTGTAAGGCTGTCACTCCTATTTTATTTTGACCGTTAACCTCCCTTGGCAGTCTTGGCAGGCTTTTTCGGCATGACGACCTTCGTCGCCATCAAAAGACTACATCGAATATTTGTTTTGATTTCCCGATAACTTTCCCCGCTATCTATCTCTCGCAACGCAAGCCTTTCTCGGGCCAAGTATGAAGTTTCATCTTACAATCTACCATCTGATTGGCTGGGTTATTCGAAGCCACAGAACCTGTCAACAAGTTGTCAAAATGCAAATTAGGGGGCGGAAGCCAAAAAGGCAGCCGATCCGGGCAGGCGGTTTTTCTCTCACGGCTTCGCCGCTCGTTGTCGCGGCTTGGCCGCTTGATTTGTGCGCGTTTCGCCCCAATAAAACCGCCAAGCTACGCAGGCTAGCTAGGATCGGTTTCGAAGGTCAAGTTTCCCGACCCCGTACTACTGTCGACTATTGTAAGCGCCGTTAGCGCCGGGAGAAAGGCTTCCTTACCACTACAGTAGCCCTCGATTACTTTCCGTTGATTTCTAGTTTGCCTGATTGAACGAATATATTAAATGAAAACCGTAAACAGAGAGATTCACCTTTTAGATTGATCTGGCAAGGATCTGGTTTGATTGACGTGCTGTCCTGTTTCTGATTGGATAAAACCAAAGGAGGAAAATTCTTCCTGTAAATTTGGCGCGCTGCAAGTGATAAAAGTCGTTCGGCCTTGGTCTGCTGCCAAACCGGAAACGAGAAGCGAAAGAAAGTGTACAATTCGCCTTTCGTGGTGCTTTTACTGGCACACGATCGAACGTAAATATCGCCTCCAAAGAGGAATTTATCAGCTAAAGCTGAAATCCTCCGCCTTGTGTTCGATGGAGAAGTTAAAGCTGTATTGTTCTGACAGAGGCACAGAGCTTGCCCGCTCGGCTTTCGATCGTAGGGATGAGATGATTTGCCTTTTCTTGGAGACTTTTCCAAGCAGAGCGAAGAATTGCTCTGGTAGTTATCTCCTGTTCCATTTCTCTTTACAAGAAACAAGAAAGACAATCTCTTCTTCCCAGTGTAGGCATTTTCTTCAAGGGTCTTGACAAAGTCCGAGCCAGGGAGTCATGTGAGCCATTCCGGTTAGCCCAAGTAACACATCAGCAAGCCTGGTTAGCCTACAATTAGTTTAGTAGCTTGTGGTGAGCCTTTTTATTGGGATAAGAGATTTCTGGCTCGCATGACTTACATGGCTCGCATATTGTACAAACTCATCCAGAGGCATCAAATCGAAAGAAACTTTCAGGAAACTGGACTTGACAGCGTAACCCCATACGGAACTGTATACACGAGGTGTCAAATTAACCGGTTCTTTATGCGGTCTGTACTCGGCTCGCTGCACTCGCTGATTCTGCTGATTCAGTTTATTTTTTACCCTAAACAACTTGGGAGCATGTTCGCAGGAATTTTACACTGACGACATTTGGACATACAGACAATTTTGAGTACCTGTCGTCAGCCAAAGGCTGAAATCCGTACCGGATATTCGCGCGCGTGAGCTTTGCGTGTATTGTGACACGGGTAAAGTCGTTGGTAGTCTCTTTCGCAGCTTGCGACGGAGACTAAGTCGTTATATGGTTGAGCTAATTTTATTTCAATAGGTTGGGGAACATACTGAAGGTATACATGTATTTTCGTAATCTAGCGATCATTTCATTTCGAAAATTAGCTCATAGCATAAAAATTACACTTGGCCTCAATTTGAGCTCTGAATTATTTTCTTGCACTGGCCTGCTCAAACTGGAAGCCGTCATTGCAATCCCTCATCCATTTGTTTAAAAATCCCAGCACATATAAATCATGATAAATACTATAGGTTCAACCTTCAGTATATATTTGTAAAGAATATAGCTAGGATAAATAGTGTCCACACGGTTTTGAGACAACGATATTTTTTGCAATTCGCAAGATTTCTCAAGGGACCACGACGCATCTTGAACAAATGGAACAGCCGAAAACATCTTGCCTCAAACTACGAATGGGACGGTATCGATAGCCTGTGTACAGCCGTCCCGCTCCCCTCAAAAAAATCGGGGAGGGAACCGATTTTTTTGAGGGGAGCGGGACGGCTGTACACAGGCTACTGGAACCATAGCCTACTGCAATTTACGTAGATGATGCGACTCGGCTCGAACTCGACACGAACTCGAGATCCGAAAGCTCGAAAGCAAGTAACTTTTGAAAGAGGAACAAAAGAAAAATCCCTGACACAGTTTTGTTGTCCAATTATCAGGCAACGTTCTTGCCAAATTTCAGCGAAAAAGGTTTAAAACCTTTTAACAAACGAACTAAATGTGCGCCACACTCTTCGAATTTGGGATGGGGCGTTTTTCCGGTTTAATTACACAAGACGTGTGAAAATGATTACGCGTTGATCGATGAATTGAAGGCTCATTTTACTTAAAAGAGAATTAGTATCAAAGCGCTCTCCATCTGTCACAAGTATAAACAGTTCCATGGCAATTGCGGTCGCGAGCAACATAAAGGAAGCTTCAAACGAAGAACTAATCCTGATAAAATCAATGACCGCCATCAATGAGGTTATTTTCATTCCTGAAAGCGGAGAAACGATCAACGAAACCATGCTTTTAGACTGAGAGCATCTGGGTATATTTTTTTGTCAAAACAACAGTGCGTTTGTCAATCTTTAGGCGATACTTTTACATTTGGTGGTTTTCACTGTCACGCAATAAAAAAATAAAATCCAAACCATTCAACGACAGAAGCTATGAATTTCAGATATTATTGAAGATAAATAGATAAACAATTTGTCCAAGTCTCAGGTCTGTGCGGTGCACCGTTTGCGAGTTATTTGCCGAAACTTTCCACACAAATTTATAATGCTCAGTATGGAGACGCCATATTTGTGTCCCTCCGAGGGGCACAAATATGGCCGCCGTGATGTCAGAGAAACCATCTGGAACTTAATTTTGCTATTAATAGCGACTACTTTTGGCTCATGATCTGTTATACTTTTAAATAAACAGCAGTTAGTTCAATCTGCAAAAATGGAAAGGAAAGGCCTTTTTTGAATCAAAACAACTTTGTCACGGCACTCAGCTTGATATCACACCGGGCGGAGAAATCAAATATTCAAAATGCTCTGTTTTAAAAACGAAGGGCACAACCAAGCTGGAAATTTGCAAAAATATATATTTTTAGTTCATCTTACACCTAGTGGCATCGAAAGTTTAGCAGGCCTATTGAATTTTGATTTCAAAATTTTATGACGTAACGTGAAAACCAAGAATACTCAATATTAGACAAAACATGTACTCGTGTAATAAAGTATTGATCTATCTTGTAGTGCCAGGCGTTAGGTGAGCTGGGGAGCACCGTGAAATTCGGGATTAGCGTGGCGACGCACCGTTTTTGCGCTGCTCCCCGCCGGGGACTAACCGAACACTTGGAACAGGCTAAGTGCCAGCAGCATCTCCTGATCAAAATATGACCCTTCGTCGCTGGCGGCTGACACTTCGTCCAAATCTTTGTCCAATTCTTTTATTCTTTTTCGTTTTGGTGCTTTCTATGCACTTAAAGGGACACGAACTTTGCCTTTTTTCTTTGACGACATAACCGAGGGACATTGGTTCCAGACCTTTCGATTCGAAGACCGCTCGAGCGCGTTCGAAAAAAATACTACGGCTGTTTTGCAGTCTACAGATATTAAAGGTAATTACAAAATATAAAAAAGTTCTGATATCACGTCACTTACATTTCGCGACTTTTTTTAATCGCGAAATTCGCGAAATTAATGTGTCGCGAAAATTTCATGTAATTGATCGTTTGCAACCACGTGACAAGGCGGCCATGTTGGTGGTCAAAACAATAAAAAAACTTTTTCGCAGAATTTGCATGACAAAAAAGTTAAGTTCCCAGCGGAGAAAAACGCTTTGTTCTTGTCCCCCAGCATGGCTGCTGTGACGTAAGTTGCAAGCCAGCAATAAGCTAAATGGCTTCTGGAAAAACTTAAAAGTGTTAAAGATAAGCTGTTAATAATAAAGTTATTTATTAACATATTGAGCAGTCGTGGTGTTAAAAAAATATTGAAATGCACCAAATTTGTCAGGGCAGGTACCTCAAGAAGACTATTAAAAGACGTTATTACTGCAGTTACATTTTATGAGTCTAAGATGTGCTACAAACTGAGATGTTGAACATAAATTATGTATCATGCAATAAGAAAACAATAATCATGGTAATTTCAAGGTATTTCCTTTTAACCATTTAGTTGTACTGTGAGACCACAGTTTTGCATTTATTTATACTGCTCATTTAACACGAAATTAAAACAAATGGGCAAAATAAACATGTTCTCCGACTCTCAGCTTTGCTGGAGATTGTATGGATTTAAATTTGAACGTAAATATATGAGTTTACATGCATTTGAAATTGAGTTGAAGATATTTCTTTCTTTCCATTGAAAGGCTACTATAAGGTTTGAAACCATACCTGATGTCTCTTATTTGTCTTTTTAGTGCTTTGGAAATTAAATCCATACGCGCGATTTTCGTTTCAACAGTCTCTCTCTTAGTTGGTGACAGACCGTTAAAACAAAAATAGCGCATATGGTTTTCCAAGGCACTAAAAAGACAAATAAAGGACACCAGGCAAGGCTTCAAACTTTATCATTTGATTTGTATATGAAGAATCAAGGGAGGGGGGGGGGGGGAGGGCTACAGACGAGACCATGGGTCTCTATCGGGGGGGGGGGGGGGGAGGGGGGCTACAAACGAGACCATGGATCTCTGCCAGGAGGTGGTTGGGTCACAGCAGATACCATGGTTGTCTACCGGGGGTGGGGGGGGGGGGGGGGCTACAGAAGAGACCATGGGTCTCTATCGGGGGCAGGAGGGGCTACAGAAGAGACCATGGGCCTCTATCAGGGGTGGGGGGACTACAGAAGAGACCATGGGTCTCTATCAGGGGGAGGGGGGTTACAGACGAGACCATGGGTCTCTATCGGGGGGAGGGGGGCTACAGGCGAGACCATGGGTCTTTACAAGGGGGGGGGGGGGCAAAACAGATACTGTGGGTCTCTTCAAGGGGGTGGGGGGCTATAAGGGGAGGCCATCATCTCCACTTATTCTGGTGGGTCCTGAGCTTGTATAGTAGTTTTGACCAGTTCCCTAAGAGGGTAAAAATGTGAAATCTAAACTTTGAAACGTGCTATCTTCTTTTTGAAAAGGGATTTTAAAAATCCGTTTTGACCAGAACACAATAGAGTACACCAAGTTTATGTTCCCTGCAAATCAAGTCATGAAATTCTGTATCGGTGGAGAAAACTTGGACACAAAATTGCAGGTTTTGCCGCTTCCGAAGACCTACCTAGTCAGTGTTTACAACAACGTGCGCTTTATTCGAAGCTTCGAATCTAATTATGCTGAATTGTGATAATTCCCTACGTTCCAGCGCACAGGACACAAAGCAGAGAACAATAACATGTAATTACTTATACAAAGAACTTTAAGAAATATATTCTCATGAATATTTCGATTGTTGTCGGCTTCAGTCGTCGCAGTTCGTGCATACTCTTAAAATAAATGCATACATAATTATAGTAAGGGTCCAGCGCGACCTTAAGAAAAAGATTAATCAAGAAATAGTCAACTCACCTGCTACACGAAGGAGTCACAAACAAGTACACGGGCACATGGAACATGGCAACAAAGAAGGCAAGAGAGAAGTTCATGGTGGCCACTGCTCCCATGAGGACTGAGAACATAATAAGCGCTGCACACTTGAGCATATAATGGCTTCTCACGGTCACGTGATCTCGGACTGTGTCACTTGAATACCTTGATTAAAACATATAAAGACTGAGAATTTTTTTTGTATTAAAAATAATAATAATAATAATAATAATAATAATAATAATAATAATAATAATAACAACAACAAGGATTTTCGACTACGGAAGAAAAAGACGAGAAAGTATAGGCAGTATAAACAGTATATTTTCAGCTGCACAACATTGAAAATTAAAAGGGAAGGATGGTGTCAGAGAATTGTCTCCAGATAACAGTCGGTTTTGTTGCTGTTTCCCAGCAGCTGCTTTCCAAGTTGCTTTATCAGGACAGGTGATGAGATCATCACTTAGCAAAAGGATATTGGCAAAACTAACAAAACGAGATGTATGACAGTCAGAAAAAAAGAATCGACATTTCGAGCGCGGTACTACAGAAAAGGATTAATTTAACTAGATTTGGAGTGCTTGTACGAAAAGCAGAAAAGTGCGTCTTTAAAAAAATATATATTTCCGTCCCGCAAATCCCTACAAGAAAGCCCACATGGAAACCCTCAAAAAGGTACAATCTGCGTTCAAGTCGAGCGGCCCATCAGGAAATACTTCAAAATACTTCAAATTGCTCGAAAGTGAGCGAGACGCAAGCATCTGACAAAGTTAATCCAGCGACAAAAATCGAGTTTCCCACGTTTACGTACTATTATATATTCACCTGCGAGAGCGATAATATTGATACAAAATACACTGTGCTTAATATATCTCTTAAAATATAAAACTGTTAAGCGATACCGACAAAATATATTTTGTAATTTTTACAATTTTTTTGTATTAATCAATGCTGCAAAACGCACTGAAGTATTGTGAGACGATCTTTAAAGAGGATAATGGAGTTTCCCACTCCTAATGAAAGTATTTACTTAAAATCGACATCTAATTGACGGGTGAGCTATGGTTAAAACCAAATTTCGTTCCTGCGGAAATGCAAACGGCATCGGTCTTTTACATGTTCATATTCAATGATAATTTGTCTAAACCGAAGTTTACAACAAGCAACACCAATAACGTTTCAGATCGAAAACACAACATGCAATACACAAAAAGGCACTCAATTTCTTAATTACAAACCTCTAGAAATGTAAATATTTTCTACCCATGTCACGCCAGAATGTTTTATTAACAGTTGCTCCAATTTTTTCCATCTTCACTATTGGTCGTTACTATTTAGACTAGTCTTGTGAAGCATATATTGATGCCGCGCGTAGAAAAACACTTCAAAGAAACCACTGAAACTTACAATTTTTTTGTTTTAATTATTAGTTTTGCCTCAGAGATCTAATGCGAGAAGTCATTAGTGTTAGTCTTTAAATAGATTTTTTTCCCTTTTGATGAAAAAATATCTATGTAAACAAATTCGCGTCATCGCACTTCCTAAAGAGCTGCAGACAACTTTCGCATTTCACTCAAAACTGAAAACCGATCAAGTTCCATTCAAGTGCGGACACTCTTGTGAAAGCGCGGAGCTTGGCAATGTTTCTCTTCGTTTTGTTGGCAAGTTTCTGCTATAACATTCATGGAATGGACGCCAAGTCTCACCAGAGTCGAGTCTTCAAGCCGGGAGACGTAACACTTGGAGGACTTTTCGATGTTCACATAAATGGGCCAAATGACACCTGCGGGGAGTTGTTCACAATGGGTCTCGGTCACGTCGAGGCCATGCTGTTTGCGATTGAGCGCATAAACAACGACTCCAGCATTTTACCAAACGTCACCATTGGTTATGACATTCGCGATTACTGCGAGAACGCAGGAATGGCGATGACAATGGCTTACGACTTGGTTAAAAACATTGATCCACACTGTCAGCCGGCTGGGAAGGACAACACAAACGATTCCTCTCTCTCGCCAGTTGTGGCTCTTATTGGCCCGCACGACTCTATAAGCGCTGTTCTGGTAGGAAGTCTTCTCCAAGTACACGGCATCATTGCTATCAGTCCCACGGCAACGAGCCATGAGCTTAGCTCCAAGATGTACCAACACTTCTTCCGCACAGTCCCCTCTGATACATGGCAAGCTAAAGTTATGGCGGACATCATCGAGCACTTTAACTGGACGTACGTCGCCGCTGTAGCGCTTGACGACTCGTACGGACGGCAAGGCGTCTGGGCGGTGGAAAGAGAGGTCTACCGGCGTAAAACTTTCTGCATCGCTTTCTCCGAGTTTGTCCCGCGACTCGACTACATCGAAAAGCTCGGACAAATTGTTTTCAAGCTCAAACGGCAACGGAACATCGGTGTGGTTATTGTTTGGTTGTCAGGAGGGTATGGAAGGGCTTTTCTACAAGAAACAAACAAACAAGGTGTCCGTGATCGCACGTGGATTTTCAGCGACGCCATAACCGCCGAGGAAAGTGTGCATCTAGACCCGCGCTTCACGGGACTCGCGGGATCACTGGGAATTCAACCTCGCAACTACCGAGACCAGGCCTTCGACGATCACCTAAGGAAGATGACACGAACGGGGACTTTGCAGAGTAACTTGCTATGGTGGGATGAATTTTGGGCGCTCCATTGCAACCATAAACGGTCAGAATGCAGAGATAACATTTCCTTATACCGGTCGGTTAAAATAATTCAAAGTTCGTTCGTTCCCTATCTCTTAGATGCCGTATACGCAGTTGCTTACGCCATTGACAAAATGTACAAATGCGTCGAACCAAATGGTCTACTTCTCAGAGGAAAATGTCCCCGTGTTTCGCCCAGCATTGATACAACGAAGCTTCCCCTCTACCTTCAGGATGTCAGCTTCGACGGACTCACGGGCAGAGTACAGTTCGACGAGTCAGGAGATGCACAAATGGCCTCGTACGATATAGTAAATTTTCAGAGAGGCAAGCTTCCAGGGAAGAGATACAAAAAGGTCCTGGTTGGTTCTTGGATGAAAGACGCGAAGCCACAGCTCACGCTAGGATCAAATGTACTATGGAACGCCAACTTAAACGACAGTATGCCAAGGTCCGTTTGCGCAGAAGAGTGTCGTCCAGGGACAAGGAAGTCACCGACAACGCCATGCTGCTGGGAATGCATCAAATGCCCACAGGGAAGCATAAGCACGCGTCACGGATCCAAAAACTGCACAGAATGCTCGCAGAGGCAGCGAGCGAACGAGGAGAGAACGCGCTGCACGGCGCTCCCGATAGTAAGCATGCAAATAAACAGCATTAGTGGTGTAATTATCACGGTTTTTGCTAGCCTTGGTCTCATTTTGGCGCTCTTCACGTGGGGCATTTTTGTACGATATTTTAACACGCCTGTAGCCAAGGCCTCAAATAGGGAGATGAGTTTGATACTCTTAGCCGGTGTTACCTCTTTGTTTATCATATCTCTGCTTCATCTACCCGAGCCCACCGATGCCATCTGCCGTTTGAGCCACTGTGGACGGGTGATCATTTGGATTGTGTGCGTCGCCGTTCTTCTTGTGAAGACGATGCGAATCGTGAGCGCATTTCAAGGTAACAGCGCTGTGCAGAATGTGAAGCCTTTTCTGGCTAAAGCCACCACTCAGAGAGCTCTTCTAGTGTCTCTTACAGCTGTGCAGATCAGCTTGACAATAGCGTGGCTATCCCTAGGACCGCCTTACAAGGAAACCACCATCACTTACCTGCAACACATTTCAATCATTTGCAAGGCACACAGCACACTTACTGGAAAATATATTTTACTAGCCAACATCACTTATGGATTCTTACTGTCGCTGTTGTGTGCATACTACGCTTTCAGGGCCAGGAATATCCCCGAGAACTTTAACGAGGCTAAACGTATCGGCTTCTCCATGTATATCTTACTTTTATCTGCACTATCTTACTACCCTGTAGCTTTTACGATCGATGGATGGCACGTCACTGTGCTGGAATGCGCCACAAACATTACTAGTGCCTTGGGATTTCTACTCTGTATTTTTGCGCCTAGAATCTACATAATCCTGTTCAAACCAGGAGAAAATACGCTGGTGGTATCCAGGGCGCAGGTTGCCAACTTTTCATTTGCAGCATCGACATATCACGGTTCCCGAACTGAAGGTGGAAAATGGGCGAACAATAGAAAGAAATGACCACATCATTATGTGTTACCATGGAACTGCCCTTGTGGCTTCGAAAAGCAATTCGTTTTCATTTGAGATTCTAGTATGGCGACTAACTGAACCTTCATGTGGCTAAGAAACTTATGACGGAGCTCTTCACCCGGTCACCAGCTCGAGATCTCAATTCTCGTTACCTTTTGCCGTACAGTTCTTTTACTGCTAGTCTTGAGAATTTGTTGATACATCAAGATCATAGCTTAAAGTCGATGATTTTCCTTATTCTCGTCACCTGTCTGCTTCAAAATCGGGAAGATGAAGCAATGAAAAAGAAACTAAGCACGAGCAGACTCGACTATAGAGGTGAAAAAATTGTTATTGCTTTAAGCTCAAATAAAATAATAATAAATATGATATGTTTTGTGGTGCCAATAGTGTGTGTTGTGTTTTCTTTTTTTGTTTGTTTGTTTTTTTTTGTAAGCCTGTGCTATAAAAGATAACTAAGACGTTGATCCAGTCGAATTACACAGAGACGCCTATTGAACGCGAAAAGGAGAATTCAATTGAACACGCGGGGAATGGACTGTTCACAGCGTCTATTTTTTAACGCAAGAGAACGCGAAACGAGGGCGAGTATAACCCCGAGAGGGTAGGGGTGGGGGCCACCCCTCGCGCTTTCCGTTTTGCGCTGGTGTCCAGTTCTCTCGCCATTCTTTCCCGCGTTCAATGATCGAAGAAATGAAGGAAAATACGAGCAGTCTAGCAAGGGAGATGCTTGTTTAGCCAGGCTAACAAAAACGTCTCTGTTGTCAAGTCTTCTTACCTTGCAACAACAGGAAACAGCAGTAACATAAGGAAGGAACTGGCCAATCCTACATAGACAGACAGCAAAGGATCTATTCCTGCCACTTGTCCCAGTTGATAACCAAGATCTGGAGAGCAGAATACTAACACACCTGCCACGTGCGTTGCCATGACAATGGGAACAACGCTTCCGATGTTGGGCGGATACCGTAAAAAAGCCACCTGCAAAGATGAAATGATGACAGACATAATACTGTATACCATGTTTCTTACATGAAAAACACGTGCGGAGCCTAACATCTCTATATTCCTCGCTCGTCTGTTCCTTCAAGAAGATGTGTGAGGCAATGTCGAGTGTAAACCGCTATTAATATAATTTCCTTGAAGCAAGTTTGCATCAAAATATCTGCAGCTTTCCGAAAGCACTATCAAAGGAACGAGGAATTTGACGAGTTTAGAATAGCAACTTAGTGCCCCTGTGTTTTAATTTACTGTTTGAAATGTCGGCCAGTCGAGGGGTGAAGGTGCCATTTTATCTCAAAACCATGTAGAAGAACTCAAAAGTGTTTCTAATCCTTATTAAACGGCAAGGCAACCTTGAGGTAAATCGGAGCGTTCTGATTGGTTCTTTCTTGGTCGGGATTTTGCCATACAGACCGTTTTCAAAAGCAGGTATTATTTGTTTTCGAAAGCCCGCAATTTAAAAAATTGCAGCTAATAATAATATATAAAAAACTACTTACTAACCTAGCTTGCATGAGCTGTACTGTGGAATATTGGCCCTCGGTCGTTTTTGTAGACCTCGCTGGTCTTGGTCCGTACAGCCACAGCCTCGGGCCGGTATTTCCCAGTGCTCGGTGTATTTCCCTTGTGCTCGGTTAGTAAGAGGTTAATCATAAATGTACATCTATAACAAGACAAAAAAAAAAATACAACAAACCTTGTCCTCTAAATCAGCGGTTTCCTTTCCAGCAGGACTTTTTCTTTCTTCACTGCTCTCCTGCTCATTCTTCTTCTCCCCTGGTTCTTCTTCTGAGGTCCCTCCCTCTCGTAAGGTGTCGCCCTTTGATCCGTTTTCTGGCGCGGACCCTGCTAATGTCCAGAGAACTATAGCCATGATGACGGGGCCTAACAGAAGGCAACCAAAGGGGGGCATGTACAGTCCGATAGACACATATCGATGTGACTCGGGGAGAAGGTAAAAGAAAAACGATTGGTGGAACTGTTCCAGAAGGTTGTTCAAGCTCCGGAAAATACCTTCAACGACTCTACCAAAGGAAAAAAAATTGAAGAAAGTATAGATTTAAAACTGTTCTGTATTTCAACAGAACAACAACAGTCAAAAGGTGGCTAGGCAACTTCCCAAGCAACCACATACGTAAACATAATATTATCAGAGAGCATAATTTTATAATTTCATGTTTGTCTGGAGCAAATTACTCAGCCGACTTAACATAAATGTACATGCAAAATGCACTCCAATTTATTGTCTAAAAAACCGTTACAGCATGGGTTGTTAAGCAGCTCTCACATGAACATTTTGCAATCCCTCAGGAGAACAAAAGAACAAACAACAGGAATAGTGCCTTAGTGCCTTCAATAGCAAAGTAAGTGCTACACTAGAGGACCAGTAGAATTACAAGGTTATGAGAGCTGCTAGTCACTATTGGAGAAAAAAGAATAGAAGACACAACAGGAACAATGCCGTTAGCCCCTTAAATAGCAGTAACTGCTACACTAGAGGACCAGTAGAATTACAAGCTACACAAGTGTAGCACGTGTACAGTAATTGTATCAACACCAAACCAGCAACACCTACTTTCCAGTTTCCAGAAATCCACGTCCATACTCCCAAGTCTCTCCACCTCCCCTTATTGTAAGGGCTTCAATGCGATATCTGTGAAATAAGCCATGGTTGCCAGAAGCCCTGCCAGAGGCTTGGTAAAACATCATCATCACCATGGTAACAAGGGATTGCACAGAGTCTGCCCAGGCTCCTAAGTGTTCATGGTATCCCTAACATCAACATAAACATAATCATGTAAAAATAAACAAGTGAATTGCATTAAGTCTGTACTTTGTTATTTCAGTCATTGAAGACATTAGATAAAGGATTGACTGACTGATCGACTGACTGACTGACTGACTGACTGACTGACTGACTGACTGACTGACTGACTGACTGATTGACTGATTGATTGATTGTTTGATTGATTGATTGATTGATTGATCGATCGATCGATCGGTCGATTGATCGATCTTTTAGGCCACCTATTATTTTAACATTTGTAACTACAAAAATTAAAGAGTTAGACAAAAAGTACTGACATCAGAAGCCATAATTAAACTTTTTAATTTACATAATATTAACTCAAAATTAACTGTCAACTTAACATGTAGAACCCATAAGGTCACAACTGCAGCAAATAAAATTTGCAACAGAAACTTTTATCATTTGATTACAAAGCTTATTTACCTCTGTATGCAGGCTTACTGGAATATGCTCCTTGCGGCACAGCCTGAATACAGTATTAACAAGATCAAGATTAGGTAGTTGCCCATTTATTCCTTCAATGGCAATCTGAAAGAAGTTGACTTTCTCATGTGCAAACTCTAAGTTCAAAGCAGCTTGAATAGAACCAGAATGTCCTTCAAGTGGAGCAGAAGAAATGTCTGTTGAAGACAGAAAATGATTTAATTGGTTTAAAGCCTTTATTTATCATTATATGAGACTGACTCATCACCAGTAAAATGTGTACATGTGGAATATACTTGACTCAGTCTAATACTAACAAGAATTTGGGACACCATGATATGTGTCAAGCCAGGCCTGCATTCCAAGCTGATCTTTATCTGTCACAAGAAATATGATATCCTTTGACCAGTAACTCTTCCCTGCAAAAAAAAAACAAATTTTGATTATAGGTAAACTGGGATGAACTGACATCTTATCTTGAGACAGTGGTAGTGCTAAGCATGAGGCTCCATGAGCCATTACACTCACCTGTGAATTATTAACTAAGGCGAAGAGAAATTATTTTACTATTGAATCCTGATACTGGAACCATCAAGAGTTAAGTTAATAAGAAAATGACCTGGAGGGGAATCAAAAATGGTTTGACTTAGCAGGATTTTTTTGTGTTATAGAGGGTCATTCAGTTTTAACTGCATATCAGCATTCTGGTATCCAGAGATCCAAAATTTGTTACCGGTAACACTGAAAATACCATACTGAACGGGTTCCAAGCAAAAGACTGAACACTTCATGTCCAGACCCCTGACCCACCTCCTGCCCTACTTGGACCTGCACAATTTGAACAGCAAACTGATCTGAACACATTTTGAACTTACTTCGGCAATGATCAGCAAATGAAAGCATCAGAGCTAAAGCTCCTTTGTTATTTCCTTGGTTGTAAGGAACACTGATGACAACTGCCTCGGTGCCTGCTATCCTCGGAGCTCTAAGAATTCCATAAACATTCATACCAATCACTTCAGGCTGCTCTGAAGCACCAGGAAATGGCAAGTGCACCGTGAAGTTTTGTTGATAAGTGTGAAGACCAATATTCTCCATTGTATTTACAATCATCTGTGATGCTGCATTGCTGGGGAAATATCATTATATTCAGTAAATATATTTTAAAATTACATACACTTTTCATTTTTCACTTTTCACAGATGGCCAAGAGTTGTTTTTATATGTTTTTGGTTCTAGCAAAATAATACAATATCATTTGGTGTACTTACTACCGGTAGTACTACATGTAATTAAAATTTGTTGATTCAGAAAACGAAATGCCAAGTCGGGAGCAACAATAATCTATTAATAATTATGATTCCAATTATTATTCCGCCATTGCACCATTTTACCATATTAGGGCAAAAGAACGCCCACTGTAGAACAGGGCAAAAATATGGACTGGAGGTGGAGTGACAAAATAGCTGGACCAAACTTTATTTTTTAGAGGAATAATAAATCCCTTACTCAATGGTTTAACATAAATACAAGCGGACGTTTTGCTCTTTGCTCGTATTTTTCCTCACCCCTACATGTACGCAACTTGCAGTTAAACCATCGAATAAAGTGTACAGTGTATGTATTTTATGCGTTCAGGATAAAGCATCTTTTGACAAGACATAATTGCAGTTAAAATCAGCTCAATTTAATAAATGTCATTGAGCAGTTACACTGTATGAAGACTTTTCAATACCATCAGTTTCTTGAAATTGTAAATTCTTGAACTGGAAGTGTTGCATGCATGACTTTTCTTATTCAATTTGGAAATACCAAAATTGCAGTACACCATTAATTTTTCAAACAAACTGCAGCTCACTGTGATCATCCATAAATTATTCAATTTGATAACTAGTACACAGTGTATGGACTTGTACACAAATGCAGCTCACTGATACACACTTTATGTCTACATACTAGGAGTGCTTTCAATAAGATTTTAAGTAAGTGGCTGCCCTTGTACAGAACCTGTAAACACCTCACCTTTGCAAGAAGCTCTATGAATTTTAGCCGGTAATTCACCTCAACAAACCTGCCAGAGATCCGGCAAATGCCGGCACTGCACTAGAGAACTTGCAGTTACAATACTCAGTGCATGCTGCGTAGTATTCAATACTAATTTTGATTAACGGCGAACAGCATGCATTATACATTTCAAACATTCAAACTTAATAAAACATTGTAAATCATCCAACCGTGAACATGTCAATACATCAAAAAATGGACCAATTTGATTGGTTTATTTTTGATGTATTCATGGTTGGGTGATTTACAATATTTAAATTGCATTTGAATGTTTGAAACGAATAATGCAGCCATTAAGTTTGCCATAGTCAAAATCGCTATCGAATACTAGGCAGCACACACTGAATAATTTGACTGCATTTAATTTTTTTCTGGCAATATAATAGCTGATTACCTGCAGTTTAGTGATTTTTGTAATATATTTTAGTTAATTAACTGTAGAACACTGAACAGCACACCTCATATCTCCTTCAGGGACTGTTGATAACTTTCCAAACAATTCAGAAGCAAGTCTATGATTCTTGAATTCTGCTTCAACTAGTCCAGGTAGCAGTGCATTTTCAGAAAAATACACCCGGCCATTGAATGCTCGATCAGACAAAGCACATAGCCAGACAATGCCAATAATATAGCTAAGTACACTGTGAAAGCAAAGGATGAAAACAGGAAGATCAATAAAATCTGCCAGTTATGTATTACGGAAGCTAGATACAGTGTAATATAGAGTTTTAATAAGGCCACTAACTCTGGCTAGGCTTGCGGTACATGTATATATATTTTTTTATACATTCTATGAAAAACAGCTTGGAGAACACTTTTTCTTATCAGTTTTTTTGAAAACTACATGGCTATTATCTATACATGTACATGTATTTACATTGTGTAGTCATGTACATAATTTGTACATGTAGCCAGCGAGCACAAGATTATAACATTGGGTCATTTTTCTAATGGTCTTTAATTAACCTTAGATTGCTTCACATAGCCAAATAAATGTGCAAACTGTATCTATTAATATTTTATACTGTAGTCTGTACTTTTGTTAAGTTTGTCAAGAACATGTAAGCAAAATATAAACAACAGGGGATTCAAATGAGTGTGAATGCAAAGCGGTGGAGGGTAGGTTAAAGAGAAAAAAAGATGGTCTTATAGACCTTTTGCTCCAGTGACTATGAACACTGGTCTTAAGTGAAGGTTCAGGTGGACAAAAATACAGTAAATATATGAAATTTGTCCACCCGAGCCTTGGCTTGAAACCATTAATCACAGGCATTGAAGCGTAATGCGGAAAAGGTCTATTCTGCACTACCTGACTCATCCCCAGTCGTCTCTCAGTCTCACCTAAATAATATTTATGTGAGAAGCGTGGTTGGGGAGCCCGAGGGGTGATGGGAAGGAAGAAGGAAGTCTCCCTCGCTTTTTCTCTTCCTTCCCATGATTCCCTCCGTTTTCAGTTTGACCCAGTCTCCTTGGACTCAGGAGGGACAGAAAAGACGACTCAGGATGAGTCAGCTGTACTACACAAATGACAAACTGTGTGGTTGCAGGAAATATTCATGCCCACCCTTGGGAAGTGCAATAGGTCTGGATATTTTCCAAAACAACACATAATTGTGTAGTTTATTAGAAATGATTTGAATTAAGAGCGAATTCAAACAATGATGATAGGAATTACTGCTTGGGAGATGAACCATTTAAAATTCTGTTCTCTTTACCACAATTTTGAGCAATGGGCCACCAATATATCCACAACTTTCTTGCGGCCGTGCACATCTGACAACAAACCCATTTCTTTTCACACAGCCTCTAAAAGAACTTCCCAAACAAAGTGGCGATTATCTTGAACCTGAAAACGAAATTAGGAAGTCTTATGCATTTATACCTGATTTATGAGTAAGCTAAAAAAAGTGTTGCAAGAAAGATCAAAGAGTCAGATGAAGCTTCAAATTATACACAGACATTCTGCACATTCTAATTAAATATATTAGCAAAATCGGTGATTGTGAAGAAGAGCTCCCCTCAACCGACCGAAAAGAACTTCCCAAACAAAGTGGCGATTATCTTGAACCTGAAAACGAAATTAGGAAGTCTTATGCATTTATACCTGATTTATGAGTAAGCTAAAAAAAGTGTTGCAAGAAAGATCAAAGAGTCAGATGAAGCTTCAAATTATACACAGACATTCTGCACATTCTAATTAAATATATTAGCAAAATCGGTGATTGTGAAGAAGAGCTCCCCTCAACCGACTGTCGGTCGTCTGTCGGCCGACAGGCTACCGACAGTCCACCGACAGACGACCGACAGGTTACCGACAGACTACCGACAGTTTCCCAAAACAGACATTTTACTGTAAAATAGAGCAGAAAAAGCCGGAGTTCACCCGACACAAAACGCAATAAGACCAGACAAAACATTGCATTTCATCGTAATACATCAGCTACTTACTGATACAAAAAAATTGACTGCTCGCCGAGATTTTCTTTTGAGGGGAGCTGTTCTTCACAGTCACCGCAAAATCAGTATTTACATGTAGGAATATGTGCGCTGGTTAACGTTCTTGAGAAAAACTTTCCCTTTCTCCACCCTGATCAAACTTACCTGCAAAAGACGCAAAAATTGTTCAAAAGTCCTTCGGATTTTCCGCCATCTTGTATGTTCCTGTCAAGAGCATGCTGACCAAAAGGATCGCGGCGTCTTAGAGGCAAGGTTACATAAGGGCATGCGCAGTTGAGAAGTTATGCAATATTTTTCGCACTGAGTTCTGGGTAAAAACCACGAACATTTCAAGATGGCGTACAGGCTTTGCCGGCTACGAGGCATTTCCAAGCGATTACAGGATGTTTTTAAGGTGAAAAAGGCTTTTTATTTGTGTAAAGTTTTGGTTTTTGCCTAGAGAAATCTTACGCAGAAAGTTACACTGAAAATAGATCATCGGTTTTAGTCACACTTGTTTCGAGAATCAAGAGATGCATATGCTGTGATGGGGCAACGATCATATTTCCGCCAAAGTTAAATTGAAGATAATTATAGTGTGCGTAAATATGTGCAAAGCTGTGCGTGTTTTTCCTAATGCATTTCTTATTCAAACTATGGTTATATAAATTTCTTTTAAACTCCATGTCCACTGTGATATGTGATATCGTGTGTGTCTTATATTGTTACGTTGTCTGTTGATTGATGTTTGCAAATTTAATGTAGAAGTTTAATGTTATTTGATTTGTTTTGAATAACTTTGTATTTGCAGTTTTAGAAATTCTAAGCATTTTAATTTATGAACCGACTGGGTCCTCCTACGTTTTACAAAAAAAATCATGTCGACATTGTTTAGCTAGTCCCCGGACCCCCCCCCCCCCCCCTCCCCCTCGGGCATGAGCGGGGTAAAAGCGGGGCATTCACTTATAATTCACTCCATTTTGGTTCCCCGTTAGGCGGGGGATGCGCCAGAAATTGCGGTCTTCGCATCCCGGACCGGGGAATAAGCGGGGCAGTCACTCCATGGTCAGGGGTTTCAAATGACTGGTGCATTAGACATGTCTTTGTATCAGAAAGCCAAGAGGGCGATAAGCAAAAGTAGATATCTCTTTCTATCTCCTTTCCCCTATTGTTTTTCTGAGACATAATATTATTTTGTTCAAGCTATAGCATTTGGCATACATGACATCTTTTTACATGTAACATGGACTGCATGTACATTTACAGTGTGCAATCAATATGGTTTTCATAATTATATTTTGCATGTCTCATTACTTTTAAATATAGATGCAATCCAGACTAACCACCACAACAACTTTAGAAGGCGGCAAAAGCAAAGCAAAAGTGAGTGTTCTGTTGAAAAAGGAACAGTGTTTGATGATTTTGTCATTGATAACATTTGAATAAGACTTTATTCCTTCAAATCTATGTACACAGGGTATGCCCATATACATATGTACATTGTACAGTGGTTTCGCAATTTCATCAAGACTTATACACTGTAGTTGCCTTACCTTGCTAAAATGCATTGTATTAACTGGTTACAAACGTGGTTAAAAACTGTATGGCTACTGAAGGGTAGGACTGAAGTGGTCTAAAACTTGAAAGCATCAGGCTTTTTGTCTTTTAAAGGTTATTTTGTTGATCAGTGAGTGCACCTTTATATTTCTAGTATAGTTTACACAAAAACTTGGAAGATCTCTTGCGATAGTGCCCCTTAAAAAATTGGAGATCATGAAATTGGAAATTTGTTTGACTTAGTAAAACAAATCCAAGGGAAATTACTTTTGGTTTAAGTTATTGGTAGGCACAAGAAATCAAGGGTTAGAGAAATTGTGATTCCACTTTGTACAACTTTATAACACAGTCATGTAGTTTTTTTTCTTTTTCTTTATTTCAGATGTGGTTTGCATTTGGTGCTCTTGCTGCAGGAGGCCTTGCTACTGGTTACATTCTTCAGCCCAGTGTTGATGCCGCAGAGCTTGAACTTCACCCTCCTCACTTCCCTTGGGATCACAGAGGTTTCCTCAGTTCACTGGATCATGCAAGGTATGAAGTTATGTTACTGTTCAGACTGGGAAACTGAACATGATAATAAGGGGAGCAGAGGTGGTGCAGTGGTGAGAGCGCTCGCCTCCAACCAATGTGGGCCAGGTACAAATGCCAGACCCGTCATCATATGTGGGTTGAGTTTGTTGTTGGTTCTCGTCCTTACTCCGAGGGTTTTTCTCTGGGTTCTCCGGTTTTCCTCCCTCCCCAAAAACCAACACTTCCAAATTCCAATTCGATCGGGAATACATGGCCCCACAAGCTTATAGCTTTAAATACTACCATCTCTAAATAAAGGTACCAGTAATTTATTTATGTATTTACCTATTTAATTATTTATTTATTTAATGCTTTTGTTCAGAATCTTATAATAAAATTGACATTTCAGAGTTTTGTAGTTAAACTAAGCATACCATGCAGTTTTATATTTTCACTACCGTTGAAAGTGAAAGGAGTTGTTGGGTTAAGGATTGTTTGTTGGAGCAAATGATTCCTTGTACATGTGTGTAGAATCACTCATTCAGTTTGTATTATTCTTATTATCCAATCCAACTAAAAAATGCTTAATAATTGAACAATTACAAATCATTTTGTAACCTGCAAACACATGCACTATCACTTGTCATTACTCCTGGAGGCTTTGGATTTCCATAAGGGGAGCATCTTATGAGACTGTCTTATGTCCAAAAATCTAAAAAAGTTTACATGCAAGTGCAGTGAAACTTTGTTTCAAACAAAATTGTTGTTTTCATACAAAATTATTAAATGTATACACAGTATACAAAAAGTGAAAATTCAATTCAATTCAAGTATACAACCGGTGACTTTTTTGTCGGCTTAGTTGGTGCAACACGCTTCAAAATTTTCGACAGATTTTTACATTGTGTTTATTTTCCATGATCTTTTGTTTAAAGGAATTGGACTTGGCGCTGGCAATAAGCCTAACGACGTGATTTCTTTTTTGTTTATACAGTACATTGTTCTTGTGAGTATATAGTGTTATTATTACAGTACACAGATATACACAGTAGTAGTAGTAGTAGCAGTCAGCTTAAATGTCGAATCTTTGTTTTCTAGCATTCGTCGAGGCTATGAAGTTTATAGACAAGTGTGTGCTGCTTGCCATTCAATGGACCAGTTAGCATATCGCCATCTCGTAGGAGTAGCTTACACTGAGGATGAAATGAAAGCTATTGCTGCAGAGGTATACATACGGAAACTCGTTTCTTTACTTGTCTTGGACACTTAGATCTTGTAATGTACACAAACTGTACAAGATTATTCTAGTTACAAAATTTAATAAACCATACAAAAGTCTCTTTACATGTATATAGTTACATATACATGATCCAATAGCAAAGGTAAAGTTTAAGTCTACATACAAGCCTAGTGGCCCATCAAGCCAGAGCTATGAAAAAAAGTCTTGTAACCCCTTCATGAGGGGTAAAAGTGATACTTTCTTGAAGGCTGTAGTTTCAGCTGAAATGTTGGGATATTTAGTTTTTGTAACATTCTTAGACAATTTTCGAACCAGCGTAACATTTTCAACATTTCAAAGCCAGAGCTTATCCTGGTTTCCATAGCAGGAAGTGACTAGGAGTATTTCTACTCCCCCCTGGATGGGATGCTTGTCTATCGCGGGGTTACCCCCAATAGTAAACTTGCCTGTACCCATTTATACACCTGGGAGGAGAGAGGCACTGTGAGAGTAAAGTGTCTGGCCTGAGAACACAAGGCAGTACCCCAGCCGGCACACTTGCTGTACCATGCACCATGCACACTTGCTGTACTGTGCCTCCCATGATTGAACAGCATGAGAGCCAAGAGTTTAAATGTCATACAATTAATATGCAGTCAGTCAGTTGCCCACTCAGGTAGTAAGTCAGGGTTTATCTGGCTGCACTGAATTTGCAGGTTACAACAAATGTACATGTGCATGACAGTATCAAGTCCATGTATTTATTTTGTTCACAGGCTCAGATTGAAGATGGTCCTGATGACGATGGAAACATGTTCACTAGACCAGGAAAGGTGAGACTGTGAGCAACATTGTAGATATATGTTGTGGTTTAAATCTTTCTTTGGTTTAAAAATTTTCAAACCAGTTTGATTTTTAGTTTTCATTGTCTTGTATTGATTATCATAATCTGAAACAAAGGAAAATAATAATCAAACTGGTTTGAAAAATTTTAAACCAAGGTAAAATTTAAACCACAACATATACATGTATCTCTTCATCGTCAAGTGGCATACCATCATAATAATTACACCTTGTCATTGGTCATCAAATGTCCACCATATTGTACATTAATTTTGTTGTTTGACAACGATAATCAGAGAGGAATTCCAAACATTTTTAGAACCCCCAAAAGGATTCCCACTTTTCTTGAAGGTGAAAATCAGTTACAGTGGTGGAGATGACCAAAATCACTCATTGCCTATGTACAAGGGAAAGCCATATTTCATGAACAGCACACATGCATGTACATGTAGGACTGCATCTAATCTGTAATTTAAGTATACTGACTGAACTGTCTTCCTGCGTTTATAGTTATCAGACTGTTTTCCTAAGCCGTATCCTAATGAACAAGCTGCCAGAGCTGCTAATGTTGGTAAGAAATGTACACTGTGCTACATAACTTTTAAACTGTTTTGTAAAATAGTTTGCTTGCTTTTCAGTCTACAAACTCATCAAGAGAAACATGACTTTTGAACAGCACTGAACAACTGCATGAGCTATGATAAGTCACGAGTTACAGTCACTGTGTCTGTATTGCCATCAAGCTTCACCAAGGCTCGCACTGGCTAGTACATGGTAACCTACATGTATAGTGCCCTGGGAAGAAAAAGATCCATCCCATCCCCACCCTTACTATCAATCCTTAATGCTGCCTTTTCCATTTCCTGCATTGCAAACATCGGGTGAGGATTAGTCTTGCATGAAAAAAAAAAACATGAAGTATGCATGTAGTATGTGTTGTTATGTAGTATTATAGTTATGTTATGGTGAATGCAAATTGCTCTTGATTTTCACTGTATTTTAGGTGCTTATCCACCAGATCTGAGTCTTATAACATCAGCACGACATGGCGGGGAGGTAAACATATGCCTTTGGCAGAATCACATATTTAATAATTGTGTTCGGTTTACTTTGTTTTACAATACACGTACACATGTATGTGTGATGTTACTTATTGTTGTCGTGTTTGTGCCAGGATTACGTGTTTGCCATTCTGACGGGTTACATGGATCCTCCAGCTGGAGTAGAAGTCAAAGAAGACTTGTACTTCAATCCTTACTTTCCTGGACAATCAATAGCCATGGCACCAGCGTTATACAATGAAATCATTGAATATGAGGATGGTAAGTTTGTAAAATTGAAAATCAGTCAGAGCCATCTTATTACTTAATCAGTGTTCCAGAGTTTGATGGCCAGGGTCATTGTTCAAGGGATGAGAGAGGAATTAAACACAACGCTCTTTATTGAACGGCGGCAAACAAGTAAACCATTTGGCCAAGATGAGCTTGGACGACATGTGTTCTTTTTGGCTGGTTACATGATTTGCTATGTTACATAATTGTCACAAAGTGTCCCACTACAGCAGGTGCGGGGGGGACCCAACAAATTGACAGAAAAATTCAAATGATTTGGTGGGAGAAGTGACAATTTGACCTGATGGAATTCATTTTGACGCCCTGTCTTAGAAACCTGTTTGGAACCTTAACTTTTAGTTTCCTGGCGAAAAAGGCTATGTGAACCCTGGAAAAAGTCTGGAAAAGCCATAAAAAAGATTGTGCCAGGAAAAGTGTTTGAAAACTGACAACAACAGTAAATTTCCAGTTTGATGATTCTCTTGAGATTTATTATTCAAGGTTCAAGTAATGAGGGTCTCAATTAAGATTCGGGACACTCAGCACTTTCAGTCTTGCAAAATGAGATGACTGTTGACTGACTTGTGAATCTGCACTGGATTGTAGGTACACCTGCTACTATCAGTCAGCTGGCTAAAGATGTGTGCACATTTCTTAAATGGGCCGCAGGTAGGAATATGTCATATTTTAAGCTATTTTTGGCCATTGAGTACACAAATAATACCCGATTCACACCAACAAAACATTCACTGCGAAGATCACATATCACCATATATATCCGCAGTTCATATATGAATCATTTCATATACATTACATCATTTCACTCCTTTCATGGGAAAATATGAACTCACAATTGACCTCGCTCCCAATGTGTGGCTTCATAGCTCAGTTGGTAGAGCATCACACCAGTATCGCGGAGGTCACGGGTTCGAATCCCGTTGAAGCCCTGATTTTTTTCAGGCTTCTTTATTCCAATTGCTTAAATTGGAAATTCACTGCGAAGATCACATATCACCATATATATCCGCAGTTCATATATGAATCATTTCATATACATTACATCAAGACATGTTTAGTTAAACTAGGTTTAAGAAAGTGAAAATCAGCAACAGACAACTGACAGACTAAAGTTTACCTAGTGTTCAAGTATGCTCTAACTTGTGCTTTCATTGTGCTAAATTTGAAGTTGATAAACATCAGTCAGCAACTTCCATGAAGAAAACAATTTTAAACCGTGTTTAACTAAACAACATATAAACATGTTTAAGCTTTGGTGTGAATGGGGTATAAGACTAGTTTTTTTTTTTTTTTTGCATTTGTTAAGTACATACATATGTATTATGTTCTTATCGGTTCCTGTCAATGTTTTCTCCTTACAGAACCTGAACATGATGATCGTAAGAGAATGGGAATGAAGGTGATTTTTACTCTGCATGAACATGTATAATATTATGTTGTGGTTCAATTTTATCCGTAGTTCAAATTTTATTTTGCTTTGTTTTAAACTCATTATCATACATTGCCATACCCAAAAAACAAAGGAAAATAAAATGTGAACCAAGGATAAAATTGAACCACAACATATACAATAGTTAAAAATGAACCCTTCATGGTTCCCATCTATTTTCTGCTATTACTAGCCAACAACAACAAGAACACTGGGAGATGCTGGCTACCTTATTTCCAACCGACTTGGACACCTAAAACAAGTCTACATTCATACACAAGCACAAGGAGGGGGGGGGGGGGGGGAGGGTGAGGATGAACCTTTGTTCAAAAAAGAAGTTAGTGAATTGAAGGTGGACCCTTTTTGCACCAATCAAGAGGAGGGCAAAATATTTTAGACCCACCAATCCTTTTTTAACATCAAACAGGGCCCCTGTTTGGTAAATATTACTGCTCGCATGGTTTGATTTCTAAGAGCCAATGGTGAGAATTTCAGGCATTTAGTTAGTTGGGGAGCGCTGCAAAGAACGGCAAATGGAAAGGCAAGGAGTTTTTTCATCTTGTTGTTCTTCACGCTGCTACACCATTGGCCTAAGGTAGAACGGGCAAAGTTGCTTAAAGTTGCAGCGGCAGCTCATTAGCAAGACTGTATTCACTTTAAACATCTACTAACTTGTGCTTTCTTTCTCCCTAGGCCATGGTACTTGTAGGATTCCTGACTTTTGTTAGCTACTACTACAAACGTCACAAGTGGTCGGTGCTTAAGAGTCGTAAAATCGAGTACCGCCCCTCACCCCACTCCTGAAGGGCTGTATAACCTGAGAAGATTCATGCACAAGTTTTTATGCAGAGCCTGTCGGCAGTGAATGAGAAAAACAACTAACATTTTGGAAGCGTGCCATGTTTTTTATGCGGTGAATGCAAAATTTTGGTGTTGCACACCGAATCAAGCCCTTGCGTTCTTTTGATTTATTGAACAAGACTTGCTGTAAAGAAATCTGTTGAGCAGACCCCATCTTACAATTTGTGACGATTTCTGGTGTTTGATTATTCCAAGGATACATCTGTTAAGAAAATGCTGTGCAGTATTTGCAAAGAGGATTATTAGCTTTGCCTTGTAATTTAATGTGAAGTGAGTAAACACCATGAACTGTTTTTGAAGTGTCCCTTTGCTGTTGTTCTCTAATAAAACGGTTGGTTAAGGTGGGAGGATTTTTTTCCTTAATGAAGGCCACTTGTTGTTACCAAAGGAATGATTGCTTGCTCCCGATTGGCTGGTCACTTGTTTTCAGCACTGAGTGAACTTGAACATAATTTTTAAAAACAGTTCACAACACAAAACGTCTGAGTTGGATCGAAATAAGTTTAGGTGTTTTGTTGGAAGCGATGCTTAGTTAACAGGCAATGGTACACGAGCTCATATACCATTAATCACAAATATCGTAGCCGATACGCGTCAACAAAAATCAGCTGGGGAGCTTAAATATTGCAATAATTTATTCCACTCGCGCTTGTTGGATATGAAATTGTTATAGCCAACTCGGCGCTACGTACCTCGTTGTTATACGTGTTTTTACTGTGAAATTTGAAGTCAAAAAAACTTCTATTAAAATTATTTTAAACCGTGTTGATAAGCTCATTTATCTATCCACGGTACCCAGACTCCTCCATGCCTACTCGGTTTAGAATTAGGATCGGGAGCTGGAAACCGAGCAGGTACTGCAGTAGAATTGTACAATACAATCCTGGCCAGTAAATCACGCACTATATCCGGGTACTGCTCAGAGAGCTCGTCCCTTTCTTCCGGATCGTTAGCAACATTAAAGAGAAAAACACTGTTGATGTTATGTTGATTTGATGAAGACTGGGTCGATTGGCCCATTTCCGCTGCTGGGACCCAATCCCCGTTTCCTGGGCAACCAATGAGTAGTTTCCAATCCCCTCTCCTAAGAGCGGCGTTCCGGCAGTGAGAATAACCATCAGGCGTTCCCCAGAATGTGTCTATAGGGTCGATATTATGTAGTATTTCCTTCCTTAAAGAGGGCTTGTTCTCACTAATACTCGCCCACTGATTAACTCCATCCAGCGGAATCGCATCAACTGAGGCTCCAGCCAAGTGCGCGAGGGTTGGAAACCAGTCAGATACATGAGTCAACCCTCTATGGATTCTCCCAGAATTTTCAATCAGTTTACTATTAACAAATCCTACGCTTTTTATACCCCCTTCCCACAGTGAAGCTTTCCAGCCCCGCAGCGGCCAGTTATTTCCACCAACTGTAATCTGCCCTCCATTATCGCTGCTAAAAATCAGCACGGTATCTTCCCATAAGCCGCGCTCTTTCAGCGCACGTGTCACGTGGCCAACGGCCTCATCCATGCACGAAACCATAGCAGCATATACACGTCTATTGTGATCTTTGATATTTTTGTACATCTTCAAAAATCGCTTTGGTACTTGAAGCGGGGCATGAGGTGCTTGAAACGACAAAAACAAGAAAAGCGCGTTTTTCGGGTCGTGTTCACTAATTATCCTCTGTGCTTCCTTAGCGAAAAGAGTAGTGGTGTAATCGCCGACTATATCTTCTACTAGCTCTTCGTTCCGCCAAAAATCATAACCGTTTAGAAACTTGTAACCTTCTTTAGGAAACCCAAGTCGATTCCGATGTGTATAATAGTCCTGGCCACCTGTTAAAAATCCGTAAAACGAATCAAAACCCCTTCGTGTCGGAACAAATTCTTTGCGATAGAACCCAACATGCCATTTTCCAACGAAATGTGTTCTGTAGCCATTCTCTTTCAATTTCGCAGCGATTGTAGTTTCGTTGCTTGGTAAAGCGTTCGCCTGAGAAGGCCATATGATGCCATGTTGTAAGCCAGTGTGAATATCGTATCGTCCTGTTAGAAGTTGCGCTCTTGTTGGTGTGCAAATGGGCTGAACATAGTAATTTTCTAGTCGAACTCCCGTGCGAGCCAACTCGTCCAAGACTTGAGTTTTGATTTCTGAATTATGGTAACCAATGTCATTGAAACCGAAATCGTCTGCCAGAATGAAAACAATATGCGGCTTTTTCCCGTGGCTGATTATAACCAGACTTAGTTCTATCAATACGAAGAGAAGAAATTCGATTCCAATTCGAAATCTCAATTTTAAGCAAAAGCCCATCCTTTTTAGTATTTCCTGTCTTCACGAGTCGACCAACTTCTTGTTCATCAGCAAAGATTACTTGCTCAATTCTGTGTATGATGCGATAACAAATTAATCAACGCGCGATCGCTCGAGCCATAACAATGTAAAGACCTAATCACGTCCCTGAAAAAAAAGATTTTATGATTGAAAACCAAACTCTCCAATGGCTACTTATAGAAAATAAAAGAAAACTGCAAGAAGAATTCTGATACCGATATTGTAATGAAAAGCGTTTGGGTGGATCATTGATATTACAGCAGGTCTTTATTGCTCGGTTGCAGGTTGTCCTTTGTGCAAGATAGGGGGTGGACGATTAGAATTCATGGGGGGAGGGGGGAGGCAGTGGAAAGTCTCCTTCGCAGCTGAGCCCAAATGACGGCTGCGAAGGAGACTGGGGGGTGGTGACAATTCCACCCACCCACCCCCCCCCCCAAAAAAAAATAATAATAATTCCTGCAAGGAAAAATTGCCAAAAAAGTAATTCCAGCAAGCCAACTGAACCAAAGTTTGATATCAAAACACAACGTGAAGTAGTTTATCAAGAATAAAACCTGCTGTTCTACCAATTAATTTATTTAACACACGTATTATTGCTTTTAATCACGAAGGAAGTGACAATTCAACAAATTACATGTACATCTAATCTCCTCCTCATTTATGGAGAACCACAATTTCAAATGTAGAAGAAATATGAAATAATTTTGCATTAGGTAAAACAATAACAATATTAAACAGGTTATGAACCAGTCACTCACAAATCTTTTATTCTATGTATCTAGAAACACGTTCTGGATACCAACAGTACGAAGCCGAGCTCCCTTGACAAGTGAAAAAGCGTCGCTTGAGTCACGAGGTGCAATTCCTTTAATAGTAGCTCATTTCTTTCTCAATACTCGCGATACTCGAATTTTGCGAGAATCGAGACTCCAAAGAGACTGTCACCTTGAGCAGTCCACTATAAAAACAAATACATGCAGACAAGGTGGACTGAAAAAAAAAAAATCTACTGAACGAATGACCTTGAAGTATCGACCTCTGAATTTAGTTCCCCATTGGGCGTACTTTTACTTATATATTTGACACAATACGCTCTGTGCAAGTGTGTGAGATATATATACTTTAAGATATTTGGAGACAACCTCGTTGCAGCATTCATTGCGAAAAGTAAAACCAGAATTCTACTTCTTGCAACGCTTGCTGCAACGAAAATGCTGCAAACATGTTCATTTCAGGGTGTCATGTTCACGCAACTTGTGCCGCAACAAAATTGCAATGCAACTTGTAGCAAAAATTGCCTTAAATGAGGGGTATTTATCCTCAAAAATGAGGATAGGCAACTTGTTTGGGTTTTTTACCTATTTTTATTTCCAAAAGACATACCATGTATATCAAACAAATTATAAGAAATAAATACAGAAAATTACAAGGTAAGAGCAATGTCTAAAAATCGTTTCGTTATCCATCATCTTGACACCAGTCTGTCTTGCGATGTCATTTAATTTACAAATATATAAAGCTAAACCTGAAAAGGAAAAGGAAGTCGAATTAAATACATGTGATATAAGAGAGAACTAATGATTTACAAGGACTATGAAAAAGGAATTAACATGTATCAATGAATTCCTTTCTTACAAAATGTCTGCCCTCAAATCCAAATCAAACAACTTGTTTTATAAAACTCATCAGAACTTTTCGTATATTTGAGCTCAAAAATACCCCTCATTTAAGAATGTGTCAAATATTTTTTTGTATTTTAACTGTTGATTCTCGAGTATGGACAAAGCAGTGAATAAAAGCTTAGCTTTTGGCCACGACTTCGATTACTTCGCGTTCATGATCATCCTGTGGTTTTGAGCCGCACGGCCTGATCACGTGCAAGTCGAAAAGTTCAAGCTGTTGTCACCCTAGAGAGTTTGTGAGTTTGTTCGCCCTAGGACCCTAGGGAGTTATACAGTTTTGAAGCGCATCACGTGATACGTTCTCGTCCAGTAGAAAACTGCATTTCAGTTGCGGGTTATAACAATTCAGCTTGGTACTGGTTGTTGTATCATTTTGTTGTGTCCATTGTTTTTCGTCAAGTAACATTTGAGGTAACCTTTCGGGGAGGAGGAAGGGATCGGTTACTTCCAGGATTCGCTAACAACCGTGACATTTTATCGCTACTTTCGGATGGTCACAACTTTAGGGGAGGGGGGTGGGGTGGTGAAGTCATTTCTTTCAGCGAGAGTCGCTACTTTTGGGGTAGAGGAGTCGCTACTTTCGGGGAGGAATTGCTATTTTTCGGACTTCATGTACTGTTGCTGAGTTCTCTTCGATTTGAAGTCAATAGACCTTTTTCGCTTGCGTGTTTTGTTGCCCCATTACAGACCATGTGATAACACTCTTGAGAATTCTTGCTTTCAAATTTTCAAATAGTCGCGGTTTAAGAAGGAATAAATCTTATGGGGATAAAAGAAAAATTCTCTAGAGAATATCACGTGGTCTGTAATGGGAAAACAAACTGCCCAAGCGAAAAAGGTCTATTTTATGCATACCAGACTCTCAGTCACAACTCACCTACTGAGAGCTTGTGGAAGACTTGCTATGACCGGTCCATAACCAGGAGAGTTGTCATACAGCTCAAACAAAGGTGCCGCTACTAACTTGTAGTTACGAGGGACAGCGAAGTTGGCTGAAATCAAAACAGAGATATACATTTCAAGGCGAATAAATGTGAATCCCGGGTTTTGTCCATGACAGGTAGTTTCTCGTCTTCGTTTAGAACTAACATGGGTTTTTTTTTTTGCTTTTAATATATGCCTAGAGCTTGTCTCTACATGCATGCAAGCTTTTAGTGAAACCGAAGAAAAGCTTTGAGAATTGACAAGTCCACAGTCAAGACAAAGTATGTAACTTAATATTAGCAAAGTATAGACATATTCCATCCATTGTGCTAGACTCGCAGACAATACAAGACGAAGCAATATGGAGTGTTAATCTACTTTTAATGTATTTATCTATACTTATTTCATGTTGTACAGTAGAACTTATTTGTATTACGGCATTTGCAAATCATTGCCTTTTTCTCCAAGTTGAACCAGGAAGAGTTTTCTTTGTTCTTTAGGCTTTGTAATATGTGCAGGAATATATGGATACTACAAAAAAAAAGAAAAATACACATCAAGAACTGAACGTGAATGGGCAACAAGTACAGAAAGAACACAGTAAAGACAACAGCTTGATGTCTAGTAAATAGCATGAGTCAGATATTTCAAAATTTCCTTCATAACATCACTACTTAAAGGGAAACACTGCTACATTTACATTTGTGCAATGCAGATGTCAGGAGACTGCACAATTGTCTACCACATTTAAACCAATGAGGAGTGTAAGCAAACCATCACCATGATGACTGCAAGACAAACTTTGCTAAAAAGGTTTGCACATGAATTATACACCAGCTGGGTTCTGCATGTGCTATCCTTTTCATGGCAACATCAAATGTCACAAATCAGAATCAAATTCAAATGATTGGGAAAATCTAGAGTTGATATGTGTGTTGTTGTTATCACTGCACTTATAAAATAATTATTCTTCAATGAGATTAGTCGTAGAAAATATTTTACTTCGGTCCAATGAAGAACACTTCTAAGGACTTGACTTAAGATTTCTTTCCAAAATTTGAGTTGCTAAATTCAGGGTGCGGCTTATCTGCCAGTGCGGCTCATCTGCTAATGTTTACGGTTATACCTGAGGTGCTTCAAAGTTTGGTCTCCACCAGTTCCCTAAGCTATCCTCCACAACCCAGTCCACCTCAGCCCCCTGCTCAGGGCGGCCCAGGATCTGAACATCAATAAATTAACAAGTAATTAGCACTAAGTTAAGTGCTGAAAGTCACAAAAAATTAAAAGTCGCAACAAATGCAATTTTATACCTCCTACAAACCAACTTGTGGCTTTACACTTTATATTTAGCATGATAGGAGGTTTGTCCAATATACATGTACAAGACCTGACATGAGTCGTAAATGGCATCAGTCTACAAGTCATACGAGTCATACAGGTCGTGAAACAATGGTTTAATGAGTCGTACAATTGGTGAAGGGCATATTATTAGTGAGACTTGGGGTGTATTACAAGTGGTATGACATGCACTGCATACAGCAGCTACATGAATGAATCATGCCGTAATTCAGCCATAGATTATCAATACACTACATGTAAAATAAAAACTTAGCATCACTGCATGCAGTGAATGCAAGAGGTTACTGCTGCCTACACGCTAGATTTGTGTTAGCCAGCAATTATTCTTCAATCAGCATTAAACATTGCTGCCAAGTTTCCTAATACCATGCATACTTAATTAAAATGTTTACCTCAGTCATAGATCTTTTAAGTCCATCTATTTCATCTTCCCCTGCAACAAGTTCACCACCAGGTCTTGAGAACAAAAGTGGGCATTAAATAAACGATTAGAGCATTAAAAACAGAAGTAAGTGGTCAACCGTGATGAAAAACCAGGTCAGTCAAGGCACAAGTCAATTAAATACAAGTTTTTTTCCTAAATTGCTTTAATTACAAGGAGTGGTATTGGCTGTGAAAATATTCATGTATGTTCAGTAGAAAAGCAACTCACAATTTAAAAAATGTTGTTCCCAGTTGTAGAAGTAACACATGTGGTAATCCATGTTCATGAACAATCAACACTCCTTCAACAGTCTTCCTCATGCCAAACTTGTCATATTCCTCTCTATTAGAAAATGGCAGCAAACAACTTATGATAAAAAAATACACCTTGGTGTATGTACAAGATAATTTAATGTATATTCAAGGATTCTATAATAATATTATTAATACTGCAGCAATATTACAGATCTTAACTAGAAGTAAAGTAAATCTCACTGACACATAAAATCAGATGGCCAATCTTACACAACAACAGTGGTGGATCCAGGGGAGAGGCCCCTTAGCCGAAGGTCTGGATCCGCAACTGAACAATGACCAATTGACTTGAGAACAAAAGCTACTGTTATACAGGTAAATATATAGTGTTATTTTCAGTCTATAAAGGTTTGTTTCTTATCCTTAAGGAGCCCAAAAGTGTTCCCACTTTTAAAAATTCACATTCTATCATGCAGTCATTATCCAATCAGAACAGCTTCCAGTTGACTTCTTATTGGATTGTATCTGCATGAAGAAATGTGACTTGATTATACATGTGGTAATTACATTAATAAATACAACAGCTTGTTTGTTTGTTTTGTTACGTGTACATACCTCATACGAGTAAATCTTGCCTGAACGGAGCTGAAAAATAAAGTAAGAATGACTGCATATACATGTACAACTGTAGTGATCTGTAGTATTGTTAGAAGAACACCAAATGTTCATTTCTAAGTTCTAAAACCTAGAAAAGTGTTGCAAAAGTTAATTAACCATTGTTTTCCTCCTCTTCCCCCCTTTTCCAATATATGTACACTGCAGTAAAGCTTCAACATTGAATAGCAGTAAATAGAAAACTGGCAGCCTCAAAACAATTCTATGACCTGTCCCTTACCAACATTGAAGTGCAGATTGTATACTTTTTGTATACAAAGAGTATACAGATTTTGTACTACATCGGTTGTGTGTATATATTTAGTATACATCAAATATACATCAAGCCAAAATTCACTATGCTATTTCACATTTGATGTATACAATATGTATACATCAAGGCTATGATGTATACTTGTTGTATACATCAGTACTCTGTTGAGGTTATGATGTATACTTTTTGTATACAACTACTGGCAAACTTATATTTACACTGACTGTGGTGTATACTTTGAGTATACATCAACACCTAAGCAAGCCATGCCAGCTGGTTTTAATACATTTTGTATACATCATGTTGCTTTTACCCATAATGCATTAGAAGCAGAGTATTTTTGGTCAGCAGTTATCATTCAAAAGATTGTCATTCTGTCCGCCATTTTTGAAAGTCAGTTGATGCTGCATGTGCAAATGTGTTGACCAGTATGAAATTGCCTCTCAAAGGATGTCTAAATGTTAGTTATATGGACCTGCTACTTCTTAGAAAGTAAGTAATACAGCAGAGTTTCATTTAATTGTGCTTGAAGTAGTAACAGAAGCAGCAGAAGTTTATAATCAGCCACAACTGCTTTACATTCGATTTGAACAACAGCAAGTTAGTAAGCTCAACTTAAAACTGTGCCATATCCCAGTGTTTATATACATTTTGGTTCCTTTTGAGCCAAGGCTTCGATCTTATATACCATTACACATTTCTAGGATCAGTTCTAACAGTAATGATGACTCTACAAGAGGACCTTATAAGAGAGAATTAAGCTGCTTGTATTTGGTTGTGCATCACCTTTCTGTGAAAAACATGTAATCCTACTTAGGTTGAAACTGAACATTGTGATTTCCAAAGGAATTAAAGTATTTTTCTCTAATAAATCAATGAATAAAGTGTAGTTCACAAATCCTGAGAGCATGAATGGATTGTTGTATGTTGTGTGCCTCCCAGTCATTTTCATTGAACTTTTGATTATATGGATTGAAGAAGCGTCGTTGTATACAAAGTAGCAAATGTGAGAAATGTATTTTTGTATTTGTATACAGAAAGTATACTTCTTGCCATACCAAGTAGGTTCCAAATGTGTATACTATTAGTATATGCCTTTTCTCATGAGGTATACTTTTTGTATACTTTCAGCGTTCCAAATTACTACTACAAAAAGTATACATCCGTTGTATACTTTTTGTATACACAGTGTAGTATACTTCCTATACAAATGCTGTATACTAAAAGTATAGTTGATTTCGATAAGGGGTGTAACCAGCAGGTGAACACAGCTGTTTTGACATTCATGGCCTCTTCAGCATAATATACGCTTCAGTTTGTGTGGTGTTTTCAGCCAAAAAAAAGATAAACTGTCGTTAAAATTAATTTCCAAAACCATTTGGAATGAGGCATGAAAATATGACTGAATAATATGAAGCCCATGCAGTAGTGGTACACACTTTCACTGCCCAAGCAGACCGCTCTATACACGCCTTCTAGCGCCATCAGACATGGCTTTTTCTACATGACCTAACTTTGACTCACCTATCCTTTTCGTATAATGCTTCTTTGGTTCCAAATGTGTAATTAGTCAAAGGATACCTTAAAAAAGATAACATGCACAGAATTAATCCTCGATTTGACTTTCTGTTTGAAATTACTTAATATCTAAATAATAATTAGTTAATGGTTCGAGAGAGTTTCGCATATTCAAAGGAAAATACCTCTCAGTTTTCTAGATGTAGATCGGACTTAAAAAACAAAAGGATCAACTTTAATTTATTGATATGGTTCTCCCCAGCGATGAAGAACGCTAAATCAAGGAAGTTATTAAAAAATGTGTTGTGCTCTCTAGGTTTAACTTATGTTTTGTGAGCCAAACAAGCGAAGCAATTTAAGGTAAAAAGACGAAGTATTTTCCAATATATAAACTTACAGTCGTACTGTACGTTCTACTTGCGCTCCTTGTGGCCCTGTCATGTATTTTCCTGCATTGCTTGCTGCCCGACTTCTCGGCCAACCTCGTGCGTTCGCTCTTTCGTTGACCGCCATCTTGATTACTGGTTCCAGACTCCCTTTTTCAACGCAATATACTTCATGTAAGGATGTTTGAAATATTCCCAAGAAAGTAAGATGGCGGCCGGGTCACGCACACTTTGGTCAAGCTTGCAACGACCTGCAGTTGTTTTTAGAAATAATTTTGCGCTTTGTTATAGGACTAATCATTTACGACTAAGGAGTTCAGAGGCATTGCAATATACTGCGAGAAAAGGACTGTTTCAAAGAGGAGGATTTTGGCTCTTTGGAGGTTGTACGTCTATATTGGGCTTCACCGCATATTATTACAGATTATGGGAAGCAAGACAACGTAGAAAACTACAAGTTTCAGTGGAGGGAGTTGGAAGATTTTTTAGGCAAGTAAAACTACTTGAAAAATCATGGCCTTTTCTCTAAATAAGGTCAATCGTAATTTAATTAATTATGCACTTGAATAAACTGACTTGGGAGGGGGGGGGGAGAGATAAGGGGGAGGACATCATCATCATCATCACTATCATCATCATCATCATCATCATCATCATCACCATCATCGATCATAATGATCATCGTAATTGTTGTTGTTATTGTTGCTGTTTGTTTGCGCAAACTGTCGCTATCCGGGCCCTCATGGAGGCCAAGGTGCATTCCATGCGAAGTTCACACTGAAGATTTGCCAAGTATACGCCAAGATTTTAAAGGATTGTATTGAAAAAGGCAAAGGTCCATACTGAAGATCTTTGGCATAACTTGCACAGAATGCACCCTGGCATGGGGGAAAGGAACTAAATAAAAATAAATAAATCATTTTATTTAAGTGTGGATAAGTAATTATTATTATCTTGCTAAGCTAAGCTTCTTTGTGTAAATAGGTGCTTTTATGTTGGTATGAAAATATCCTTGGACTACTGGTGGACTCTTCGGGATTTAGATCCTGTAAGTAGACACATGTTTGTTTGTAAAAACTTTGAACAGTCAGTAGTCCTAGTTAACTACTAAGTCAAAAGCAAGCAGAAGCACCATCATTCTGTGTAATGTATCCTGAAACATTTTTTTTTTCGTTTAGTCATTAAGTCATGTCTGTAAAAATAATATATTTTTGTATTTGTAAATAGAGGAGTTTACTGAAATAAAAAATAAACACTGAAAACAAGAAACCCCAAATGAAGACAGCTCACCAAAATCACTTTCAGTTAGCAATAGCCTGAGGAAACCCAGGCAGCTGAGATAACAAAGAATGTTTCACCCAGCAACAAAAATTGGCAAGTTAAGTTTATTCAAGAAACATTCAAATTTGTACTATATCTGAAAGAAAACCACTGCATACCATACAAGCCCTTATAAATAAGATTTTTGTAGCACAACACATCTTACAAGCAAGAGTCACTTTTGTGTTCTGTAGTATTCTTGGTCAGAGCTGCACCTTTGGGAAAATGGTAACCCTTCTCAGACCATTCTAGGTGCATTCCGTGTACATCCCACGCTAAAGGTGTGCCAAGGTTTTAAAAGTCTGCGCTAAGGTCCTTACCTAGTAAGGCATCTGACTGCTAGTTAAAATATGCGAGCCACGATCATACACCAGTATGTCACATTCTTTTGAAATCCATGCCAAAGATCTTTGGCATAATCTGCATAAAATGCAGTCTGGTTCTCAGGGCTAAGTACAATAGGAAATGTATGCCTTGGTAATCAGTAATTTAAAGGAGATAAATAATTTTATGCCAAGATCATTACCTTAAAACTAAAAATGTTAAAATGAAAAAGTACTAAGACTGTTAACTAAAACATAAAATGGTCTTTTTGCCTATTGTATAATTTACTGATAGGATGGAGAAGAGTATGCACAAGCTATTAAAGGTTGTCATCAGAGGGCAGCTGACAGAATAGTGATTGGAGCAGTCGACAATGGAGGGCTTTATATCAAGCTAGGGCAAGGTCTTGCTTGCCTTAATCATATACTGCCACGGGAATACATAGAGACTCTTCCAGTATTACAAGATAAGGTACTAACAAGTCCTTCAGGATGTTTGTTTTCTTTGTAGATTTAAATCTCCAATCAGGCTAATCAGGCAGCATTGCCTTTATTTTTGTCTCACTGTTTAGTTTCTTGCCATTGATATTTTAATGTAATATACCTCCTCCTAGCAGATGGATGTATTCTAGGCAAGGGTTTAAGAAAAGCTACATGTATGCTATCATGGTGTTAAGGCTGTAATGACAATATTGAATTTGTACATTTTAATTTCTTCTCTTCCTGCCCCCCCCCCCCCCTCACCCTCTCCCTCTCCCTTGTACTGGGGGGGACTCACATATGAAAGGGGCGGGGATGCTCATCATCTCGCTTAGGTTTGTAAATTTCGGATTCTTGGTCTCATTCAGGGTGGTATTGCCAAAATGCCAAATTATATTTTAATTGTCAATATTTTAATTGTTTAGGTTTGCACACAAAAAAATATAGAAAATGTATTCTATTTTTTTTGTCTTTTGGCATCTTTTCGGGGTCAAAAAAGCTTGGTCTCCTTTAGGGGTTTGATTAAGAATTTCTGATGAGCATCCCCACCCTTTTCATTTGGGAGTCCCCCCTAGGCCCTTGTGGTACTTTTGCATAGCAAATGCACTTATTACAATAAAATTATTGGATATTGAATGTACTGTGAATATTTTGTTTGTTTGTTATTTTTTTGTATTAAAATATTTGGTGTCTTGAAGATTGTCATAAAGTATTAGTTTTATCTTAGGGAGACTTACTATCTAGATATACATGCCCATTTTTGCATCTCACTCAGTAACCATTAGGAAAAAATCTGTTCACAGTCTATCAACACTAGAAACATGTCATTATTTTTTTGTAGGCTCTTAGAAGGAAACATGGAGAGGTCAGTTATTCAAATTGTTTGTTGACTGAAATGTACTCTAACTGTTAGACGGCCTGGAAGCATTATTTATTACTCATTTCTAGGATGTAGTAAAGCAATAATACCACATGCGTACAGGGTGTGTTGAACCTTGCATCTACCATGGCTGTAAAACTTGTAATGCAAAACGGAAACTGCAGTGCTGTGGTAACGTTTTCAAATTTAGAGGCTATCCATTAAGCTTAATGCTAATCATCACAGACTGACACTGAAGCTCATGAGAATAATTTGGTGGGATTTATTGTTGTTTAGTGATTCCATTTTTATGCTGATGAAGAGACAGTAGTCTCGAAACGTCCGTAAACAATTTTCGTATTTAGTGCATTAACAAAACGTTTATTTAACTTTATCCATACCAGGGTAACAGTAAATTGTGCTTGTTCTCTGCACGCATTGCGGACCAATCCAATTATGATCATGCTGTACTAACCAAGGCCCAGTTGTTCAAAGCGTGGATATTACCATCCACTGGATAAATCACTATCAGGTGGATAAATGTCAGCAAAGCAAACTACGCTATCCACTGGATAGCGATTTATCTGGTGGATAGCATTATCCATCCGGTAAACAACCGAGGCCAGGCGACAGAAGACTCTTCTCCTCAGCTATAACTGTGCTGTTCTAGGTGGATGAGCTTTTCCTTGAGGACTTTGGCAAGAAAGCTCATGAGTTATTCTTGGAGTTTGATTACAACCCTATAGCAGCCGCTAGTCTCGCTCAGGTGCACCGAGCAGTGAGGCATGATGGACGGGAGGTGGCTGTCAAGGTAAGAAATAACTTTTCATTGTTGCAACACAGGCTTACCATCATCTGTTTGTGTGGTCATAGGCTTTCAAGATTTCAAAACGTCTTAGTTATTGACCATTACAGAGTGTCGTAAGCCTTTGGATGCAGCATTTTTCCCAACTACACAAATTCAGAAGTTCAAACTTCAGAGTGCAAAAGAAAATATAAATCATTGAATAACAAAATCAGTCCCATTGCACCTATAAACTTCACTCAATCATAACTTTATGGCTAAAAAAAAACGGAACTCAGTTGACACTTGGACGTCTTTATTTGAAAACTGCCATTTGTATGTTGATTGTTCTCATGCATGAGGATGGCTTATAGATGTTATGGTTCAATTTTATCCTTGGTTCAAATTTTCTTGTATTTTTTTTAAAGTCATTATCAAACATTACCATACCCAAAAACAAAGGAAAATGAAATTTGAACCAAGGTTAAAATTGAACCACAATATAAACACATGGAGAAAAAAAATGCGTGGAATCCCAAAACAACAATAAATAAAATAAACGGAAATGTTCTTGGAAAGAAATACAAAAATATACAGTCATGTAGATGATTAAATTGCATGATCAGTAACGTTACCTTGCTATATTTGCTTGTTTAAAAGGCGGCCCATTCCAATGACTAAAACAAGACATATACGGCAAAATTCTCATATTACAAACAGACCTTTTTTAGAGCAAGAAAGTTATAGCTGCAATAGTTTTGCTCGCAGAAAGTCATCCAGCAAAACGTCATCAAGATATTTACAAAAAAAAAATAATTAAGTCCTGTACTTTTTAATGATAGTTTTTTTGTTTTGTTTTTTTTGTTTGTTTGTTTCTTTTTGTTTAGATGCAATATATAGACCTCCTGGATAGATATGATGGTGATCTCTGGACATTAAAACGCTTGTTGCAAGTGATAGCCTGGATGCATCCTTCATTTGCTTTCGCTTGGGTTTTAGACGTAAGTTCTTCCTTGAGATTTAATCAACTTATCAGTATTGCGTATTTAGATTTTATAACTCAGTAACTGGTAGAGAAGTAAAGAAACAAGAAAAATTCAACTAGCCACAAAACATGAATGAAATCACCCGAGGAAGATTTCGGCCTTTAAACTTTTATTTTCTGTCTCAGGATTTTCAAAGTCCTTAGGTTCTCCTTCTGGCAAGCAGCTCTCTTGTGTTTTTACCACTTGGGTGGGCAGACGACTTGACTGGGCCCTTGTCCAAGAATACAAAGCAGCAGGGAAATCTGCTTGTCCCGGATGACTGGACGGTACCTTTTTTTGGAGCCCTGTATTATTCGTTACTAAGCAACATCCCTGTCAATAAGTCACTGACTCTTTGACCAAAAAAAGGTGCTGCTCAGTGGATTCACTGTAAAAGAAATATTTTTCTTCTTACTAGGACTTACAAGAAACTTTGAAAGAGGAGCTCGATTTCGTGCACGAGGGCCACAATGGTGAAAGGTGCGCAGACGAACTGAAGCACCTAAGTTATGTTTATGTGCCTGAAATCCACTGGGATCTTACTACCAAGGTACTAATCATCATTTGCATGCAACTTTGTACCGTCCGACGTTAAAGTTAAATTTTTTAGGAGCTCCACCGTATCCTTGTTTAGGTTTTAATGTGTTATTACGTTGTTGGTGTAATTCTACCTTAGAGCAGTTTTCCAATGAGCGTCGTAAAACCAAAACCAAAGTAATCACTTTGGCCAATCACATAGGACACAGGCAATCCAGTGAACCAACTCGAAGCAAATACATGTGCCGGCCCGAAAGCGCGGGAAAACGTGCGCGTGCAAGTCGCGATTGGTTCTGTTTTACTTCTGATTGGTTGAGAAAGTGGCGCGAGTTTTTTAAGCCAATCACTGAGCGTAGTAATGCAAAACCAAAGCAAAAGTGAATAACTTTCGACACTCAAAGGAAAAGCGCTTTATGTTGAGGTTTGTTTTTGTATATCAGAAAAATGACTTTTGACGTAGCGTTTCGCCTAAGTTGATTGCGGTAAACATTTACACTGGAAAGACGTGGGTAGGTAATTAACCCCGCAGAAAAAGCCCTTTGGGAATCGGGCAGTCTGGCCTTGTTTGGTGCGTTCTACATGACGTGGCTATAGAAACTGTGCAAGAATAAAGGCTCATTCAGTTACCTAGACATAGAATAGATCAGCTAGTGGTTTGTGTTGTGCGTACGTAATGCTATGTCGGTATTAACTTAAACCAAGCCAAGTTTATTTTTTTGATGTTTCAGGAAAAGAAATTATTTCATAATTAAGCTATGTTTATTCATTGAAGGAAACATTGAACCAACAGTTTACTACGTACCGCAACAAAAGATAAAAAAACAAAAGCAGAAAAAACAGCAAGAGGTAAAAATAAACCAAAAAGGAAAAGGGATGGTTAGGATTGAAACTTAGACTTGTATTGTTGAGGATGTGCTATTTCTTTCAGCGCGTGCTGACAGCGGAATTTGTCGACGCATGCAAAGTGGATGACGTCGAGGGTCTCAAACAGAGAGGACTGGACGTAGCTGATGTAAGTGTGCAATAACTCTCGTATTCACCTGCCATTTGTACGTCATGTTCCTTGTACCACGTTTGTACTATTGTAAGACTGGGATTGACTCTAGAGGAGACGAACGCTTTCACGTTTTACACTTGCCATCTTCATCTTGCTCGCATATCCTTAGGTTGGTGAGAAAATGATTAAAGCGTTCGGTGAGCAGCTGTTTCGAAGTGGATTCATTCACGGTGACCCTCATCCTGCTAACGGTAAGTGTTTTGACTAGCAAGATTTCGCCAATGTGAGGGAAGAAAATATAGGAAGAGTAAAAAAATAGAAAAGTCGAAAAGCCAACATAGAAACTATTTCCTACAGCTTTCCAGTTACAGCTTATCTAATTTGGCTGGGTAAGGTTAATATCTCGACTGTCGTGATTGTTTAGTATTTGGCATGCTCATATGTGAAATGCCATTGCCATTTTACCTAGTCCAGGTTGATTTTCACGTGAGCCTCATGGTTGGGCATAAATAGTATTTATAGCACTTTTCGGCTGTATGTAAAATTGTTGGTGATGTTGATTTTGTTGATGCCCCTTTTATGTCCTGTATTTGATAAACTAATCTCAGTTCTCCTCTCTATCCTAGTTCTCGTCAGGAAAAGAAAAGACGGGAAAGCTGAAATAGTCATTATTGATCACGGACTTTACGACACGCTTCAACACAGGTGATGGACTTCTAAGCTGTTATTTTTTAATATTATATACTTCTTGCTTCTTGGATAAAATGATTACACCGACCACGGTCTTGCGCTTTTAGTTGTGCTTGTCCGTATATACCATCCACCAAAGCTTACCCCCTCCCCAAGCGTCTAATTTGGTTGCCCCAGCTCTTCGCCAGTAGCCATTAATAGTCCTGGGTGGAGAGAGGCACTGTTCAAAGAACATATCACAACGAAAGATGCCGAGTCCAAGGCGTTTCATCTCAAGCCCAACAATGGCACTAAACGTGTTGTACCTAAAACGACATTACAAAATGTTTGAGGAATTACGCGCGCTTTGATTGGTTATAATGCACGCGGCTGACGTCAAAAGTTTGAGCGCGCACAATTTTTGCAAAAAAAATTGCTCCTCGTGCATTGTTGAGTTAAGGCCGGTAATACGGGCAGCATTTTTGTTCAACTTGTCTCGCAACATTGTTGCATTGCAAGTTGAACGAGTTGTTGTCCGTATTACTACCGCGTGCTCAACTTTGAAAAATTGTTGCAAAAAGTAGGAACTCGGTTCTAGTTTGTGCAACATGTTGCTGCAACTTGCAACACCGAAATTTGTTGCGAGACAAGTTTAGCACGCGGTAGTAATACGGGCAACAACTCGTTCAACTTGCAATGCAACAATGTTGAGAGAAAAGTTGAACAAAAATGTTGCCCGTATTACCGGGCCTTTATATAAGCACTTGGAATTTTTAAGAGCACTCGAGAAATGCGAGAAGCACTCAGTGCACTTCTCTCGTGTTCTCAAAAAATCCCCGCGTGTTTATATCACTCCAACAATGCACTCGGACGCGTTTTTATTTCTTTTAGAAAAAATGACCAATGACCATGTATTTTGCTCAGCTCTTGTTTATCCAATTCACTTTCTTTTATAGAGATAGAGTAGCTTTGTGCCAACTGTGGAAATCCATCGTTTTAAATGACCAGGAACGCATGCAGCATTTCAGCAAACAGCTTGGAGTAGATGGTAAATATTCCATCTGTGTGACTTGTGTCACGTAAAGTTAACATTCATTTTCATCTCGTGGAGCATCGTGCACAAAGAAAACTGTAATGATGGTAATTTGTACAAAACACATCATTAACACACACACGTGTATGTCCTCACTTAATTTGTGCATCCTGCTAACTAGTTAAGTCCCCTGCGGTCTTCAACGGCACGAAATTCTCAATATCTTTTGTTCATCGCGAAGAGAACTCAAGGTAAATGTCACCTGGCATACGATGTCATCGGCACATGCCCCGATAACTTTTACGCGAAATTTTAACGGTCCGTTTTGCAAACTTTCCGTGAAGTCTTACTTTGCGAAAATAAAAGGCATTAAGTTGAGCAGAATTTTATAATTCTCAGTGCGGCTTTTAGTTACCTGAACATACTTTTTTTTTAGATTATGAAAACTTTTGCCAGATTCTCCTTCAGCGTCCGTTCGCGTGGGGAAGCGCCGGCATGTTGTTTACGTCACGAGTCACAGACGAAGACCTGGAAATCATGACAAAACTCGCTCAAGGACACTTCGAGAAAGTGATTATTATTCTTAGACAACTTCCACGAAGCATGCTTATGGTTTTCAGGTGGGCGAATGAAGTGAATTAATCTGTACTAGTTCGTTATTGTGTGTTTGTTTTGTAATGTTTCCATTTTGTTGTCATTTTTAAATCCTATGATCGATGCATTTTGACAAGGCTGAGTAAAAGGGGAGAGGCGAGGAAGAAAGGTGTTGGGGAAGTCCCGCCTTCTATCTTCATTTCTTTAGGCACGGAACAAGGGCCTGTATCGGACTCAGTTCAGTCCAGTGTTTCCTCTCTGTGCAATTTTTCCTTCATCGCTTCACCTCAATGTCCCTTGTTGCCCTCTTGGTCCTTGCCCGTTCTTATTAATTTGAAATTTTTTACTGCGTTTGCGAAGCATAATTATTAAAATAGGCCAAAGCTTATGTTCTTCTCACACCTTTCAACAACCATTTTTTAATAGGCGATTTTGATCACCAACCTGTAAATGAAATGATCCCTGGCCACCAAACAATTCTTCCTATCGCCTCGCTTCATCCGCAGATTTCAAAGTGTGTTCCTCATATTCAGACATTGCTATTTTTTTTTATCAATTTTTAGAAATTTAAACACTGTTCGTGCTATCAATCAAGAACTTGGAGAACCAGTGGATAGATTTGTTCTCATGGCCAGATGGTAATTATCCACCTTGTCTGACTGTCTGCCTGTCTGTCTGCCTATCAGCATGTCTGCCTCTCTGACTGTCTGTCTGCCTGTCTGCCTGCTTCCCTGTCTGTCTGCCTGTTTTCCTGTCTGTCTTTCTGTCTGTCTGTTTGCCTGTTAGCCTGTCTGACTGCCTGCATGTCTGTCTGTTTGTCTGCCTGCCTGTCCGCCTGCCCGCCTGTTTGCCTGTCTATCTGTCTGTCTGTCTGCCTGTCAGCTTGTCTGATTGTCTGCCTGTTTGCTTTTTGAATTCTGATTCTGGCTTGGCATAATACTCGTCAAGTCTCATGAATCAGATTTCCCGGTTGTAAACGTGATGCAACAAAGAACAAGAAAACAATGGAAAATAGTTTGAATTTACAGGGTTGAAATTGAGTCGTCAACTTACCAGGATATGTGGTTATTTTCTTGCAGCGCCATTGCTGGAATTCACGGTAATATAAAACATAACGGTATTTGGTCAAAAGTGAAGACATCCTTTGAATCATTTGTTCTTGATGTCAGAATAAGGTGCGTACCATTTATCCATAATCCATTGGAAAGCCGATGATGATATAAAACCTTTTTTATCGCCCGTTCCGGTCTTCGAATGCTCCCACTGTTTTTCCATTGGTCTCCGAACATGCGGATACGTTCCTTGCGGTTTTCACTGTAAACGTTCGAGCGGTCTTCATACGCTTCGTACGGCTTCGTCTAACCCGTACGTTCTCGTACGACCCATATAGTCCCCATACGATCGCACGAGATGGGAATTATTGGTAGTTCGTGCTGCCCTGGGCTTACGAAGCTCTCGCAAGCGGGATTTCAGCCCCATAAAAAGGGATCTGTTTACGGTCATTTTCCTTCCTTTTGTTGGGACTTAACGCGCTTAGTGATTTCAGGTGACGTCTACTGAGTAGCGGAAAGACAGATACTTCCTTCTATAGTCTTGTCTTGATGATGTGCCACTTAGTTCTAAATAGTAAAATTAAGGGAACGATGTAGTATCATTAGTCATTAAGGAGAATTCATGTGTCGTGCTTGTGACTTACATATTTAATGTTATGTCATTGGTAGAGCAATGAGCTTCAGAGCTTGGATGGTGGAAACATACATCAAGGTTCTGCAGTACCTGGGCCGAGCGCCAAAAGATATGGACAAATTAACGTCTAAACTGAAGACTCTACATGAACTGGACACCATAGCGTCACAGCGATCCAACCAGGGGACGGTCTCGTTCTTTTGAAAGAACATTTTAAAAATTATTTATAATAACATAAAAAATTGCTAAAATGATGCACATTATTGAACATTCGCCAGATAAAGTTTCGTTATCTCATTCACTTTACTTGCCATTTAACGGCTTGTAAGCGCCATCTTGAATTTAGGAAGGTGTAAAAGCGACGTATTATGATAAGGATTGTAACCGATAACAAACGCTTTTGTTTAGATAGCACAAAGAGCGATTTTCAATTGAGTGTCGTAAAACCAACACCAAAGTAATCGCTCTGTCCAATCACAAAGGGCACAGACAATCCAGTGAACCAATCAAAACTCGAAACAAATGCGTGTAGCCGCCAAGGATCGCCGGAAAACGTGTGAGCGAGCTATGAATGGTTTCGGTTTAACTTTTGATTGGTTGAGAAAGTGGCGCGAAATTTAACCAATCACACAGCGTAGTCGAAGCAATTCCGGATTACTTTCGACACTCAATTGAAAATTGCTCTAAATGTAAACGGGTTGAGAATTAACTGTGAAATTTACTTGCCAAAATAGCTGCCTTTATAAGCAAGATTCAAGTTCGCATTCTCTAAGTGATCTTCGGCTGCCTGTAGCTACACGAATTTGTAGAACAAATCACATATGGAATGCCCCAATATGAACCAAAGCTGGCACGTTTTTAGTGTAATAAATAAATAAACTTCTCATTTGCTGGTTCTTGTTTGTGTTGTCTTTTTCGCAGCGGTTTTTTGGGGTGTTGCGATGGAGACTAGTTATGTTTGTAGCGCCCAACTACGCTGGGCCAGGACAATATAAGGGAATCATGCTACTGATGTATATTTTAAATATATTTTATTAATAAGTTTTGTCAGACAATTAAGATGTTGTGAGTAATACTCAATATTAATACTTCTGCTTAATTAGTCAATTTTGAACCTTAGTCATCAATACTTGATTGAAAGCTAACCGTGAACTATTTTTATTTTTAAAAATGATGTTGCACCTATCACGCTCTGTTATTTCAATTTTTACGACTATTTTGCATCATGCCAGACTATCCTTTATGTATAAACTCTCCCACAACCTTACCGATTTCTCAGTAACAGCCCATCTGAAACCAAATTATGAAAGAAGAACCCGTGGGAGCCACGATTTTAAATTTTTAGTTCCAAGATCAAAGAAAGATGTTTTTAAGTTTTCATTTTTTCCAAGAACAATCTGTGAATGGAGCTCCCTTCCAGATGATATTGTAAATATAACCTCTGTAAATAGTTTTAAATCTAAGTTAGTTAATAGTTTTTAATACTTTATTTTATTAGTTTTATTAGTTTTTTACATTTTTAACATTCATTTTAGTTTTTAACGGTTGGTGTGATATCTGTAGATTTTTACCGACCAAATTAAATGTAGATGTAGATGTAGATGAGGAGTATGAGAACAAAACCTGTTTTCTCGTCGAATACGCCCGACGTTACTAATCGAACCAAATCGAAGGTTCGATTCATCGAACTCGATCAAACTCAACTGTTCCAGTTAGTTTGAGATAGCGAGGATATTTTTACAGTAAATGACAGAAAAATTCGACTGATTCCAAGGCAATTGACTGACGCTCTGTCCGAGACAGCTGTCGCGGAATCTTTACGGACTCTGTTCGCGCTGGTTCAAGAGGACTGTACCTGTCTTTGTTTTAACTTGTTTGTTCTTCCGTGGTCACCACGAATGGAACAGTTTATAATCTGATACGACACACAACTAAAGATCTCCCATACGATCGGGACGATCTTGACAATTCAACGGTCTTAACTATTGATCTGAACAACTCATCCTAATCTACAAATCTGACTCTAAATTATAGATCTCCTTAGTTTAAAATCACAGTTCTAGTTGCGTAATTAGTACTTTTCCTACAATCACGAGTACAGTAAAGTCCCAATCCCCAGTACTGTAATACACCTAAATTTAGTTATAATTTTGTAATTACACGTTTTCATTCCCTTGTTTAGTTCAATATACCTGTGCAGATCAAAATGAACTTTGTTTACAATGTTGTGAATCTCATGTCACGAAATCTACCTACTCGAGTTGTGTTTCGAGACATTGCGTTACAATTATAATATATTAAATAATTAATCATACGAGTGAGCGTTTCCGACAACTGCTGAGAGTCTTAGATAGCAGGGTCCTACTGTTACCTCTACTGTAGTTTTCGCAACATACCATCTCTGATCAATAATGCTCTGAGGAGCTCTGCAAACACGTCTGAAGTCAAAAATCTAATAATTTGTTAAAATGATAGATAAAACAAAAGTGAAGTATATGTCTACAAAACAATATACGTTTCGCCAATTTTATGATGCGGGGAAATTAAACAAATAACAGTCACTCAAATGAAAGTTCTCATTTCATCTCAGCAGTTGAGACTTGCATTCATATTTAAGGTTAGAGATAGCACAATTCTCACTCTCTCTGTCCTCTCCTGTTTAAGGTTCCAGTTTTCAAGTCTGAAGACTTAGAGACAAGATAAAGATAGCTCTTGACCTTGCTGTTTTGTAGAGAAGCGGGCTTGAGACGAGACTCTTGTCAGGACTGGCCAGCGGTGGATCTGCTGTGTGCCACTATCGGTAATACATGTTTAGCTTTATTCTATACCCAGATGATGGACGAAACAGCAGTTTGCACCAAAACAACATGTAAATGATAAGTGCGTCCGAATTCAGCTTCTGCAAAAGAAAAGAACCTTTGAATGGGCATACCTGTGATCTGAAATTTGATCACTTACAATACTCATACCCATTAGATTATCCTGATACACTATGACCAGGTTCGTTTCTGGGTCTCGTCCTGATATGTGCAAAGACATATGACAAAGCATTCCAGTGGCCGTGGGATAAAATGATAGCTAAGTGTTATTATTTTACTTTTTTCGCTTAGAGCAGCATCATATTTTCCTTCTAGCATACGTGATGAGGTTTTCGTCATACAGCTATTTTAATTAACGTTGTCCGATTAAAGCTTCAGGCCTACGAGTCAAGACCAAATGGTAGCATGGGTATTTACTGGAATTTGCATAGAAGGGTTGAGGAAATCTATAAGTTTGTATTTCTGCACATGAAGTATTTGTTTTTCTTTCCGTGAGACGTTTCTTGTATCTTTTCTTTCGCCGTTACGTGGTTAAGAGTATTCATTTAAAAGTAAATGCGGCGAAAAAGGATCTTTTCTTCACATGTCCGAAGAGAAAGGAAACGAGTAAAAAAGTACCGTTTTGCTATATCACCATATCTCATTAGTGTGGAACACGCTACCTTCACCCATACTACCTTTCGGTCTTGTCTTTGAGCTTTAAGCTTCAATCCGACAATGTTAATTGAAAAAGCTGTATACACACCCCTGATCTACTTACAATGCTCTTGAAACTTTTCTCCAAACTCCAGGGTGACGTCATCACCAATGAGCACAAACGAAGCCCAGTACCTTACGGCACTAAAATCGTCTGACTCTCGAAGACATTTCATAGCCTGGTTGAGAGAAGTACTGGCGCTATTTCCAGCGCTCAGATTGTGGTAGAAACTCGTCATGAACTCCATAGTGGCCTTGTCATCAATTGCCCAGAGTGACACCAGAACAGAACGAGCACCAGCACCCAGAAACGCCCGGGCAATACCGACCACTCCTTCGGCCTTGACCTCTCCTTCACCACTATGGCAACAACTAAGCACCACAAGCCTTGCTCGTAACTGAATAGCCCGCACGTCTGATATTTCTAGAATATAGTCCTTCTTTTCAGGAATCTTGTACTTCCGTGTTGGGTTTGGAGCCAAAACAATTTCACCACTTCCCATTTCTCCATGAGCAGCTATGTGTACTAAGGCAGCCGAACTGATTCTTTTCAGCACCTCACCTTTAGTCGCTTCCTTTCCCGTGAGAGGAGCGGTCTTGAGAATCTCGCCTATTATTTTAACTTCCTCTCTAGCACAAGGCAGTTGTACTAATTTTGGTTTACCAAAGACAGTCGTGACTTCCTCCAGACATGGATCTCCCACAAGAACCGCTCCACTCTTAGTGTGGTAGTCCTCAGGACAATCCGCGATCAGTTTTAAACTTGTCAGCGAGGGGATGACACGGATCTTTACAGACTCACTGAGGTATCTTGAATTGCCATCCACAAAGGCAGCGAAAGGAACCAAGTGCAGTGGACCATCCGGGACAATGATCAACTCATCACATTGAGAAACTTTTACAATGGGACGAATGACATTGTCATAAAGGAGGCGCAAAGAATTGCTCTCACAGCCTGCGGACTCCACTATCGGTTTACCAGCTACTGTATTATACGGCGGTTCATTTCTTGACCCATCCGAAGGACGATCCTCACACTGACGGGGAACCGCAATGTCATTTTCTTTGAAAGCTTTTTTTCGTAGAGCCTCAAAAAAGATGACCGCATTTTCATGTTGAATCTCAGTTTGTTTATACTGGACATCCTTTCCTTTGCAGAGTACCCATAAATTTATCTTCTTATCGTCAAGTGCTACAAACACAATTTGTTTGGATTCATCGCTTACCATTTTCGATATCATTTTTTTAAGATCAAGACACCCAGACGAACGTAATTCAAGGCCATAATTTGATGCCATGAGATCCACTAAGGCCTGTGCTCGCCCTTGCTCATCAGCACACAAAGATTCATCAGTCTTTGAAAGCCTTACCAGAGTTCTCCACAACGCCATGTACGCATCTTGATGCATGTCACGAAAGTTTACTTTCCACACATCCTCATCCTGAAGAAGACATCTCATCTCATTATACATATTTACACTAAATCGATAACAATCTAGAGCCTCATGTAAACAATCCGACAATTCAAAATCAAGGCCAATCAAATTAAACGCACATCCTTTCGCACTCCTGTCACCTGTTTCTTTGGCAACATCGAGATGCTCCTTGTGGTATTCTTTGGCTAATTTCAAATTCCCCAGACGTCGGTGAATGGTGCCAACTCTACAAGAGACCCATCCCTTGCTAGGCTTGTCCCCTACCTCTTCAGCAATCCTAAGACTTTGTAGGTAGTTATCTATAGCTCCTGGCAAATCACCGAGACCACTGCGAATGCCGCCAAGATCGCAGAAGGCATGTCCTTCTTCATCTTTTCGGCCCAATGTTTTGGCAATGCTAAAATGTAGCATGTGGCACTTCGTGGCTCGTCTGAAATCACGACGTTCCACATAATGACGAGTAAGATTGCCATAGGCGCGTCCTTCTCCAGCCCTGTCCCCCACTTCTTTGGCAATGCTAAGATCTTGCCTGTGGTACTCTATGGCTTGGTTGAAATCACCGAGACCTTTAAAAGCATTGCCAAGGTTGCCATAGGTACGTCCTTCTCCAGCCCTGTTCCCCATTTCTTTGGCAATGCTAAGATGTTGCATGTGGTACTCAATGGCTTGGTTGAAATCACCGAGACCTTGATAAGCATTGCCAAGATTGCCATAGGCACGTACTTCTCCAGCCCTGTCCCCACATTCTTTGGCAATACTAAGATCTTGCCTGTGGTACTCCATGGCTTGGTTGAAATCACCGAGACCTTTAAAAGCATTGCCAAGATTGCAATAGGCACGTCCTTCTCCAGCCCTGTCCCCCATTTCTTTGGCAATGCTAAGATGTTGCCTGTGGTACTCAATGGCTTGGTTGAAATCACCGAGACCTTGAGAAGCATTGCCAAGATTGCAATAGGCACGTCCTTCTCCAGCCCTGTCCCCCACTTCTTTGGCAATGCTAAGATCTTGCCTGTGGTACTCCATGGCTTGGTTGAAATCACCGACATCTCTATAAGCATTGCCAACATTGCAATAGGCACGTCCTTCTCCAGCCCTGTCCCCCACTTCTTTGGCAATGTTAAGATGTTGCCTGTGGTACTCCAGGGCTTGGTTGAAATCACCGACATCTCGATAAGCATACCCAAGATTGCCATAGGCACGTCCTTCTCCAGCCCTGTCCCCCACTTCTTTGGCAATGCTAAGATCTTGCTTGTGGTACGTAATGGCTTGGTTGAAATCACCGAGACCTTGATAAGCATTGCCAAGATTGCAATAGGCACGTCCTTCTCCAGCCTTGACCCCCACCTCTTTGGCAATGCTAAGATTTTGCCTGTGGTACTCCATGGCTTGGTTGAAATCACTGAGATCTTGAAAAGCATTACCAAGATTGCAATAGGCACGTCCTTCTCCAGCCCTGTCCCCCACTTCTTTGGCAATGCTAAGATCTTGCCTGAAGTACGCCATGGCTTGGTTGAAATCACCGACATCTCGATAAGCATAGCCAAGATTACCATAGGCACGTCCTTCTCCAGCCTTGTCCCCACATTCTTTGGCAATGCTAAGATGTTGCCTGTGGTACGCAATGGCTTGGTTGAAATCACCGAGACCTTTAAAAGCATTGCCAAGATTGCAATAGGCACGTCCTTCTCCAGCCTTGTCCCCCACTTCTTTGGCAATGCTAAGATCTTGCCTGTGGTACTCCATGGCTTCGTTGAAATCACCGAGATCTTGAAAAGCATTACCAAGATTGCAATAGGCGCGTCCTTCTCTAGTCCTGTCCCCCATTTCTTTGGCAATGCTAAGATCTTGCCTGTAGTACTCCATGGCTTGGTTGAAATCACCGAGACCTTTATAAGCATTGGCAAGATTGCAATAAGCAACTCCTTCTCCAGCCCTGTCCCCCACTTCTTTCGCAATGCTAAGATCTTGCCCATGGTACTCCATTGCTTGGCTGAAATCACCGAGACCTTGATTAGCATTGCCAAGATTGCAATAGGCACGTCTTTTTCCAGCCCTGTCACCCACTTCTTTGGCAATGCTAAGATGTTGCCTGTGGTACTCCATGGCTTGGTTGAAATCACCGAGATATTGAAAAGCATTGCCAAGATTGCTATAGGCACGTCCTTCTCCAGCCCTGTTCCCCACTTCTTTGGCAATGCTAAGATCTTGCCTGTAGTACTCCATGGCTTGGTTGAAATCACCGAGACATTTATAAGCATTGGCGAGATTGCAATAGGCACTTCCTTCTCCAGCCTTGTCCCCTACTTCTTTGGCAATGCTAAGATCTTGCCTGTGGTACTCCATGGCTTGGTTGAAATCACCAAGGTTGTCATATGCATTGCCAAGATTACAATAGGCGCGTCCTTCTCCAGCCCTGTCCCCCACTTCTTTGGCAATGCTAAGATCTTGCCTATGGTACTCCATAGCTTGATTGAAATCACCGAGATCGTCATATGCATTGCCAAGATTACAATAGGCACGTCGTTCTCCAGCCCTATCCCCCAGTTCTTTGGCAATGGTAAGATGTTGCCTGTGGTACGCAATGGCTTGGTTGAAATCAGCGAGACCTTGAGAGGCATTGCCAAGATTGCAATAGGCACGTCCTTCTCTAGCCTTGTCCCCCACTTCTTTGGCAATGCTAAGATGTTGCCTGTGGTACTCCATGGCTTGGTTGAAATCACCGAGATCTTGATATGCATTGCCAAGATTACAATAGGCACGTCCTTCTCCAGCCCTGTCCCCCACTTCTTTGGCAATGCTAAGATGTTGCCTGTGGTACTCCATGGCTTGGTTGAAATCACCGAGACGTTGATAAGCACATCCAAGATTGCAATAGGCGCGTCCTTCTCCAGCCCTGTCCCCCACTTCTTTGGCAATGCGAAGATCTTGCTTGTGGTACGCAATGGCTTGGTTGAAATCACCGAGACCTTTCAAAGCATTGCCAAGATTGCAATAGGCACGTCCTTCTCCAGCCCTGTCCCCCACTTCTTTGGCAATGCTAAGATCTTGCCTGTGGTACTCCATGGCTTGGTTGAAATCACCGAGATCTTGATATGCATTGCCAAGATTGCAATAGGCGCGTCCTTCTCCAGCCCTGTCCCCCACTTCTTTGGCCATGCTAAGATCTTGCCTGTGGTACTCCATGGCTTGGTTGAAATCACCAAGGTTGTCATATGCATTGCCAAGATTACAATATGCACGTCCTTCTCCAGCCCTATCCCCCAGTTCTTTGGCAATGGTAAGATATTGCCTGTGGTACGCAATGGCTTGATTGAAATCACCGAGACCTTGAGAGGCATTGCCAAGATTGCAATAGGCACGTCCTTCTCTAGCCTTGTCCCCCACTTCTTTGGCAATGCTAAGATGTTGCCTGTGGTACTCCATGGCTTGGTTGAAATCACCGAGATCTTGATATGCATTGCCAAGATTACAATAGGCACGTCCTTCTCCAGCCCTGTCCCCCACTTCTTTGGCAATGCTAAGATGTTGCCTGTGGTACTCCATGGCTTGGTTGAAATCACCGAGACCTTTATAAGCATTGGCAAGATTGCAATAGGCACGTCCTTCTCCAGCCCTGTCCCTCACCTCTTTGGCAATGCTAATATATTGCCTGTGGTACTCCATGGCTTGGTTGAAATCACCGTGACCTTGATAAGCATTGCCAAGCTTGCAATAGGCACTTCCTTCTCCAGTCCTGTCCCCCACTTCTTTGGCAATGCTAAGATGTTGCCTGTGGTACTCCATGGCTAGGTTGAAATCACCGAGACCTTCATAAGCATTGCCAAGACTGCAATAGGCACGTCCTTCTCCAGCCCTGTCCCCCACTTCTTTGGCAATGCTAAGATGTTGCCTGTGGTACTCCACAGCTTGGTTGAAATCACCTTGACCTTGATAAGCATCGCCAAGCTTGCAATAGGCACGTCCTTCTCCAGCCCTGTCCCCCACTTCTTTGGCAATGCTAAGATCTTGCCTATGGTACTCCATGGCTTGGTTGAAATCACCGAGACCTCGAGAAGCATTGCCAAGATTGCAATAGGCACGTCCTTCTCCAGCCTTGTCCGCCACTTCTTTGGCAATGCTAAGATCTTGCCTGTGGTACTCCATGGCTTGGTTGAAATCACCGAGACCTTGATAAGCATTGCCAAGATTGCAATAGGCACGTCCTTCTCCAGCCCTGTCCCCCACTTCTTTGGCAATGCTAAGATCTTGCCTGTGGTACTCCATGGCTTGGTTGAAATCACCAAGATCGTCATATGCATTGCCAAGATTACAATAGGCACGTCCTTCTCCAGCCCTATCTCCCAGTTCTTTGGCAATGGTAAGATGTTGCCTGTGGTACGCAATGGCTTGACTGAAATCACCGAGACCTTGAGAGGCATTTCCAAGATTGCAATAGGCACGTCCTTCTCTAGCCTTGTCCCCCACTTCTTTGGCAATGCTAAGATGTTGCCTGTGGTACTCCATGGCTTGGTTGAAATCACCGAGATCTTGATATGCATTGCCAAGATTGCAATAGGCACGTCCTTCTCCAGCCCTGTCCCCCACTTCTTTGGCAATGCTAAGATGTTGCCTGTGGTACTCCATGGTTTGGTTGAAATCACCGAGACCTTTATAAGCATTGGCAAGATTGCAATAGGCACTTCCTTCTCCAGTCCTGTCCCCCACTTCTTTGGCAATGCTAAGATGTTTCCTGTGGTACTCCATGGCTTGGTTGAAATCACCGAGACCTTGATAAGCATTGCCAAGCTTGCAATAGGCACTTCCTTCTCCAGTCCTGTCCCCCACTTCTTTGGCAATGCTAAGATGTTTCCTGTGGTACTCCATGGCTTGGTTGAAATCACCGAGACCTTGATAGGCATTGCCAAGATTGCAATAGGCACGTCCTTCTCCAGCCCTGTCCCTCACTTCTTTGGCAATGCTAAGATGTTGTTTATGGTACTGTATAAGTGTTGATATCCCTTTGCCCATATTCTATGTGAATAATGATAAGTATATATTACCCAGTCATAAAATGAGTGTGTATATATTTGTGATGTACACAATTTTTACCTCCTAATTCCAGGAGACCACAGAGAACTCGTTCACTTAAGTTACAAGAGCATAAAACATGTTATTATACATCAGAAGTTGAACTAGGATGGAGTCACGCTGCACCATGTTCAAGGTCGTGAGCCCTTGTCTGAGTGGTGTTGCCGCATCGTGTGGTGAGTGATGGGAATGTGGCTACTGTTTCGTGTGTGATGAGTGTGGCGATAAGTTCCAAGGCTGGTAAGGATATAGTGAGGGAAGGCGTCAAGGGTATCGACAATGGCAAGAGTGGCAAGTGTGGCGAGACGGGCAAGAATTTAGAGTGGCATGGGTGTCGAGGGTGGCAAGCGTAGCAAGAGTGACAAGGCAGGCAAGAGTGGCATGGTGGCGAGAGTGGCAAGGGTAGCAAGAGTTGCAAGGGTGACAAGAGTGACAAGGGTGTCGAGAGTGTCGACAGTGGCAAGGAAGGCGCGGGTCTCAAGTTTGGCAAAAATGGCAATGCTGGCGAGGGTGGCAAGAGCAGCAAGGGTGGCAAGAGTGACGAGAGAAGCAAGGGTGTCGAAGGTGCTAAGCTTAGCAAGAGTGGCAAGAGTGGCAAGGGTCTCGAGAGTGGCAAATGTGGCAAGAGAGTCAAGGGTGGCAAGAGTGACAGGGGTGACAAGGGTAGAGAGTGGCAAGGGTGGTGACATCCTCGGAAACCAAGGGCTTCAAAGGGGACGGGAAGGGAAGGGAGATACTGGGAGCGGGAAAAAAGGAGGGGGAGGGGAGGGGAAGGGAAGGGAAGGGAAAGGGGAAAGGGGAAGCCCTGGGAAGCTTCTCTACACAGATCATTTCTCGATCAATTACATTTCTGAGCCGTTATTGGCCTCATTTTTAATTAAATTTAAAATGAGGCCAATGAAAAGCGATCACATGCTGATTTGGAGCAAAGAGTTTGCACTGCATTTGAATGGTTTCCAAGCGTTAGACAAATGAAAAAGGAACAAAGCTTGATCGTCAGGAAAAATGTAGAGGGAAGAGATGTGTATGCAGAATTGCCAACAGGAATCGGACCAATTTTCCCAAGCGTTTGTAAAGCTCTTAGTGAGGCTGGCAAAGATTCGTTCCCAAAATTTCCTTTAGTGTTTGTCGCATGCCCAGGTCCAGTACGATGGAACAAGTCCAGTCTTTTAGAAGTAACAAGATCACGGCAGCGTGTATAGGCGAAAGCGCCGACATTGACCGAAAGCTTGCAACAGGAACAACAGAATTTAGCTTGATATTTGGCAAAGATCTTGCGTACGTCGTCCCGTCATTACTCGCATATTTCAGTCCTACCAATCCAAGCTGCATTAAACAAAAAACTTTAACAAATGATACTTTATTAATTACATACAAACCCCCCCCCACCCCCCCCCCCCCCCCCCCCCTCCGCCAAAAAAAAGTACGGTTACAGTACGGCTACGAGACAAATTGACTACTTTCTAAATGGTCGGAACGCAAGCAAGAAATCGAAGAGCGGCGACAATTTGATCTGTTATGTTCGCGGACAAAAGCCACCGAAAACGATTTACCGGATTTCATCTGGTCAGTAGACATATCTTGCTGTGCAGTTTTGAAGGTGTTAATTGAACTGTGCAAGTCTCTCTTGTCATACGAGCCCTTCTGTTTCACACCTCGCTAATGGTGTTTGCTCTTCGATCGAGAAATGATCTGTGTAGAGAAGCTTCTCAGGGCTTCCCATTTCCCTTCCCCTCCCCTCCCCCTCCATTTGTTCCCACTCGCAGTCTCTCCCTTCCCTTCCCGTCCCCTTTGTAGCCCTGGGTTTCCGAGGATGGGGTGGCGAAAGTTGCAAGGGAGTCCCGAGTGGCAAGAGTGGCGAGAATGGGAAGGTTAGCAAGAATGGCAAGGGTGACAAGAATGGCAAGGGTAGCGAGGGTGCCGAAAGTGGCAAGGATGGCAGGAGTGGCGAAAGTGGCAAGCGTGGCGAAATTGGCAAGGGTGGCGAGAGTGGCAAAGGTAACAAGACTGGCAAGGGTGACAAGAGTGACAAGGGTTGCGAGGGTGTCGACAGTTGCAAGGACGGCGAGAGTCGCAAGGTTGGCCAAAGTGGCAATTTTGGTGAGTGTGGCAAGGGTGGCAAGAGTGACAAGAGTGGGGAGAGTAGCAAGTGTATCGAGGGTACTAAGGTTGGCAAGAGTGGCAAGGGTGACAAGAGTGACGAGGGTGGCAAGAGTGGCAAGGGTGGCAAGGGTTGCAAAGGTGTCGAGAGTGGCAAGAGTGGTCAAAATGGCAAGGGTAGCAAGAGTGGCAAGGGTAGTAAGGATCGAAAGTGGCAAGAATGGCAAGAGTGGCGAAAGTGGCAAGGATAGCGACGGTGGCAAGGTTGGCGAGAGTAAGGAGAGTGGCAAGGGCGTCGAGAGCTGCAAGTGTGGCGAGAGTGCCAAGTGTGGCGAGAGTTGCAACGGTGTCGAGAGTAGCAAGAGTGGCGATAATGGCAAGGGTAGCAAGAGTGGCATGGGTAGCAATGGTGTCGAAAGTGGCAAGGATGGCAAGAGTGGCGAAAGTGGCAAGGATGGGGAGGTTGGCAAGGTTGGCGAGAGTAGCGACAGTGGCAAGGGCGTCGAGAGCTGCAAGTGTGGTGAAGGTGCCAAGGGTGACGAGAGTAGCTAGTGTGGCAAGGGTTGCGAGAGTGCAAAAGGTAGCAAGGTTGGTAAAGGGGGTGTGAGTGGTAGCAAGGGGTTTGGAGTGGAGAGGGTAGAAAGAGTGGCAAGTAGGCCAGAGTGGCAAGGGTAGCAAAGATGGGAAGAGTGGCCAGAGTGCCGATATCAATTCCACAGGGGTGAGGGAGGGGGTACTCAGTATATTTTTGGGTGGGGTGTGCTGCTGGGACTCTGAAACCCTTACCCTATACAAGACCATGTTCGGCTGATTTCGCAACTCCATACTAGGCCAGACACCAAAAACTGGACAACCATCTCTCAACAACATCGCCGCAGGAATTATATTTATGTTTAGGTAATGCTATTTCTCTTTCGAGTTTCTATTCCTATTCTGGACTTAATTCTTCACCATATAATAGCCTATTCTAGACCAGTACTCTCTGATTTCTATGCCCTATCCCAGAATAAACTGCTTGAAAACCATACCCTTCACAGCAGCACATACCTTAATGTACTTTATATAAGACTACCCACCCCCTCCCCAGTTCTGGTATTAATTATACAATGTAGTCAAACCATTTGTATAGTACTAAACAAAAACAAAAGGCAAGGCATTATCTATATCACTGATTGCACTGTTACATTTTATTGAGGCCTTGTAATTTAGTCTGGTAGTTGTAGTCAAATGACAACATTGCGCAGATGTGCTATTGTGATGAGTTTATAAACGATCAAAAAGTAAAAATTAGACCTGTTTTAGTTGTTTTATGCTTATTAGAGACCCAATGCATAAGCTAAGATGCCAGTGGAAGACAAAGATGTACAGATACAGTACATAGCACTGCTAAACATGTCTCACAAACCATATCTATGCATGTTTGTTGGTGTTACGATGGAATATAAAAAATGTATCCAGCTTTTCAGGAAAAAAAAAACTGAATTCACCACCACACAACTGCAACATCCATGATCATTGCTGACCACATTTCTTTTAATACTTCCTTCCTCTATTAATGACTGACAGTTAAAATTCAGTTTGAATAAAGTGATATGTTTTTAGTAGCATATGTTTCAGAGCTTTACTTTCAAGTCCATTTTTTGAATAATGTGGCATTGCATCAAGTTGTCTGTAAAAGCAATCAAAGCAAAACCACGAGATTATGGACACCACCATAATGCCATTTATGTAGAGGCCGACATTAGTTTAGTAAACATTTCAGTATAGTAAACATTTTGGTATAATAAACATTTTAGTATTATCTTATCGTAATTGCCATGTGGCTGTTTTGAAGGCTGGAATTCGGCATATATCCGTTCATCTATAATCAAATTAAGTATCTTGAATTCCGCGGTTAATTTCCATCATACAAGGAGAGTGAAAGACATGCGATCGTCCTCATTCTTCGTAACCTTCGAGGAGCACACATCAGTGAATTTTCATCAGAGAACTTTCTCGATCAAGTCTTGCTGTCTTTTACGTTCAGAGGCAATTTTATTTCTCCATTTCAGGCAAGTAAACTCAGTTTGTTGCTGTAACCTTTAAATGATAATTTTCGACGGCTCACATGGCAAACCACCTCTCCTCCCATTCTTTTTTAATTTTAGAACATGACTGACCCAAGGGTTCTAATTCTCGGTCATTCTTTCGTTCACCGGTTGCACAGCTTCATAGTTTCTTCGTCTAACCTTATTCTATCGCTGGGCATAGCAGAGCCGATCGTTATGAAGTGGCACGGCATAGGAGGGAGAACAATAGCTAAGGTTCTTGCGTATGATCTTCATGTCGTAGAATCCTTCCAGCCCCACCTTGTGATTTTAGAGCTGGGGACAAATGACTTATCTCATCTGGACCCTACAACGGTGGGCTCATCCCTGGAGGATCTTGCCCAAGTATTGTATTCTCGTTACGGAGTTCAACGTGTGGTGGTTTGCCAGACATTATTCAGGGATAAGGCTACGGAGTTTAACAACACAGTGACTTTATTAAACAAATATTCCGAAGTAGTCATTCCCGCACTACCATATGCCAATTTTTGGAAACATAGAAGCTTATGGATTTCCTCGAAGGGAATACATGCGAAATATGGCGTGCACTTGAGTGCATTTGGCCAACTAAAACTGTATCGTAGTATAAGGGGCGCGGTTTTGCCGTCACTACCTACCCTGAATTTGACTTAGTTATATATAATTGCCGATTGTGACGAACATTTTCTAATTTCTGTTTTTCCGTTTTAGTACACTACCCCATTTACTTTACGCCCAGCAGTTCTGTTCTGCTTGAAGCCATGAGTTAACTGTGGCTTGCGCTTCATTTTGTCCACGTTAGGTGGGGACAAGTTAACTCTAGTCCTGCCTACGTGGCTGTTTTTGTGACACAGTGTGTCCTGTTTTATCTGCTGCGGTATTTTTGCCTGACATTTGTGATAACATGAGTGTACAACCCTTTTGATCGCCTATGTTTATAGGTGCGTCCACGCACTCGTCACATCTGTCAAAATTTATGTTATCACGGGGTACTTTACTTGTTATTTTCATTAAACATTTTTCGTTTCGTCTTGATTACACGCCAAGCATGGCGCCTGTTTACGACTGCAAGGCCGCACCCCCTTCTTTTCCAACCAGTCACCGTATCCAATTTCTTTCCTGATTTTATCCTTTCTTTCGTACAAGCCATGCCACCAGTAAAACGAACACGGTCAACACGCGCTTCTACCCGTGCAGCCAAGACAGCACGTGCCCCCAGCCGCCCCACAGCGCCTCAAGAGCAAACCGCCAACTCTGCTCCCACAACATCTGAGAATGCGGGTATGGTAAATGTCAATTTGGAAGCTTTGACCGCTTCGTTATCAGCTGCTGTACAGCAGGCCGTTCGCTCGGCACTGACTACTGCCTCGACATCTGGTGGCAGCACACAAAGGAAGGACAAGTGCCTGACGTGCCAGAGAATCTCGTGTCTCAGGTGGTTGAGAATGAAGTGTCGGATTTGACAAATGCAGGTCAGATTCCTTTAAATACGGAGGGAACTGGGCCCCGTCCGACAACCGAATTTCGTAGCGTGGCCATTAGTCTGGCGGCGAGAGTCAATTAAAAAAACCAAGGCCAAGATCTGGGCCCAGCAATACATAGACCTGGGCTCTCTGTTGTCAATAGCTCCCAGTAATAATAGTTACTCCTTATCCCTTAAATCGACTAACGATAATTCAGCGGCCACGCCTAAGCTATGCCTAGAGCCTAATGATAAGCCGCGGCGTATCTTTAATATTAATCAATGGCTCACCGCCTTTAACATTTTTGTATCGGTGTACACCGAACGATTTAATCAGGCGGCGCCAAAGTTAATGAAATATTGCGAAACAGTTCGTGACATTTCAGCAAAAGGAGGCGACTGGCGATATTATGACGAGCAGTTCCGTTTTCTAAGGCAATCTGACCCAGACCTTTTCCCGTGGGATCATATTCACTGGGAACTTTGGTTCCAAACGATGATTTCCACGCGCAACATCGGTCAAAAAGCCGTTGCCAACAGCGATCGCGACAAACCACCAAATCGTGTTCGGCAGCAGTTTCCCAAAGGAACTTGCTGGGCATTTCCCGGGGGTAAAACCTGTTCGGGCAGCAAATTCGAACACGTCTGTTTCAAGTGTGGGTCCCGTCACCCGGCCAGCCAGTGCCCAACTCAGTATCGCGGGAAATCTAAAACAAGTCCCGCTGGCGAACAAGCTGACCGGCCCAAGCCACAGACCAGTAACGCCAGTAAAAGTGGATAGATTGGAATTTTTTCTCGCTGATTACCCCGCACATTTGTCCTCCGTTTTGTTAAAAGGCTTTCGTTTCGGATTTTCTATTCAATTTTATGGCGACAGAAAGCCATTTGAATCACCCAATCTAAAAAGCGCTTTGGAAAACCCGCAGATTGTTTCCCTTAAACTTAAGAAAGAGCTTGAAGCTGGTCGGATCGCGAGACCTTTTACTCGCCCCCCATTTAAAAACTTCAGGTGTTCACCCCTTGGCATCGTTCCGAAAACAGTTCCCTCTGAATTCCGTATGCTTCAGCACTTATCTTATCCCAAAGGTTCCTCGGTTAATGATTCTATACCACCGGAAGCATCTTCTGTTCATTATGCTACTATCTCCGATGCTTTCAGACTAGAGTGATTAAACGTTTTGGGTCAGGTTGCTTTATGGCCAAAACTGACATTAAGTCCTCTCTCCTCCGCAGAGGCTCCTTCAGTGGAGGGGGCGAAAAAAAAAACACAAAAAATGAAAAATAGGGGGAGCGCGGGGGACGACGGGAAGAGCGACTCTGCCAGATTATTATCAATCTCGTTCCCAGAGTCCACAGGCTCCACGGTCAGCGGTTTAGTCGCCGGGTGAAACTCTGGGGAAATGGAATTATTCGAATTAATTCGAATTTTTTTGATTGGCTGTTTCAATACAATAGCCTTCGAACTCAGACGTATTTCCGGAAGTTGCTTATGAAGCTTTAGCGGCCATTTTGCCGAGATTTTTGGAGTTTGTTCGTTTGTGTTTTGCAGTATCTTGGCCTTAAACCGCGATTTATGATGCCATTTCCCGTTTCGTTTTCAAGGTAGGTAAAATCTAGCTTTAGATTTTGGTATTCACCCATTTTTCACCCGGTTTTTTAATAGTATTTTCTTCGATCAAGGAGCTGGAAATTGTCTGATGTGTTTTTTTATACAACTCCGATTTTTTGGTAAATTCTGGTGCTTTTCTAAGTGTAAATACATCCCGGCGACTGCATCTGTGTGCAACGCCGGCTGTTATCAGCTGTTATGCAGGAATATTGTTTATATTGAAAATTATCGGACATTGATTATGAAGAGTATTTATTGTAATAAAGGAAATAGAAAACTTCCATATTTGCAACAGGGCATGCAACTGTTTATGAGAATTTCTTTAGACAGTTGGTAATGGTATGTGAAAAAATTGTGAACCACATTGAACCTTGAAAGGGCATGATATAAAGTTCAAACACCAGTCCTTGCTTAGAAAACTGCACTTTGCTTGTTGATATACTTTTACAATGTTTACCTTTTTGTCTCAGATGGAAAAGATATAACTCTCTCTCTCTCTTGGTTCCTACAATAATTTATTCTAAAATTGCCCCTTTACCACCACCCCAGCCACACCACCAACTGCTTAAGACTGTGGAAACCTGGATGGACTTATAGGCCACTAGGCTAAAATGAAGACTTAACCAAGAGTTGTGCTGTCCTATCATCCCCTATTGCAATTGTTACACAATCATTTCTTTCTAATGACCTCAAGGACTCACACCATAAAGCACCTTTTGTGATCATAGATATATTTTAATTTATTTTTGCAGGTCCTGCAGTTGGCTAAATTACAACCAATAGACACCTATGTCCACCAACTGTAACTTGAGAATAAAGTTGACATTTTTGCCACTCATTCTGACTGCTTATCATTTTGTGTTTTGTACAAGTTACTGGGTGGTGTTTATTCCAGCCCACACCTCTTGACAGTCTTGTGGAGTTTCAGGGGTCTTTGCAAGATATGTTTATTTCACAAATATTTGTTTTGGTGAATCTGCCGAATCAAATCAAATCTATGTAACTTGCCAAAATAACCTGTAGTACAACAAACAAGATGGGGGGCACAGTGGACTAATGTAAGGCCCCACCACTAAACTTCGGATTGAATGGTCCATGTTTCAAGCCCCAGCCAGGGTCATTGTGTTGTGTTCTGGGAAAGACACTTAACTCTCAAATATAAATGGGTTCCAACAAATATACTTTTGGCAGTATTCCTGCAATGGACTAATATTCCATCCGGGGGGACAGGGGAAGAAGAGATATGCCTAGTCACTTATGCTACAGAAATGGGGTAACACAACAAGCCATTCAAGCAATCTATGACACACAAGCAGTATTTCTTGGGCTGTGCTGGCTGCATGCAGTTGGGGGTAGGCTATGTACAGAAAACCAATACCATATTCAACCAATATTCACATGGTAGCACTCAGTGAATGTTACAAATAGCTAAATCAGTTCAAAGAAACACCCTTGGCGAATTTTAATTTCAGCAAAAATAAAGTACAATTACACTGTATTCATAAATGTTGCAAGGCCATATTTTTCTGATAAGTGACAGCATTTTATAAATGCTTTAAACAGTCACTTTTATCTACAAATAGTTCGGTTAAAGATAAAACAAATTCATCATTTGCCTAATGAGTTACAAATGCCAGATGAAATTTTCGATTTTAAGTCATGACGAGGTAAGATTTCCGCACAGGCCCATACATTAATTATGTATGCAGCTATTTCATACTATCACTATATACAAACAGCAATCATGAAAAGAACGAGTCAGTCAGAACATTGTTTGCATAATTAATGTATGGGGCTGTGCGGAAATCTTGCCGAATATTTCTCGTTCTTTAAGCATGAGAAAAGCGTGACTACGTTAGAAATCGGTGGGGGCGAACTCGGTGGGTGCGAAATCGGTTGGGAGCAAAACCTGCATCATTCGTAAAACCGATGACAAACGAGCAAGAAGTTCCATGGGATGACATCCAAACCGCTACATATCTGTTATTGCTACGGACCGCCAAAGTTCCAGCTTTTTTGGTGAAACCAATCTTACAACTGTAGTCTCCCACTGTAGTGGAAAATACGGCACATAATTGCTTACCTGCCTATTCGATTGCATTTCAATGAAAATTTGATTTTCGAAATGAGCTTTCGATCGGCGTGCAGTTGCTCCGTGCTCTCACGGCCGTCGTTTGCAATGCTTTGTGTAAATGTAGATTCGACCACTGGCCTTCCTCGAAAGATTTCTTCCAGAGAAAAAAATACATTCGTATACAACTTGGCATTACGACTCCCTTTGTTTACGTTTGTCCTCTAGGAGCTTACACAATCCAGACAATCTGACGTGCATGTTTTGCTTTCAAACAGCACTATCGATCTATCGCAGTTTTCCCGTTGAGCTGTTTTTTCTTCAAAGGAGCCTTTAAATCACCCATAAAAGCGTTGATCCACTTGACTTTACGAGTTGTATATCGAGTCGTATATCGCGATCGAGAGAGTGGAGTTCTCAGATTTTTATACTGACCCCATTCTCGTCCCCAGAGGCCGCGATCCTTCTGGTCTGCGCCACTGAGCCTTCGGTTTTTCCCGATTTTTTCACTTCCGTTTTACTAGCTAAGCATGCGCACAACAACCGGAACCCATGAAATCGTGGGAAAAAAATTCCATTTCCCCAGAGTTTCACCCGGCGACTAAACCGCTGACCGTGGAGCCTGTGGACTCTGGGAACGAGATTGGATTATTATTTTAAAATGGCGCCCGATTTCCGAGAGAGTCTGGGCCGAGGTCAAGTTCTTCATGGAAATTTACAACATGGCGGTGGAAGCTGAACATGCAGTTCGACAAGAACGGCAACTTTTCTTGCACTCTTATCGACCTTTCAGTCTGCGAAGAAAAATGGAAAAGCTTGGTGTTATAAGTGTTTCGAAAGCGACGGCAGTATAATGGTTTGAGGCGGCACTTATACGCACGATGCATCGCAACACCAGCTATCGATGTCAGATTCTGTTCGTGGGAAATGCAAGGCACGTTTTCAAGAGTTTCATGGAGATGAAACCGCTAAAGTTATCAATAAGTTGAGCAACCAACGAGTGCAAACGGTTCGTTCATTTCCTTGTTATGACATACATCTAGGCGACTGCAAACGGTTCGTTCATGTCCAATTTAGTTGGCAGTTGAATTTTAATGGCACACACAAATTATATTCCATAAGTATTTTTGGTGTTTTCAGATTCTCTGGACACACTTTAATTCACTTGAGCATGTGGGAAAAACAAAAAGGAAACTGTTGTATTAAAAAAATTACTGTGTTACTCTCTGGTTCTTATTGAGAGTCATTGGAACATGGACGATTTCAACCCCCTGACATTAAAAGGATAAATTTTCATAAAATTTGTAAAGAAAATTTTGCTGAATGACAAGAGTTTCCTTTTTGTTTTTCCCACATGCTCAGAGTGAAATTATAACATGATCAGTAAAATGTGATGGCTCCAATCTTTTTTCAGGATTCAAACTTGATTCCAAATGGTTAAAAGATGCATTACTCCTGCTACAGTGTACATTTGTTACAAAACAGTCAAGGGCATTTCCTCATAAGCAAAAGAAACTTGGAGCTTCCGAAATTAAATAGGAGATGTTTTGAATGTATTAGTTACATCCCAGCTGATAGGCTTATGTAACAGAGAAGTGTTAACTTTACTAGGAACTGTGCAAAAAAAAAAAATAAATAAATATACATCTTTTCAAGGCAACTGTTTTATTCTGCATTACAATACCTTTTGATATTAAATTGTGGAGGGGTCAGGGGGCATATATTAGGAGTGAAAGATTTAAAAAAATGTACACCTAAAGATTCGTTATCACTGAATGAAATCACCATAAAAAAAGATAGTTTACTTTCAATTTCAAGATCACCATAAAACAAGAAACAAGACTTAAGTTTAATTCCCACTGAAGTCAAGGGTTTATGGTCATTTCACCAATGTATAGTTTCGCCAATGGGCACTTTAATAGTCTATTTCCTCATGCTTAAGAGAAATATTCACCCCCTGGTGCAGTAATACCAAGTTGAAGTCTCGTAGTTGTAGACTCTATTGCGATTTACTACAGTTGATATATTAATCTTACATCAATATGAGAAGTTAGGCTGCTGGCAAGACTAGCACCTTGGCAAAACAACCAGTTACCAAGTGCCAAAGAATTAAAATTATCAACACTTTTGCCGAGTGTTTGAATGCATACATGTAGCTAACAATTTCGGCCAGAATAACAATTGTGGATGTTCTAAGGTGAGTTATTGATGACAACTGGCTTTGCAGTTCCTTTCTTCAGTTTATATAATCTCTTGGGAATTTGTTACCTAGAATAATTTCTTTCACTCCTGTTCAGGTTTTATTTGACATCTTAGTTAGCTTCGAAGTTATGTCATAGCGTAACCAGTAACTGTATATTCCTTAAAAGTAAGACAAGAAATCTATATAACCCGTTGTAGCCCCAGATAAGAGGCCTGTATAGCCGTCGAATCCTTCAGCACTGCTTTAGTTGATCTTTGATGTCTCTTTCGGCTTGGCTCATTCGCACACTTGGAACTCGGCGTCAAAGAATGCTTTCCTGAGGATCCACCGGCTCTATCCCTTACTGGAGTACTAGTGATTGGCTGACATCCGTCGTCGTTTTCGATTTTTAAGAATGGTATTGAAAAAACATAGTTTATTAGAAGGCAAACTGTTCCAAAAAAAATCCAAAATGGCGGACATTCACACCAAAATCTGAACAGGCCAAAAAAAAAATGATAATAAGGATCGAAACTTCACCAAAACGCGTCTATTTACCTTCTATACTTAGATCTTTAAAAGAACACTCAAAGTCGTCCAAATCATCGTCTCCTGCAGCCATAATTAAGGAATGACCACAGAACCGCAAATCTGTCCGGAGAACTGCACATTATCTGGCAGAGGCTACTCGCTTTTCCTTTTCCCTTCCCAGTGTCCCCCGCGCGCTTTCGTTTCTACTTTCCCCAGGCTGCTCGCGCTTACTTTTCACCTCTCCCCATTTCCCAGCCGTACGAAAAAAAAAACAGAGGCCTCTGCGGAGGAGAGAGCATTAAGTCGGCCTTTCGTATTATTCCAATTCATCCTGCAGACTTCGAATTGCTTGGAATGAAATGGAATAATTGTTATTATTATGATAAGGCTTTGCCGATGGGGTGTTCAACGAGCTGTAGCATTTTTGAATCCTTTAGCACTGCTTTGGAATGGATAGCCATAAGCAAGCTGCAGGCGTCTGCAGTTCTGCATATTCTCGATGATTTTTTATTTATTGCTGCAACGGAAGAGCGTTGTGCCCGTGACTTATCGAGTTTTTTGGGCCTTTGTAAATACCTAGGTGTCCCTATTGCGACAGAAAAAACGATGGGTCCTTTTTCGACGCTCCAATTCGCTGGAATTACCCTTGATTCCTTAAATATGGAAGCTCGTTTACCTGTCGACAAACTGCAGAAATGTCATAATTTGCTATCAGAATTTCTCCGTGAGCGCTCGGTCATGCTGCGAGATCTTCAATCCCTGATTGGTCTCTTAAACTTTGCGTGTTCGGTAATTGTACCAGGGCGCGCTTTTTTGCGCCCACTGATTGATCTCACCACAGGAATTCAGCGTCCCACCCACCATATCCGGCTCACGAAAGCCGCGAAAGACGACCTGGTATGGTTGCAATTTCTAGAGTTATATAACGGGAAATCCTTCTTTCTAGACGACATTTGGGAAACATGGAATTCGCTTGAACTCTACACCGACTCGGCAGGTTCTCGAGGGTACGGTGCTGTTTTTGGCAATCACTGGTTTTATGGCGCTTGGCCTCAAGCGTGGCAGTCTATAAACATTGCCACCCTTGAATTATTTCCAATCGTAGTCGCGTTACACATTTGGGGTCCAACTATCTCAAACAAATGCGTTATCCTTTTCACCGATAATGCCGCCCTCGTCGACATCATTAATAAACAAACGTCGAAGGATAAAGGCATCATGGTTTTGGTCCGTAGTTTAGTGTTGTGTTGTATGCGCTTTAATATCCTTTGTCGATCTCGTCACATTCCAGGTTTTTTAAACAAAAAGGCCGATTATCTTTCTCGTTTCCAGGTGGAGGAGTTCAAAGCTCTAACACCCAACGAGGACCTTTTCCCGGCTGCGGTGCCAGAGGACCTACTGCCGGAGAGGTGGTCGATAACCTGAAAGCCTTACTAGGGTCCGGTATATCCGAGGGTTCAAAAAAGACTTACCAGCGCGCTTGGAGTGTTTACTCGCAATTTTGTAAGCGTTTCGGTGGCAGTTCAATTCCCACGCTGCCATTAGACCAGGCTGCCGTGGCGCTATTTATTTCCTATCTGTCAGCAAGCAAATTAGCACCTTCTACCATTTCTTCGTACATTTCCGCAATCAGCTACGCCCACAAACTTAAAAGTTATCCAGACCCAACTAAGTCATTTTTGATAAGGAAGCTTTTATCAGCGCAGAGTCGCCGGGGCTCACCAGATGTTCGCCTACCGATCACGCGACCTGTGTTAATTGCATCAGCTCATTTCCTCATTAAGGCACACCACCGGGTCGGCTTACCAGCGTACGCTTTACACGGCGATGTTTCTGGTAGCATTTTACGGCTTTTTTCGAGTGGGCGAAATAGCAGCCAAGACCAAGGGTCCAGTGCATTCGGTATTACAATTAAGACAAATACAATTTCTGCCAAATGCTCACGAGTCACGCATGGCTAAGATTACAATCTCCGAGTTTAAACATAATACCTCTAATAGGCCATTTGAAATCACAATACAGCGAGAGGACTCACAGCCTTTTTGTCCGCTCGATGCTCTTATCCAATACTGCATGGTTAGGGGCTCTGGTCACGGCCCCCTTTTTTGTTTTCCTGACGCATCCCCTGTAACAGTGGGTCAATTTAATACCGAAATACATCGATGCCTTATTTTCTGTGGCCTCGATGTCGCACATTATAAATCTCACAGTTTTCGCATCGGTGCCGCAAGTCACGCGGCGGAAATGGGCTTAACCGACGCACAGATTAGAACCCTTGGTCGTTGGAAATCTGACGCCTTTAGACTTTATATTCGCAATGAATCGTTACACGCTAACTAACTGCTCCACGTGGTAAGAGATTCAAGCAGGGGCTTGTCTCTTTCTACTGGTTAGTAGTTTAGTTTATTTATATTTCTTTTTCTCTCCTGTAGAGGCTCTATTGTGCGGAATTTAAGCATGGGCTTGTTCCCTCACATAATAATTCATTATTACAACTTTGCTATGCGAGAGTTTAAGCAGGGGCTTGTTCTCAAGTGGCTAAGTTTATTAGATACAATTGTGTTGCAGCTAGTATCGGCAACTTTATAATTACTGTCATTATCTCTGCTATGCGGCGGGAAGTTAAGCAGGGGCTTGTTCCCCCGGTAGTAGCTTGCTATGACTACACTTAATTTCATCTAATGAAGTTTGTTGTTTTGCTCATTATCTTTCTACTATGGGGAAATTAAGCAGAGGCTTGTTCCTCAGTAGCATGCTAGCATTTAATCTATTCTTTCAAGCTTAATGTATGACGTCTTAGCCGTCATTTGTTTACCTTCTCAATCTGGGATCCTGCTTTGGTGGGGCTTGCCACAATTTTGTGTGGCGTGTGGCCTGTTTTCACGCCCACCTGCGCTAACGATCCGTCGTGTTTTTGGTAATTAAGCTGTCACTGAAGTTATTTTAGTCAATAAATCGCCACTCTCGTGGCCAAATTATTCCATCTTGGTTATCTCACTCTTAATCTGGGTTGTCTTTCCGGTAAACAACTGGCGGCTAACAATTAAAGGTTTTCGTAGGCATCTACATAAAGTATATTATATTTATTTAATAATACTTAAATTATACAGTTGTCATGTACAATGTGTTGCCATTCAAGGGCCTGTTTACGTGGAGGTGGGGGACCCCAGGTAGGTGAGGTAACCCACCTAGATGGAGCAACCCCCCTGTCCATATAATCTCTCATTTTATCTTGATCGTGCTTACATGATAGCTGTAGGTGGGTTAACCCGCCTAGGCGGGTTGCCGGGTCCACTGGGTACCCTATATGTAACACTCCCAGCCGGGGTTGCGTTTTGACATGTAAACGTTTCAAGGTGGGGTAACCCGCCTTCCCGCCGTCAGTTACTCCTGAAAGCGTGCTACATGGGATCCACACAAGATATGACTGCCTACTGTTACAAAACCGGTGAGCTTTTCCTGCAGATTCATCTGCCCAATGTGGTACAGCAGCATGGAGACAATCGAAAAGATGCTTAAAACATTGAAAGTGAAAGTGGAACATCAAGTGTGGGCCTGAGCAATTGTCACGCTTGGACTATAAACAACACTTCTTCGACAACTGCTTCGACTACTTTGCCTAACCATCAAACATTCAATAGCACGAAGCAAGAGAAACCCCTGTTCTCTCTCTGGAGAGCGAAAATCAGGCTACTGCAGCCACCAACAAGTCTCCAAAGGCCAAGGCACAGACAGCCGATCGAGTTGAACTTCTTCTAGGGTATAACAAAACGAAGAAAGAAAAAGATTACAAAGCAAAGTTTGATTTCAATGGAATTGATCTTGAGGCAGATCCGGCTTCTATGTTTACAAAAATATGTCATTTTATTGCCCTCGGTTTTTTCAGTAACGAATTTGGCTTCAAAGTTGTAAGTGAGCCTGTAAAACCACTTCCATCTAAACAGGCCTAATATTACTATCTTTTTAAAGCATCTGATTGCTAAATGCCCTTTTTTATTGCATAATACATAGACCTCTTCAAATAACTATGGTATTGGGTAGTAATTGTATTACGTATACTGTTTAGCATATCTATGCCTGAGAAATTAAACACAACTCGTTATGCCTAAAATAACACCTTGATACCAAGCAATGCTTACTTTGAATTCACATTTCTGTTCTGTTCTGTCCATAATCTGACACTGCCAGGACATGTTTGTAATCATTTTCTTAAACATCACTGTTAAGTACAGTCAGTAATAAAGTAAACAATGTTATTACTTAATGAACTTTCCATGATGTACAGCCTATCTTGGTGTCAGTTCTTAACCACACGCATGTTAATTTTTTTAAGAAAGGACTGAAAACAAATCTTTTTACGCAATTTTTAGAGAGAAAGTCAATGCCTGTTAACCATGCAACAGTTTTCTTTATTTTCTTTTCCAAAAAAAAAAACCATTTTGGCTTGACTCGAGGTTGACTCGTAACTCGAGGTTGACTCTGGCTCACGGCTGGCTTGTGTAACGCTACAACTCTAAAATATGGAGTACAAACCCTCGGAATGAGTTACTTCATTGGTTCTTAAAACAATAGATAACAGGTCATAACAATGCTCCTAGTCCTGAATAGCAATAGAGGTAGTGTTTACAGTGAACGAATGAAAATAGAGGTTCCAGAGAGGTATAGTCTTACTAAAAATATTATCACAAAAGGCATTAATGATAGCTGCTAAGCTTCCTGCCACTCTGATGATTAATCAAAAGTAACTGCACGCGATCAAAATTAAACTTTTACCGTCGACTTTCAAAAACTCAAACCTCTTGGAGGCATCTGTTGTTTGACCAAAGTGACCAAGGTAAAACTGTTCAGCACTGCAGACTGCGGGGTCTTCAGAGATTCTCTAACATTGCATTATGCATTTTTGCTCAAATAAGAGATTATCATGATCAAACTAAATTTCCCATGGTTTACTTACATATGTGTATGCTTAATAAATGTCCCTACAGGACATCACACCTGTACTAGAAAAGAAAATTGCCTAGTACGTTGCATTTGAAGAGAAGCAATAAACTCAGCAGTGAAAATTACACTGTAGCTTCAGTCTGCATTTGGAACAAACAAATAGAGTCGCATTCCCCAGCACAAAATAACAGGCCTGAAGATAACATATTTCGGATCAAATGTCTGTCTGTAACATGAAAGAATTATGAACACTTGTTGCTGACACAACGCATTCACTTAGTAACGGAATTTATTTCATTTTCCGGCTAAACTACGCACACAATGCAAACTTTCAAACGCTTCAAATAGAAGCTAAAAAACAAAATTCAATCTAAAAGAATGTTCTACAAAACCAAAACGGTTTCGTAAACGAATTATGTAAAAAAAAAAAAACGCGTCAATAGTGTAAACAATTAATTTATTTGACGATGTCAACTTACCATCATGATGACAATGCTGAAACTTTTTGACTACCAGCTTGAAAGCAAATGTAAATCCACTCAGCTGTGCCATTCTCTCGAAAGATGACTCGACTACCGGGCATTCGCAGCCACGAATATACTCTTGTTGAATGTCCAGAAAACATCTATCGCTATTCAGTATAAAGGCGAAAACAAAATAATCGAAAACAATTTACAAAGATTCATGTTCAAAATTTTCGCAGAGCAGTAACTCACCGAAATCACTTCAAATTGGCCTGAGGAGCTGGCAAACAATAAATAATACGACACAGCAACAGTGTAAGTCAATTTTATTCAAAAAACATTGGAATTTGCAACTCCTAAAACAAAATTATTTCGTTCCCATACAAAAAGTACTGTGGCTCCTATTGTTAGCTTGGGCTGCCTGTGGTGACTCCGGCTGTATAACTGCGTAAAAGGAAAGCAACTCGCACCAGTCTTTTCGTTGTCAATTGCATCATTGCTTTATTCGTTATTGGAATGTAAAGAGTCTACATCTATTCTAACCATGAAGGACTCAAAATGCTGAGAAACTGTCAACGCCATTAAAAAGAGCATACATTCAAACCTCATAGGAATTTTTCCCTTTATTCTAGGTTTAAAACTTGATGAACCGGAAGCAATCAAACTTTTCAACCGCAATTTTCACCGGAATATCTTTTTCAGGGAAAATAATAATATTCCTTTCCAAAAATTCCATCCAAAAATCTACAACTTGGAGTAAAATGTAGTTTTAAAGCCACTTGAAAACTTCCTCGTGTTTTGATCACGTGACAGATGACGTCACAACTGCAAGGTTTACACAGTGTGTATCTTCATAGAGGTGATGTTACACGGGACAACTTGCAACAACGATTTTTCACGCAACACCGCGTCAACTTTTCGTGCTATGTTACACGAGTCAACCTTTCTCGCAACATCGTACAAAATGAAACTGGCAACATGCATGTTACACGAGACGATTTTTCACGCAACCCGACTCGCAACATTTTGCGTATCGAAACAACGCGCGTCACTTTGTTAATTTGCTTCTTTTAGCTGATGGCGTAGACTGTGATGAAGAGAAGAGAAAGGTAAAGACAGAGGGAGTTATTACTGCAATTAGCTCCATCCTCTCAGCGTCGTTTAATGTCACATTACTCTCGGGGGCTTCTAAAATCTGCATCTCTTCGTCGCCACAATCAACAGCAGACGCCATTTTGTTTGTTTACAAGTCAAGTCCCTTGGGACTTCCTTGGGCTAGTTAAATTTCGCGCGAGATCGGAAGCGGCAAGAATTCTGGGAAGGCATTGCGCAAAAAATCGATGGCGGCCCTGTTACACGAGCCAACTTTCTGAATATTCGTCATCTTGCCTTGCGAGTTTTTGACTTGGTTTCAAAAACTCGCAACGTTTTGCCGTGTAAAATGTTGGGCAAAAAGTCGTCCCCGGTACCATGTTACACGGTCAACGATTTTTCGCGCAACATTGTTGCGCGAAAAATCGTTGTTGCAAGTTGTCCCGTGTAACATCACCTTAAGAATATGAGGCGACATGCAATTTTTTGATACTCTACGCTTCAACTAAGGGAAGATATCTGCTCAGACCTAGTCTCCCAATTTTGCCATGTGTATAGCCCCCTGAATTTTGAAATACCAAGATTCAAGTGATCATTTCTAAATACCCTACAGCAATACACTTTCAAATTTGTTAATTGTTTTCTAAATTATCATAGCCTGTTGTCACAGTGAACTAAAACGCACTTTATGCCATAGTCACGTGACTTATGACGTCATCACATCGAGTTTACAATAATGTATATTTTGTGGCAATTGCTTTTTCCATGTAGTGTATTATCTTACCGGACTTCAAATTAACAAAGTTATTCGCTATTTTAAATTTGTCCAGTGAAAAGGATGCTGAGAAGGTTCTTATTCTTGGTTTTCACGTGACGTCATCAAAACTCGAAAATCCAGAATCGCAAGACCCCTGAGTTTTTATCCTTCACTGGCTATTAGACATCCTTAATTAATATATATCTTGTTGAAGGTTTTTAGCTCGATAGCAGTCGCCGTCTTTAAGATAGACCATTTTGAATTTCGGAATTTCACGCCACATGACATCAAGATGGCCGCCAGAAGGCTGTCACGTATGCTTCAAAATAATGCCTTATCCTACGATTTTTAACAATCTGAACAGTTGAGGTTTTGTGAGAAGTGTTTATGAGAATGCTTACTTGTTCATGAGAGTGATATAACTGCCTTTTATAGCAGAAGTAAAAAAATTCCGGCCGCCATGTTGGTGCCCAACTGCATGGGCACCAACATGGCGTTTCCATACAGAGCTCTGTTAATTTGTGTGGAACATTTTGACGGATAACTCGAGTACGGAATACCGTACAAACCCGAGACTTGGACAAACAGAATAACTGGTAATTTTCTACAACTTATAATATTCTTGAGTTTTTTCACTCAATAGCTTTGGATTTACTTTTTTTCTGGCTTGACAGTGAAAACCAGCAATTATGATTATAATATTATTTTATAATTATTATTATTATTACTGTTAGTGGCAAGGTTGGCAAGAGTGGTGACGGAGGCAAGGGCGTCGATAGTTGCAAGAGTGCCGCGAGTGGCTACTGTGGTTAGGGTGGCGAGAGCGGCAAGAGTAGCAAGGGTGGCGAGAGGGATGAGAGTGGAAGGGTTGCAAAGGTGGCAAGGGAGCGACAGTGGCAAGGGTAACAAGGATGGCAAGAGTGCCTAGAGTACCGAGAGTGGCAAGGGTGGCAAGAGTGAAAAGAGTGTGGCAAGGATGGCAAGTGTGTCAACGGTGGCAAGGATGACAAGTGTGCAAGCTTGGAAAGTGTGACGAGTGTGGCAAATCTGGCAAGTGTCGCAAGTGTGGCGAGTGTGGAAAGGGCGGCGAGTGTGGCAAGTGTGGCGAGTATGGCAACTGTTGCGAGTGTGGCCAGTGTGGCAAGGGTGGCAACAACAACAACAACACTTGAACTTTATTTGCATGACCATAAAACATTACAGTATTGCAAAAGCATAAGGTATAATAATAACAATAATTATTATAAAATATAATAATACAAAACAAAACGAACAAACAAACAGAACAAACAGTAATCAATAATTTATGACAATAATTTGTCTCTCATTTCAATACAGGACGATATAAACTGCACTAACTGCATATTAATGTTATAATCAGTGGAGTTCATTAATTGCACAATCAAGGTTGAAACTGATAACTGCTTGGGATTCGAGATTACATGATCTATTTTACTGAAAAAGTTGTCTCTAATTGATGAATATCTTGGACAATGAAATAGAAAATGGGTTTCATCTTCAACATTATGCCCACAAATAGTGCATAGTCTGTCACATCTGGGGATATTGTTATATCGTCCTGCTTCAATCAGGAGTTTGTAATTACTTATTCTGAGTTTCACAAGTGTTTTTCGATTAGGATAAGCGATATATTTCTTTTTCATTTGATCTACAAGGTACGTTATCTTAGTGTCATCTAAAGAGTCATGATTAAAGTTAAAGGAAATGTTATAAGAATTGAGTATCTTCATAAGGTTGGAATAGAAACTATTTTTACCGTTACAGTGGAGATCTATTGACATTACCAGCGATTGCACGGCGAGGGAGTTTTGATCTTTATTTTGAAGATAACTTATGTACTTAAGAATTCGTTTATTTATATCAAATATTAAAGGGAATCTTCCCTGATTTATCACTCAGTTCTCTTCTATATTCCCGCATTCGCGGGAATTGATCGTGTGATTTCTGTCGATGTTTTATCACGAAAAGAGCCTAAATATGTACTCCTGTTTGTTGTATAATTTTATATTTTAATGTTTTCTCGCTATTTTTGTTTTTGTAGTGTTAATATCATCCTTTTGATTGCCCGATATTTGACATGTCATCAAAACGGCCTTTGGGCCATCTGAGTGGGAAACACTCCTAATAAACAACCCAGCGAAAATCCATCAAAACCACGATATTGCCATCGCGTATTGCCATCGCTGAACAGTTTTGTTGGTGATAGTTGAATCTTTTGTCTTTTTACATGAAGAACACTAAGAAATTTCCTTTTATTTAAGACTCTTTAAAGCCGTGTTGAAAGACTTTTTAAGGCTACCCGATATCCGGTGTTCTGAAAGCACACATAAATACCGAACAAAATGGAATGTGTTTCAGAAAGGAACTACTTTCTTCCTCTCGTTCGGTATCGTTGCTTATTTATATTATAAAATCTAATAATAAACATAACTTACTGCGATGGAGTTTTTCCTTCGACTATGCTTCAAGTTTATCTGGACTCTACGAAATATCCTTATAAATATTCATAAAAGTGTTTCTTCATATGTCCACCCAACCCCACCCACCCCATTTCCCCTCCCTCCCCCCCCCCCCCCCCAAAAAAAAAAGAAAAGAAAAAGAAGTAAAATAATCCAGTGGAAAAGCATTGTTACAGGAATTGCGACCGAAACGAAATCCAAGGAAATTAATTCTTTCCCGAAAAAATTCCCCTACTACCCTAACGTTAACCCTTAATATGCTAAATTTACTGCAAAAACACGCTTTTTTAACCGTTAAATTGATTTTTTTTGGCGCTACGGTGCTAAATTTCTCTAAACTTTGACAGAAATGCATTTTCTTACACTGCAGTAAGTTCATGTAAAAATGTACAATATTTTACTTTGGCGCTTGCGCATAAGCCAAAATTTGGACCTTTTTTTTGCCGAACAGTTCCGATTTTTTTCCTCGCTGCGTTGCTTTTCGTTTTTCTCTGCTTTCTTATTCTCTCTATGCGGACTTAGCATATCAAGGGTTAAAATTTTCATAAAGCTGTCCGATGTCCGGTGTTCTGAAAACATACAAAAATGCCGTACCGCAGAAAATACTTATAAAATGGAATGTGTTTCAGAAAGGAACTACTTTCCTCGTTTGGTATCGTTCCAAATTTACATTGTTAATACTGCAAAATCTAACAATAATCATAACTCACTGCGATTAAGTTTCTCCTTCGACTTGTCTCCTCTCTGCAATAAGCAAAGTGACCAATTTCCCTTTACGGCCAAGAACTTCCTGAGCTTTCGATCTAAAATTAAATAATTATTGATTTCAGTTTAGGCATTTCCACACTTTAGTTTTCGCATCTGTTTTTCGGTATTTTGGTTTACGACAGATTTCTGTTATTTTCGGAATCTGGCTTTTAGATTTTAGTTTCAGCATTTGCCTTTTTCGACAGATTTATGCTTCCCTCAATATTTGTTTTTTGACAGATTTCTGTCATTTGGTTTAAGATTTCAGTTTCAGCATTTTCGGCATATTTTAGTTGTTGCGACTTAGATTTAAACGTAATTTCAGTATGAAGCAAAGATTTACATGAACTAAAATGCCCGCCATTTAGCCGTTACGATAGGACATATATGTCCACAAACAAATTTTGTTTTTTAATTTCATTTTAAAGCTTCTTGATTGCCCTCGCCGCACCCATTACGGTGATGATCTTACGTACGTCCATTCTAAGAATTCTAGTTTTCAACATTTTAACTGCTTTTATTTATATAAACTTATTCGTTTCTTGTCACTATTGCTTTTATGAAGATTAACGCCGCGTCTGAAAAACACTAATTTAGTATTTCCAGTCGCCGTGTATTTGCATTTAAATCTAAGCGCGTGGAACCTTTTGCGACTGTATTTGTTCGCGGAAACTTAGCACGAAATCTCCAGTTATAAGCTAGTTAAAGATGCTTTGTTGTTCGGCGTTCGGAATAGCTTCGGTTAACCCAGTCGGTTGTATTCGGTTTTTTCACGAAGACATCATCGGACAACAATGCCCCCGTATTGATCCCATGCAAAGCCTTGGGAAATAATGTTTCATTAGAGTATAACGTACTGAAGAAATCAATCCTTTGTAGGCGGTGAACGTCCGACCCAGTATAAAGAACACTAAGAAATTTCCTTTTATTTAAGACTCTTTACAGTGCGACCACTCAAACCGGGGCACCCCGAACAAAATTAACCAATCACAGTGTTAATTGAACACAAAGGATAGGGACATTTTTTTAGCAACGGACCAATAACGTTCTAGAACGTAAACAAAAGATTAGTAACAAAATTTGAACTGTCAACAACGTGACGAACGGATGCGGACCTCTCAGGAAACTTGCGTTCTATTTGATTGGTTACTTTCGATCCTAAATTTTTAAGAACAAGCAAACTCAGTCTTGGCTTTTCAAATTCGATGGAATAATAAATAATATTCGCTGCCACGATCAGGAATTGAACAAACCTTTATTGGCTTTGCATTTGCAGACAATCTCTAGCTCTCACAAGAACTGTTTTATGCTATAAAGTAAAACGCAATGCATGGAATGAACGTTTGTTGTTTACTTGTAACCGAAAACACGGTAGGTCAACATCATGAACGATGCCGTTGAGCAGTAGCCTTTGCTGCAGTTCTGTGCTACTAATGCTAAGCTTGCACAGTTTTTCGTTTTCTAAAATTCAACGACATCTTCCACCATTTTTGATCGTGGCGCAGCTACTCTCCGTGCATGCATCGATGAATTGTTTAAATAATAGTCACGCAAAACGTTTTGCCCAAAGTGCCGACTACTTTTGACTTTGCCTGTGATTATCTGTTGGTTCATTCCAATGTGATGTAAGTCCAAAACGCGCTCTCGTAACAATTGGGAATGTCGGCGACCATTATCATATATCCCCCGTCACGATTCAATCGAACTTGAACGTTTTGATAAAACGCCATTTTGGAAACTTTTACATGGAAAACATGAACAGAACTTTTTGATGAAACTTAAAATTTAGGATCGAAAGTAACCAATCAAATAGAAGGCAAGTTTCCTGAGAGGTCCGCATCTGTTCGTAACGTTGTTGACAGTTCAAATTTTGTTACTAATCTTTTGTTTACGTTCTAGAATGTTATTGGTCCGTTGCTAAAAAATGTCCCTATCCTTTGTGTTCAATTAACACTGTGATGGGTTAATTTTGTTCAGGGTGCCCCGGTTCGAGTAGTCGCACTGTAAAGCCGTGTTGAAAGACTTTTTAAGGCTACCCGATATCCGGTGTTCTGAAAACACACATAAATACCGAACAAAATGGAATGTGTTTCAGAAAGGAACTACTTTCTTCCTCTCGTTCGGTATCGTTGCTTATTAATATTATAAAATCTAATAATAAACATAACTTACTGCGATAGAGTTTTTCCTTCGACTTGTTTCCTCTCTGCAAGAACTTCCTGAGCTTGCGATCTAAAATTAAATAATTATTTAAAGATTTCAGTTAAGGCATTCCTACAGTTTAGTTTTCGCATGTCCGTTTCACGGTATGTTTTCCGTGCATCTTTTTGCGGTGATAAATATGAATAACACTTCGACGTATAAAACTATATTGGAATAATATGCTTCAAGTTTATCTGGACTCTACGAAATATCCTTATAAATATTCATAAAAGTGTTTCTTCATATGTCCACCCAACTCCACCCACCCCATTTCCCCTCCCTCCCCCCCCCTCCCCCCCCCCCAAAAAAAAAGAAAAGAAAAAGAAATAAAATAATCCAGTGGAAAAGCATTGTTACAGGAATTGCGACCGAAACGAAATCCAAGGAAATTAATTCTTTCCCGAAAAAATTCCCCTACTACCCTAACATTAACCCTTAATATGCTAAATTTACTGCAAAAACACGCTTTTTTAACCGTCAAATTGATTTTTTTGGCGCTACGGTGCTAAATTTCTCTAAACTTTGACAGAAATGCATTTTCTTACACTGCAGTAAGTTCATGTAAAAATGTACAATATTTTACTTTGGCGCTTGCGCATAAGCCAAAATTTGGACCTTTCTTTTGCCGAACAGTTCCGATTTTTTTCCTCGCTGCGTTGCTTTTCGTTTTTCTCTGCTTTCTTATTCTCTCTATGCGGACTTAGCATATCAAGGGTTAGAATTTTCATAAAGCTGTCCGATGTCCGGTGATCTGAAAACATACAAAAATGCCGTACCGCAGAAAATACCTATAAAATGGAATGTGTTTCAGAAAGGAACTACTTTCCTCGTTTGGTATCGTTCCAAATTTACATTGTTAATACTGCAAAATCTAACAATAATCATAACTCACTGCGATTAAGTTTCTCCTTCGACTTGTCTCCTCTCTGCAATAAGCAAAGTGACCAATTTCCCTTTACGGCCAAGAACTTCCTGAGCTTTCGATCTAAAATTAAATAATTATTGATTTCAGTTTAGGCATTTCCACGCTTTAGTTTTCGCATCTGTTTTTCGGTGTTTTGGTTTACGACAGATTTCTGTTATTTTCGGAATATGGGTTTTAGATTTCAGTTTCGGCATTTGCCTTTTTCGACAGATTTCTGTCATTTGGTTTAAGATTTCAGTTTCAGCATTTTCGGCATATTTTAGTTGTTGCGACTTAGATTTAAACGTAATTTCAGTATGAAGCAAAGATTTACATGAACTAAAATGTCCGCCATTTAGCCGTTACGATAGGACATATATGTCCACAAACAAATTTTGTTTTTTAATTTCATTTTAATGCTTCTTGATTGCCCTGGCCACACCCATTACAATGATGATCTCACGTACGTCCATTATAAGGGCCTCTTCATATGAGCCCGGTAACCGGGCTGGCTCGGTTTATACCGGGATGAATTTTGTCGTCTGTTCATATGGGAAATTTCAGCCCGGTTACCGCGGTTATCGGGACGAAAATATTTTTGACAAATTAGCTTCGCTTTCGAAACTGGGCGGCCAAAATGGAATAATTTTGCCGTGTAAAAGTATTCGAATTAGCTTTATTAGTAAGGTTAGAAGAGTCGACAAAGCTATGATAGTCGCTAACGATACTTGTTAATGTGGCGCCATTTTGGTTTTCTTTCTTGAATTTCATCGGCTGAAGTGTTCATATGGGAAAATTTTCATCCCGGTTGCCGAGATCTCGGTTTCTACAACCGAGATCTCGGTAACCGGGCTGGCCCGCCTTCTCATATGAACACATCGCAATTTTTACAAAAAAATGGGAGTGAGGCGAGATCTCGGAAACCGGGCCAGCCCGGTCAACCTGGCTCATTTGAAGAGGCCCTAAGAATTCTAGTTTTTAATATTTTAACTGCTTCTATTTATATAAACTTATTCATTTCTTGTCACTATTGCTTTAATGCATGAGGATTAACGCCGCGTCTGAAAAAAATTAATTGCGTTCGACGATAGGAGAACGCATCCTAATCTTGTGGTGACCTGTGGTCCCGTGGTTGTCCTGTGAACGCGCAAGCGAAAGTCGTTCTATGTCGGTATGTATGTCGGTATGTCGGTATGTCTCATGCGAGAAGACATTAGAAGGCAATTAATTGCGTTACATCAACGTCAACAATGACATCAGCCGCAAAGACAGCGCGCGCAAAAAGAATTCTATTAAGCGGATAACGATAGGCTGTAAACAATTCTTGCGCTCAACGGTAGCAATACGCATCCTAATCTTGTGGTGGCGTGTTCTTCAATGGCAAGCATGGCGAACGCACTGCATAATCTATGATTACTCCTAGTTTATTATTATTCCACTATTGCCCCTTTTCACCATATTAGGGCAAAAGAACGCAAAAAATATGCCACGTTATTACACTGTAGAACAGGGCAAAAATACGGGCTGGAAGAGGAGCGACAAAACGGCCGAACCAATATATATTTTTGAGTGGAATAATAAATCCCTTATTCGATGGTTTAACATATAATACGAACTGACATTTTGCTCATTGCTCATATTTTGCCTCGCCCCTTCGGGGCTCGGAAAAATACTACGCAACTCGCAAAATATCCGCGCGTATTATATGTTAAACCATCGAATAAGGTGTATGTATTTCCAGTTGCCTTGTATTTGCGTTGAAATCTAAGCGCGTGCGGTCTTTTGCGACCTATATTTGTTCGCGGAAACGTAACACGAAATCTCCAGTTATAATCAAATTAAGATGCTTAGTTGTTCGGCGTTAAAATAGCTTCGGTTAACCCAGTTGGTTGTATTCGGTTTTTCACGAAGACATCATCGGACATGAACAATGCCCCCGTATTGCTCCCAAGCAAAGTCTTGAGAAATAATGTCTCATTAGAGTATAACGTACTGAAAAAACCAATCCCTTATCGGCGGTGAACTTCCGACCCAGTATACTGTGCTCATGCTTAAATAGTTTAATTTTCTCGCGTTACCTTGGCATAGGAATATAACGAAGCATTTTAACAACGCGAACAAAATCTACGCGTTTTAAAATTAAGGTGAATTTTTGAAAAGTTGTGTTTACATGCGTTTTTAAAGTAACGCGAATTTGATGCTTTATGGACAATAATTTCTATAACAACCTGCTGTATAATAACGTGATTTTTAAATCTTAATTTCAGTCATTGTTAATTTAAAAATTAACAATGACTGAAATTAAGATGCATAAAATTAACGCGAATTTTAGAATTTCGCGTTAAAAGCATGTGGGTACCGCGGAGACCATTTAAAGTGGTAGGGCCAAAAAATCTGGCCAAGACGAACAAGCATTTGGGGCTCTGCCATTTATCATGCATTTGCTCGTCATCACATCAACCCTAATAAATATAACATAGCCTTCCCACTTAAACACCTTCCAATACAGTAACTGCCTAAGCTTGCTACTTTATGAAGTTGCCAAAGTTTCTCTTGCGGTTCTTCAGCGCAGCAGTGCCGAGCCTTTGACTTCGTGAAGCGCATATGCAAAAACAGAAGCCTTTTGTTACCTAAAGTGGTAAAATTTATACATTATTTCAAGCATCTGGAGCCCTAAAAAATGAACCCAAGCAAAAAAATGGTAGAGCTATAGCCCTACCAGCCGCTCCCCCTCCCTCAAAAAAAGACAGAATTTATTTAGAATTAAACAAAAATAATTGATACATTTTGAGTTGAAGAAGTCTACCCCACAATTCAAAAATTCCACAACAAAAAGGCTTTTCTTCAGAAAGGATGATCAAACGACAACATCCTTTGAGCTAGTAGTAAAATATATCTGGTATACGTTACATAGATACATACATACATATACTTTATTTAAGTGTCGGGGTATTTAGCTAAGGATAGCTAATTGGGGACAATAACATAAATACATGCAAATATAAAAATATAAAATACTAATATTATGTTAAATAGATATATAAATAGGAGTTAAGAATTTAAATACATTTTACAAATTTAATTAGTTAAGAATAAGTTCAGATTACTTAAATTAGTTGTATTATTATGTTGAGCAAGCATGGCAGCTGCATCTTCCGTCCAACACATCTGTTAGATTAATGGCCCGAACTGCTTTTTTAAATTCATGAAGGCTTGTTTTGTTATAAGGATTTTCATCAGTGTAAAGACACCAAGCTAGCTGCGAAAAGTCTAAACTAAACATGCAAGAATGTAGTTTTCAGTCCAGTGGAGAAAATAACCAATCAACCTGTGTGTCCACTTATTCCCTTTCTGCCGTAGAACTCGCTCACAACCAGTGCACTACTGAGCGATAGATTTTAGCAGAACCTCCGTTTATGTGAGAGAAATCCGGTCGTTTCGCCTACAAGTCGATTCACTTACACTATAAACTTGGTTGCCTGCACGATCTGAGAATTGTTTCGCCTACCCTAAAACAATGTACATTCTTCGTTCTAAAAACACGCTAAACACAATGTACCGTATATTCCTCGTTCTAAAAGCATGATAGTGTAGGCGAATCAACTTGTAGGCGAATCATCTTGTAGGCGAAACGACCGACATCCATGTGAGATCGTCTGCACACACTGACCAAGATGAACAACATCACACTCTTCGACAGTGGATTGTAGCCGTTTGAACTCTGCAAATGGATGTTTGAAACCATCAGCAGAGTTGAAATTCACATAAATGCCGTAAAGAATTCTATTTTTGTAGAATACTGACGCCAAGTTAAGATTCGAATTGCCACCGCAGTGTCCGCCATTTTGATTTTGCTTGAGTTGAAGCGCTTTGTCACGTGATCCGAATGTTTTGATCCGACTCTGAAAACAATGGTTTCGTTACGTCACGCGTATACCCTTTTCTAGGGATAAACTGGACTGCTGACATGTATCGTTAAATCGAAGGAAAGTTCGTTTAAATTAATTTTTGGCCTAAATATCCCGTATTCCGTTCATTCCGGTGGTTTGTAACTCCAACTTTATTTTCGATATCCCTGAATCTCTTCTTTTAAATATCCGGTGTCCCTATAATTTTGAACCCAATATATCCCGCTAAGACCCCTAACAGGGCCTCGCTAGTATCTCGAGGAAACCAACTCACTGTCAACAAAGTCTAGATATTATTCCCGCGGCAGTCAACGTCACCTGCACCCGATCACCTGACCACTCGAGTCCAATGATCAAGCCATTCCATCTCTCGACAGGGAGTTATGCAATCATGATTAGTTAAAAAGGTAAGCAGAAATTTAACATAATGGCTTAGACACAATTACGGAAGAGTGGGAACGCGGTGGCTGTAATGACCAGCGCGCTGGACTTCGGATCGAGTGATTGACTCAAAAAACTTGCGGCACTTTCTCATCCAATCAGAACTAAAACCAAAACCAATCGTGACTCGCTGGCGGAAATTTTCCCGCGCTTTGCACCGGCTAGCTGTATTCTCTTCCAGTTTTGCCGGATTGGTTCACTGGATTGTTTGCGTTCATTGTGATTGGCCAGAGTGATTTCTTTGCTTTTGCGACTATTTTGCAAAATGCGAAATAGGAGTTAAGTGAGCGAACGAACATTTACTCGGTCGGTCGGTCGGTCAATTCTCCTTCCTTTCTTGTGTCGTAGACGTTTGTTTGTAATTCCGCCGACCAATGTATAGCTGGACTTGACGAAGATGTGACAAATGTGAAACAGTGAAATAATGATGAGATATTTATCAGCTATGTCAAGAGCATGGGGTACGAACATTTTCTTATTTGAATTGTTTCAAAAGATCACCTAGAAAGCATATGGCGCCGTTGTTGCGTTATGAACGTGGGCTCAGGACAAGCGTAGGTTTTAAGACATAACGCATGCAATACAAAAATATTGAGCAAAATAATAAATGGAAAGCACTTATTAGCTTCTTGGGTGAAAAAAAAAAAGAAAAAAAAAAGGTCAGAGGGAGAAAAAAAGAAGATCGTGTGCGTGCCCACCCGTGTGTTGAACTCTCGCCCTCCCTGCTTTCTAATACAGTAAACCAAGGGATTGAGCTAACCTAATACATAGGTCCGCAATGCGTACATGTGTCTAGAGCGTTTTGCATTAGTCGGGGCAGCGATTTGAGTGCAATGTTAACAGGTTTAAAGCAGAGATAGAAGAAAGAAAATTATTTTTGGAACACCACCAAAATAATTTCGGCTTTTCAGCTTATTGTGTTGCTCATACATGTGTTTCATTTGATTAATTTGATTAATTTTCACAACACTCATTTGAACACTGCTCTAACTGCTAGGAAACGCCAGCAATGATCGAGAACGGTAACAGCAGAGACAACTTTTAGAGTACAATTACTTGTTTATTCACGTTGAACTGGTTTTTTGAAGAGGACAGCTATAATTCTACCACGTTGTATATCATACGTGCTGGGTCGTCTTTCGGCTCCGAGTTAAGTTTTCGCGACCTTCATATTGACATTGCCCTTGAGAATTCTTTAAACTCCTATTTGTAGTGTACAGAGCTGTTTTGTATTGCTTTAAATTGTTTTATAGTATTTGATGGTAAAAGTATTTCTGCACGTGCATGAGATTAAATAATTTTTAACTCAATACGCCCACTACACAAATTTTGTGTTAAACAGAAGAACTCTGGATTTTGGGATTTCGCCGACAACTTAGCAAACTTGAATATTCCAAACTTTTTGAATAGTGATGCTCGACTCCCGGTCGTTTTCGTCGAGCGTTCAAGGTGGCTTACTACAGTTTTTACGAGGCAAGAGCGCGCGCTACGATTCGGCTGCCTGACGTCAATATCGCTCGCGCTCGCCAAACTTTCGCGAGCAACACTAAAAGAAACGAAAACAAGTTTGAGCCCTATATTCGAAAGTTAAAAGTTTCAGGAAGTTTGAGAAGGTTTTAGACATGTCATAGGACGAAAACAATACTACAAATAGGTTGATAAACAACCGATAAAGGTGTTCTAATTCGCATTTTTTCATCGCTCATAACGTGTGGCGTCCTACGAGCGCGCGCTTAAATAAAAGGGCATGCGCAATTCAATTCTTGTCGGAGGTCGTAAAAACCTAATTTCGGCTCAAAATTTCTCAAAAACCTACCGTACAACCCATAATGAATTTTTACAATTAAATCTTTTGGGTGAATCGCGTCAACAGCCAAAATTTTTCAAAAATCTCTAAGACAGATTTTGAGCTATTTTTTAAAAAGGTAAAAAAACACATTTTCCTATCTTACAGATTTTCAATTTATTTTGCATGAATGTTTTATCTGGTTCAATTTATAATTTCTGAATTTTTGAGGCAGGGTTATACGGGCAGATTTTGAGAAATACGCCATTGAAACTACTAGTGCCCAGTCTCCTCTTAAGCACTCGGATATTCATTTTGGCTGTTTATTAGCAACTATATTGTTCAAATGTCGTATATATTGGTTGTAAGATGCAACAAACAGTAATAAGTGAAAGCTAAAACTTTTCTGGACATTTTAAAAAAAAGTTAAAAGCTGGGCTCATTAGCCGCTCAAAACTGTAGTAAGCCACCTTAAAAATATGCTCTTTGCGGCTTGTCTGAACTTGGGCATTTTCAAAGCAAACAAGAAAGGGTTGACCAACGAATTACCGTAATGAAGAACTTTAGTAGCGTACACAGCTGTAAGACTGACTGGTTCAAACATGCTCACTGTGTTCAAGATTATGAAAGGCAGCCATGTTGATAGAGACGCGAGGGTTAAAATTGACACGGTCACGTTCAAACGTCTTTCACGGCTTTGATTCAAGCGCTTGGAACTGAAAAACAGGAGTTTAGCCCAAATAACAATGTAAGCTAAACTAATAACAAACAACAGAAGGCAAAGAATAGGCATCCATGCGTACAACGAGATATAATCATTTCCTAAATAGATTCTTATGCTTGGAATGATGGCGGAGCTAACCCACAGCAGAAAGGTCACTACAGCGTAGCTCGCGTCTTTCGTTGCCCTGTATTTGGCTGGGTACAGCGTGGCGTAAAGTCTTTCAAGAGCAATCGCGGAGAGGAAAGCAATGGAAGAAATCCCTGAAACCATGTCAAGGAATATACTAGCAGTGGAAAGGACGTCTTTGTATTTAAAACTCCACAAGTCGAAATATCCCCCCAAGATGTAAACAAACAGCGGTTCTGCAAAGGCTCCTACTAGAAAGTCAGCCACCGCTAGGTTCATCAGGAAGTAATGCCGATGCTGCCTTCGCATGTCACGTGTTTTGGCGAAGACGGTAATGATGAACAGGTTTCCTATTGCCACAACCACAGCTTCAACAGCGAAAGTGGCACACCAGCCCTTGACTACAGAAGTTGCGAGGTGACTTGGTTTTACCATAGCGATGGAGTTGTTAAGCTGTTCTGACTGCGAAGTGTTGTTTGCCATGGTCGATTTCTAGATCACAAATAAAATAAAAGAGTTAGCATAAAAACCCTCTTCTTAGTCGATAGAAACCACGGCCACGCAGTGAAATTGTTAATAAGATAGTGATTGCTTAACCATCCTCCACGGGGCTATACTAAATAGGTATCAAATAGAGAAAATTCCGGTTAACGTCATCAATCATCAAAGGGCAAAAAGAGGAAGTAGCTAGTCATGAACATTAAACTCGAGTTTTTGTTTCAGTCAGATACTCGGCGTGTTGTATTGGAAAACCGTAAATTTGATTAGATCATCTGAGCCACTGTTGTCTGCTCGCTGATAGAACACGACCGCGCGGGTATTACTCTAGACAGGGAAAGTTGTTCTTGAGTTTTGGCTTACAAAATGGTAGGATATATATGTGTCTGGCAGTCCTTTAGAGTGCGCATCGTTGACTTTTCGCTCATAGAAAACTCAGGATGCAGATAGAATGAATCATTTGTCCCTTTTATACATATTAATACTTAATGACGTCATCATGAACCTTCCCATTTGCTTTTTCGGTCATCTATACGACACTTCTTAGTGCAATATTCTGCCCTGAGAATCGCAATATTTCTGCCCTGAGAATCGCTCTGATCGGGACAAGCCCAAACCAGGTCAGTAGATCGCCAGGCTGAGACTGCAAACCGACTTCCTCGCATGGATGGTGGGCGGGTGCCAACCACTCGTTGTCGCGGACTAGAGTAGATTGCGTGTTTCTCTTTTTTATTCAAATTGACTTTGAATGTTTATTGAGGAACTTGTTACTTTGGCCATCCTTATCGTTTTGTTTTCAGGAGATATTCGAGCAGATTCATAGTTGAAATTAAAGTTATACAAAAATTGCTTATTCTGAAAATTATTACTTATTCTTCAAAAACTCATTAATAATTCATAAAGAAAATACAAAAGAAATTATGTAATGTTTAATGAGTGTCTTTATATCTGATAAAGACACGGCTAAACTTTGCGTCCAATTTTTTAGGCCAAAATAACCCCAAATCTAAATATTAGTGCAAGAATGAGTTGATCTACATTGGAAGATTTTGAAGCTGTTCGATAAATTCGCAGCTCGTGTTTTATCAAGTCTAAAACACTCGGCTGCGCCTCGTGTTTTAAACTTGATAAAACACTGCTGCTCATTTATTAAAAAGTACATAAAAATAATCGCATGGCTCGCTCGTAAGATTTTATTAGAAGAAGAGCAGTTGGCGTTTTGCATAATTCAGACAGCTGAAGTTAAAAATGTAGACAACAAAAATAATTCATTAGCTGCAAACCATTCGTGTCTAGCAATTATCTTGAAAAGCTTTTTTTTCGACATTTCATTTATGAGTAAAATCCAATAACACCTTTTTCATATTGAGCAGAGGCTCAAAATGATGCTTCAAGCGATTGCTTTTAGAATCTTATTGATGATGAGTTAAAGCGACAATGTCCTGGTTTATATATCGTGTTTTTATAAGTATGGCCGGGAGCTGGCTATAAACTTGCTTTATTGTCTTGAAACTGAGGAAAAAACACCACAATTTGGTTAAAGCAAAATATATGACTTAAGATTCAAAATTTTGCCGAAATGGAACTTTTGATTCCTTGACATCCCGATTTAATGAACTGTACATGCAATCCACTTCAATCCTTGCAATCCTGTACTTTTATCCCCAGAATACCTGTTTTATTTTGCTCTGTAAAATCATTTCTATCCAATTTGTTTGTATATTTGGTGGAATTTGGAAATATTAATTGGAAGGAAAAAAGGACGTTTGATAATCAGTCGGGAAACCGTCTCGTTAACATGAATTAAGGCGCTGCCTTTTTGCAAACACTCGTTAGTATTTGACAAATAGACTGAATTTTCTTCATTTAAATGATATGAGATTTACGTTTATCTCCGGTAAAAATCTTACTTTAGTTTATCTCAAAACTCTTAGATTAGGTTTCCTACAACACAATATGAGAATCTTGAGCGCGAAAAATCGGTTAGCAATTTTTCTAAGCTAGGAATCATCCATAATGTTATTGTAAAAAATGCAAAAATGTATTTTGCACACTTCAAGTAAAACACATTTCACAAGCAATTCAAACTGAGAGCAAAACTTAAGGAAAGAACACAGAGAGGAAAATAAAAAGAAAGTAACTGACGTTTTTTAAAAATCTAAGTTAAAAAGGAGAGAGAGGGGTTCGAATTAAAAACCTTGGAATGAAAGATCGCATTCTGTCTGTCTTATAATGCTGCATAGAAAAACCTTCCACACAAGCAGTAATATCTTCCAACCTTGATGGACGTCGAACTCAAGATCCCGGAAATAATTTCCGTTTTACAGTTTATCGTAGTTGAGCCTGCAAAAAGAAAAGACAAAACCGTACTTTTTCCAATAACCGCTCATCTTTATCGTAATGAAATATTTGGCGTTTTATACCTTACTTCACATGAGGTTGAGAAATGCAAAGTTTCACAAAATATTGATGTGTTTAATTTACACCGAAAATGGTTTTACTTCGGCCGCTCCAGTATTCAAGTTACATTAATTTCATTTTTAATGGACTGAGGACATAAAACAGAACACTTAGATAAAGAATGTCTTACGTTCCTTTCTGATTGTACTTCATAAAAATCAAATAATTCATCTTTTTGGAAAAAAAGTAGACATAAGTACCATTTGAAAAAATCAGTTTTTACATACCCGTTCCGTCTGATTTGGTATTTTGAGTCTGTGCTATTCAGATGGTTGTTCCAATATTCTCCTTAAAGTAAAGAAACGAGGATGAAAGCCTGCAAACTCCCTTTTATCATCATGCAAACATCTGTTCTAGGCGTGCTTTTTGCTTAAAGTATAAATCATGATTAATTCAGACCGCCTTCAGAAATCACGCCGAGGCCTTTTAAAGATACACAAAAGCTGACTTGAAACGCCAGGTGATTGCCGAATCAGTAACATATATACTGTTAGTATTCTTAATTTGCGCTTAATCAAAGCAATGCTCGTTTTATGCAGGTTGTCTTCGTTTTCGCCTTGTATCGTAATCGTCAGAAAGTGTCAGAAAATTCCGAATATTCATTCCAAATTTTTCAGTGATAAATTTGAATTACATTTCGTCGTATCAAACTGCCTTGGAATACATTCTCGAAGTTTATCTTGACTCTAAGAAATACCCTTATAAATATCCATGAAAAAGCGTTTCAGTTCTTCGAAATCCTGTTCTTTTTGAAACTTTTTCCTCTCGTTCGGTATCGTTGCAAATTAATATTGTTAGTACTGTATAATGTAATAACAAAAATAACTTACTGCGATAGAGTTTTTCCTTCGACTTGTCTCCTCTCTGCAATAAGCAAAGTGACCAGTACTCCTTTACGGCCAAGAACTTCCAGAGCTTTCGATCTAAGATTAAATAATTATTTGATTTCAGTTTAGGCATTTCTACACTTTAGTTTTCGCATGTCTGTTTTTCGGTATTTTGGTTTTCGACAGATTTCTGTTATTTTCTTAATCTCGATTTTAAATTTCAGTTTCAGCGTTTGTTATTTGCGACAGATTTATGTTTTCTTCGACATTTGTTTTTCGACAGATTTCTGTCATTTGGTTTAAGATTTCAGTTTCAGCATTACGATTTTCGACATTTTTCGTTGTTCGCAACTTGGATTAAAACCTTATTATTTCAGTATGAAGCAAAGATTTACGTGGGCTAAAATGCCCGCCATTTACCCTTCCGATAAGACATATATGTCTGTTGAAGACCTAAATGTAATAACTGACCTTAAATGTAATAAACTCCTAAATGTAATAACATTTGGCCTTAAATGTAATAAACTCCTAAATGTAATAACATTTGGCCTTAAATGTAATAAACTCCAAAGTGTGACAACATTTGGACTTAAATGAAACAACGTTACACAAACGTCATCATTGACGTAACCACCTCGTTGTTTAGTAAAATAATCACGTGACACTACACACAATCCCTGTAAGCGGGAATCCTTATTCCAGCCTTTAAATTCCTTCTCATACAAACAAATTTCGATAGGTTGGTAATAGCGTGACGTTTTTGTTTCTAAATCTACTTGTTAACCAATATAGTTCCGCAGAAAATATTTTCAAGACGCCAGCGATTTATCTGTCCGTTCTTGAATCAAAACCTGATCAGTCCAAACAACAATTCCAGACAAAACTATCACAGTGGTACCGGATGCCGTGATGACAACGTCACCAGGACGCGACGCAAGGTGCATTTGAAATAGCTGTTGTCGTTTCATGGTTTAAAGGCCTTTTATATCTCGATTTGGCTCTCTTGTCAGACCACACACAGCGAGTCTGGATAGTTCGATCCTTCAATCTGTCTCCTTTTTTTATATACGTAACTGTGTCTGGAAAAAAAGGTCTCAGAGTCCGATATTTTGGTCGTTTACAATTTTCCCAGTAGGATGATGTGAATCTGCTTTTTCTTTAAAAGTATCAATTGTATTATGCCCATGGGGTAATATTTCGCAAATGACGAAGCATTTCCAAACTGTAGGTTTGAAAAACTGTTTAACAAAGAATTCCTGCTTTAATGATTGCGTTTGATTAACATAATTGGACTCTGCATCCAAACTCGACAAACATTTTGCCTGTCTTGAAATGCAAAATGAAGAGCGCTATCCAAGGACCAAAAGTGCGAGTTAATTAGTTTCCGATATCAGGAGATAAGATGTTATCCTTGTTATCCTTATCACCACTTATCAGTAATCCTTGTTTTACTAAAATGAACAAGTCGGATAATACAGCAAATTGAGTTTGATCAAACACTGACATACTCAACAAATGTTCCACAGTTGCAATTATAATTAATATAAAATAACATTGTGAAAATATTATTAAAGAAAATTACTTTCATAATTTAAAAAAAGAACACCAACTCGCCGATCGCAGGCCGCTCGCCGGTTATCTTCAAAGATCACAAATGTACATTGGATGTCCAGACACTTAATTGATATCTGTCTGAAAAAGCGCACGTGCTGAATACCGTCATTTTGCTTCAATTAGCTAAGAGTAATGAGTCTTTCTATTTGATTCAACATGGGTTATACCGCTTTCGCTATAGCAGTTGCACTGGCATTATTTTTGCATAGTTCCGTGGCCTTAGATGATCGTGTAAATTCACAAGGAAACAGGAAGCCTTCTGTGTTACCAGACGACATTTATGAAGCCCTGATTAATCTTGCTGAAGGTAAAGCCCTGCCACCAGTGAAAGAACGGACAACGGCAATGCGCACAGCTGCTGTTCGATTCTGGAGAGCCAAGGGTAGGATATTAGTCAAAGAAGAAAAAGGGAAAAAAGAGCTCTATTTTGATGGACGTCGAATGTTAAGATCTTCAGAGGTGAACAAAATAGTCGCAAGAGAATTTGACCGAACCAAAGGATCTGGCGCAGCGAAGTTAGCTTGCGGTCTCAGGGACAACTTTGTTGGACTAAGTCGTGATAAAATACAAAATATTCTAAACACCGACAAAAGTCACTATCGTCGGAATGCCAAGTTTATGAATAAGGCAACACTGAAACCAGTTAGAGCTAGAGATGTTCACATGAGACACCAAATAGATCTAATGGATATGGGAAGCAAAGGATCTGTCAAGTTGAATGGGAAGTTGTATAGATACGTGCTCACAGTGATTGACGTTTTTAGTCGTTTCGTTTGGCTTCGTCCTCTAACAAACAAATCAAGCAAGGACGTTGCAAAAGAACTGGAAAGTATCTATATGGAGCATGGAGCACCACGTATAGTTCAAAGCGATCAAGGAGGAGAGTTCAAAAAAGCCGTGAAAAAGCTTTGTAAGCGCATGGATATTAAATTGATTTACAGTCGCCCTCGGCACCCCCAGTCGCAAGGCAAGGTTGAACGTTGTCACAGGTCACTGAGATCTAAGATAGAGTACGACCTTAGTAAAATGGGTCAGGACGGTGTCAACTGGGCAAAACAAATTCCTCTTTACCAAAGGATTCTAAATAACGACCCCAAAGAAGTAATTGCTCACAAAACACCATTTGAAATTTATTTTGCACGGAAATGTAATAATCTCCGAGAAAGCGGCTTAGAAGAGGAATGTCTCCCTAGCCCTGGAAAAATTCGCCCAACAGAAAATGACCGGAAACTACGTTCCCGGCAAGCTTCTAAAGTGCGAAAGCAGGCACAAAAAGCGACCAAGAGGTGTGATAAGCGTGCGCAGCGAACGCAGCTTCGCCTGAATCCGCCCTCTGTTTACGGCGTTGGAGAAACAGTTTATTTGCGTCTAAGAGGAAGATCATTTAATAAGCGACATATAACTGAGGCTCGTGTAGAAGAAAGAAACATTCAGTTACATACCTATAAGGTTTCATATACTTCACCACTAACGGGAAAGAAAGAAAAGAAATGGGTCCCTGTAGATGACGTCACTAGCCTTACCCTACAGCGCGAAAAACAAAAACAAAAAGTAGCAAAGCTGTCAAAAAGGAAAAAAAATCAGCACTATAAAAAGTATCACATAGCTATGAGAAAAGACGACTACGTCGAGGCTATTGAAGATCAAGGCTATAAAATAGCATATAACCCACCAGGAGATGGTAACTGCCAATTCAGTGCACTTTCACACCAGCTTCAGAAGCTAGGGATTTTCAGATCTGCCGAAACTATGAGGGAAGAAATAGTTGATTACTTAGAAAGCAACCCCTACGATAACGAAGGTTTTCCCCTTTTGGAGCATTTGGCAGATAATGAGTTTGCTTCCTGGAGCAACTATACAAATCATATGTCACAAGATGGGGCCTATGGGGATCAGCTAACACTGTATGCGGCCGCGAACTTATATAACATTGACGTTCAAATAGTATCTTCCCTGGGAGCTGGTGGGCAACATGTGTTCAGCCCGTCAGCAAGTATTGCAACGGCCACTGTGTACCTTGGACATTTTGCAGAAAATCAAGGGGAACATTTTGTGGCCTTGGAACCAGTTGTGAGCGACCACGACAATGGTGAGGAGGTACTAGAAGACATCACGGAGGAATATGCGAGTAGAACTGAAGGAAACATTGACATGGGTGATACGGTTAATGATGATGACTGTGATGAAGAAATTGAACAAAAAGAGGGTGCGGATGACTTGGGAGATGTTGTGGTTGAAGTTGAGGAAAGTGATCAGCCAAACGAGACAGCCTTGCAGATAATTGAGGGTGGAGAGGAACAAATAGCGCTTCAGTTTGTTCCTGATGAGGATGTTGGCTCATTGGCGTCTGGATCCAATAGAGATTGTTGCATCGAAAACCTGCCCAATGAACTTTTAGAAAAAATCTTCCAAATGGTATTGATATCATCGGCCGCTCTATTTGCCGGTAACGCGTGCCATTCATACCAATCGTTATGTGGAGTCAGTACACGGTTTAGGGCGGTGACGCAAAGGCTAACTCGAATGTTGCCGAGGGTTTATATCTCTGGCGGAGTGCAATCTTTTGTTATAAGTGTCCGTAGCCTTATCAAGAAATATGGTACCTCAAGCGGTCTGATCATGGAATTAAAAAGCATCATTTCCGATCCAAAATGGGCCAATGCCTGGTTGGAGATTAGGAAAGACGGATACGATTGGTGTGTCATCAAAAGAATTTTTTGGAAAAAAAAGTAACTCATGGTGATCTTTCGATGAAGCAAAGTCAACAGAACTGTTAATGTTTAAACACTGATGTTGTATCGTTACAAACTTTTTACTTTTTTTGTTAGTGTTAGTTGTGTCTAGAGAAAAGTAACAAATACTGACTTTTTGACAAAGCTGAAGAGGAAAAGAGACAAAAGAGTAACCATTCACTGCAAAGAAATGGACAGAACTGTTAATGTTTAAATGTTGATGTTGTTTCAATACATAATTTGTTTAGAAAATTACCTCCGTTGATGCATGTTAGCTGTTATAAATTTTATACCCTTGATAGCCTTGAGTTCAAAATTAATAAACTAAAATTAATAAAGTCATATATAATTACAATAAGAAATTTGTCCAGTTGAGACCCAGGATATCTCATCATGCGAAAATGAAACCATAAAATGTCACTCCAATGCTTGATAGATTTAGCCAAGCCTAAAAGCAGTGCTTCCCGTTTTATTTTTAATTTAAATCTGAACTTAGAGACCATAGACAGATTAAAAATAGGACTTGAGCCCGCGATCCAGTGGAGAACAATTACCTAATCAGCGGTCAAAATAAAAAAATACGTAAGCCCGTGAAATAGTCATGTGATACTGGTCAGCGAATACCTTTTTGACAACTGTCAATTGGCCATAACATGGATGCCCAATATCAAATAGGATATAAGCTGACGATAATCTTAACGTTGACATATTTCTGGAGTATGGCCGCCAAGTTCCGCTCTGTAGCCCTTAGATTCGGGCCGCTGCAGAGCTCCGCTATAACTGAGTGCAATGACGTCATCAGTCAGGTGACAAACCCGAAAACACATGTTACTCGTTGCGATAAAAGACCCCTTTTAATGAGATGACAGATGGTGCAACAGATCACGTGGTTTATGCAATAACAGTGAGTTGATTAATGACGCCTTTGATGACGTCAATGATGACGTGAGTATAAACCATCTCATTTAAGTCCAAATGTTGTCACACTTAGGTGTTATTACATTTAAGGCCAAATGTTATTACATTTAGGAGTTTATTACATTAAAGGCCAAATGTTATTACATTTAGGAGTTTATTACATTTAAGGTCAGTTATTACATTTAGGTCTTCAACATATGTCCACAAACTCCTTTTTTAAAATTTCAATTTGAATTCTTTTTCGTTGCCCTTGCCACACCTGTGACAGTGATGATATTACACACGTCTAACCTGAAAATTCGAGATTTCAAATATTTTGACTGCTTCTATTTATATAAACGTTTTTTAATTTCTTGTCTCTATTGTTCTTGGCTGGCAACTTAATACGATTCCTAAAAATATGTACTGAGGGGCGGATGAATTTCGCCATGTATTGTTAAATACATAAATTGACCCATGCACATGCCCAAGTGAGTGGGCTGATTTAAATTATATTACGATTTACTATAGATTGGTTTTTTCATCCTTTTTCATCCCCTTTATTCGGGCTAAATATCCAAGCACCGTTTCTCAAACTGGGCTGAGACTTTCATCCCGGGCTGAAACTTTCGTTCCCCGATGTAATCGCAATGTTTAGTGCGATTTTACGTACCGATCAAAGATTGCAACCGAGCTGAAGAGCGTGTTATGTTAGGTTTTTATTAAGTCACACCCAAGTTTCAAACTTGTTCAGAGGTGCTATCAGAGTCTAGTGAATGGAAAGTGTAAACAGTTTAATGAAGATGAACCACGTGTCTGAAAACAGCTAATTTAGGATCCAGGTGCCATGTATTTGCATTTCAATCTAAGCGCTAAAGAAAGAGCTAAAGGTTCAACAAGAAAGCAAAAGTGAGCTCTATCCCCTTGGTAAAAATATAACGATCGTTACATTGACGAAATATAAAATTTAAAAGCAGTCCAGATTGCATAAAACAGCGTTTTAACATTTGGGAGAAAACTGTCGTTGGGTACTTAAGACGCTACGCGGATATTCGTTGCGCTATATCCGTCAACATGGAATTTATGTATCTTGCTTCAAAGGTTGATTTGTGTGAAGTCGAAGATGTTCGCTGATTGCTGTTTTGACTTGGGAATTTTCACGTGTGATCCCTACCGATCCCGCGACCCGTAGTCGCTGTGTACATCTAGATCCGCGTATGAGTACAAATTTGACAAGTGCGAGATTTGACTACAAGAAATACTCAGTATAACGAAACGATATATTGAATACCCTTCGTATCGTACCACAAGGAAAGCACTGGCACCTGTTAGATCGTCGAAGTTAAGCCCTGTCGGGCAGGTTTAGTACTTGGATGGGTGACCAACTGGAAATACCTGGACTTTCTTTTTTCTTCTTACTTTTCCGTGATTATGAAATAATTCCGTGAAATTTCACGATTTCAGGGCCTCTTTTCATTCTTATGCGTTTTTTTATTTTATTTTTAACGTCAGCTAAGGACGAAGGACGTATTTTTACAACTTGAAATCACATCGCATCGCGAAGTATTTTTAAAACTTCAAATCACGTCGGGTCGCCGAACGAAAACAGCTGTAAATTCGTTTCAAGAGCTCCAATCGCCTCGACATTTCACCTAGGGAATATGACTGTGGGTAGCCATTCAAGGTTGATGCATTAGTTTTTAAGCGTCTTGCTGGGAAAATTTGCCTGTTATGAGCCCGTGTTCATTTCATAACAACACGACACAGAATGTTTCTTGGTTCCTTTTTTTTTACAAACACAGATTAGAACACGGTTGCACCTGACGCTCGTGACGTAGTTGATTGACATCTTAACACTATTTCACTAAGTTTCACATTTACATTTAATATCCTCAGAATATCCGTCAGCGGAATTACAAACAAATTACAAACAAATTTTTGAACAGCCAAAATTACATTTGTGATGAAGGGAACCAAAAAATAATACTCCGTTTTTATTAACAATTGCTATATTGTAGCACCGAAACTGTTAACAAGCATCTTTAGCTGCAGATGGCTACACTGAAAATGGATTACAACTTGAGGATTACAACTTGAGGCATCATCCCCTAGGAAAATTGTTTGAAAATCGAGACATGCTCTAGTCCCATTTGGTGCATTTTGGAATAGCTTTTTGAGAAGCGGTTGTTGTCATGCCATTTCACGCAGTTTGATGCCAACGCGTTTCTTCTGAATTAATAGGGAGCTTAAAGCCCGGGCCAAACGAGAGTGAGAGTTGATGAGAGTTGACTCTCATGAGAGTTTTCGTCAACTCTCATGCGCTGTCATCAACTCGGGCCAAACGAGAACGAGAGTATGGCAAGAGTGACGCGTAATTTCATTGCGTAACAAGCTGCGCATTGCAACTTGGGTGTAAACAAACATTGCGACGGCAAGCTGATAATTAAAAAATTGAAACCTTGAGTTTGGTACGCAAGAGAAAAGCTGTGTGAGTTGGGCGAGTGTGTTGCTAATGTTAACGTTTAACGAGGAGGAAGAGAGTGTTCGTGTCAAGCGTGGGAAAACAAGAAAATAGATAAAGTGTCGAGAAGATAAAGGCTATTTTAACAACATTGTCGAAGAGTTACGTGTCGAGGACACCGCGAGTTACCGGGAAATGACGAGGAAGGATTATGAGACATTTCAGGACATTTTAACGGTTACAGGTCGTATTTTTGAGCCCGCTGGACGTTTACGGCCACCCGCTGACCGAAAAACTCTCATGCAACTCGCAAGTGTGGGCCAAACGAGAGAAAACTCTCATCGACTCTCACGACAAATTTGAGCACGTTCAAAGTCGATGAGAGCGCATGAGAGTCGATGAGAGCGCATGAGTTTTCCATGCCAAACGAGAGCAAGAGTTTGAACTCTCATCAACTCTCCTCCTCGTTTGGCCCGGCCTTAAGCAATGACGACGGCGACGCAAAGGAAAACGCCTGGTGAAAAATGAATTTATATTTTACTCGAGAATCTTGCGATTATCCAGATGTATTCAGTGTATCTATCGGTTTAAAAACTGGCTCAAGCTGAATATGTAAAGAGAGCATTCAACTCCAAATAAAAAAATCAAAAATTAGCCGTCGTGGCTCATGTTGTCCACAATACGCAGAATTGGGTCATTTCACGTTGTTGTTTTTCAGAGAACGGCTAGGAAATGTACCAAGATTTGAAATACACTTGCAGAGCTATTGTTCTGCTCATTAAACCTTTTGTTTGGTGACGTTCTTGTTGCCGTTGCCGTCGTAGTTTTCTTAAGGTGGCTCGACTGGCTTTTTTAGGGGCAACACCGCTCAAGTTTGAGAACTAACCAGACTGTCATTAACAATGCCATCGAAAAATGATCACCACAGCTGAATTAGGTAAAGATGAAAATTTGTTATGACCAGTGTTATTTTGACATTGGAGTTGTCATAGCAACGTAATGACGTCATCACGTTTATCAATTTCGTTCGTATTGCTCGGCACCAGGAGATTTTTTCGGAAATCGCTCAAGGGAGCATGTACCTCCTATACCTGCCTCAATGTTGGCAAAGTTTGAACAAATTCTGTGGGAGCGTTATCGAAATTTTTGGGGATGAAGTTTCGAGGGTCATAAATACATTAAAAAACATACTATTGAGATAAAAGGGTAATATCTGAAGAACACGACGCGCTTTGGGAATGCAGTTTCATCTCATAGTAGTTTGATGCCATTTAAAATTGTGTATACAAAATTATGGGGATCGCCACGACCGATTGCGAAAAAAACGGATTTGATGAGCGTGCATTCAGGTGCTCTTGTTGCCACTTTTGTAAATAATTTGGTCTACACCTACAAATGTGATAATTATTTGGAAACCGCTCAATGAATTTTTTTAAAAACTTGTCAATCTCGAGTTTTGTCATCAGTTTATATGGCCTGCAAGTTTCAAGTTCATTGAAAACATGTAAGGCAATAAAATCGGGGCTCCAATGTACTACTTTTTTCTCCCAGATTTTGTGTTTACAAGTGAGTGTCCTCATTATTCACGGGCATTGTATTCAACTTTCATTTTCACGTGCACAACTCAGCAAAAAATTCATTTGCATTAAACAGAACGCTCAATTGCTTTCTAAAAATGTTCGGGAAACATGCTGATATGACTTGAAAACTGTAATAATATTTGTTACGCCATTAGACTGTAATACAGCAATGCCGAGGGTCTCTTTCTCCAGGAAACGAAAAGCTATTTTTGTGTAGAACAACAGATCAGGAAAAAAGTCTAAACTCACTGATAAAATGCAAATGAATTTTGCATCCTTTTTCTCAAAACGTGTGCGTGTCAACCTAGTTCCCAGGGTCTCTCTCAGGAGAGAGAGAGAGACCCTGGGAACGAGGTTGTGTGCGTGTGTGTGTGGGCAGGGGTGCGGCATGAGCTTCCCCCGCCGACTCCAACGGTGGTTTGTCTCGTTTCTTTCAAGCACGCGGCATAAAAACCTGAAAACAAATGATACAAGTGATCTCAAAAGTAGCTAGGAAATGAATCCAGAATACTGAGAACAGCAAGATTCTAAAACAGTAACTCAGTTGCTTAGAGAGAGCATCGCCCCGGTATCGCGGAGGTGACGGGATCAAATCCCGTTGAAGCCCTGAATTTTTTCAGTCTTCTTTCTTTGCAATTTCTTTAATTGCAATTTCACCGCACGGATCATTTCTTTACTTTAAAACTTACGTAACAATTTCCTTGACAGTGTTAAATCACTAACCTTCCGTGAAAGTTGCGCCAAAAAAAATTTCCTTTCACATGATTGAACCTCCGCTCTTCCCCTTTTCACGAAAAAGAGCTAGCTACACAAATTATAATATCATGTACATCTGGATCATCGCTGTCGGTGGTAGTCGGTATCGCTAGGATCCGCTAGCACACGTTTCTCCAAGTACTACTGTCTCGCTCTCCGTCGACGGCCTAAAGGACCGGGGTGAATAGGGGTACGCAAATCCGCCGATCCGTGCTAAGTTCGTGTGGAATAGTTTTACTGCAAGATCCTACAACTGATCTTATATATTATATATTATTATCATTATATTAGGTAATTTTGATTTATTTTGTGTACCACTTTATTTATCCGCTTAGTATTTTTGTTTTTATAATTTTCCTTGTTTGTTGTCTTTACATTTTTTTTCCTCGGAGATATAAACTTATTACAAGCTACTCTGTGAATTCGAGAAAAAAATAAAGTTAATGTATGTTAATGTATCGCTTGTTTGTGAGACAATTCCGCCAATATGCCGACGAAGACCGACTTAAGTGACCCAAACTTGGTTCTGGTATCTACGATCCGAACTTCCTGAATTAGAGTCCGAAATCCGAGCCAAAATTGTCAGCTAATCCGCGATCCGCTGTACTCTCGAAATCCGCGAATCCGCTCAATGTATCGCAAAAATCCTCAATCCTCGAACATATTCACCCCCTTCCACCCCCCTTCCCCCCCCCCCCCCCCCCCAAGACACACATTCCGATCAATATACACAGCTCGGTCAACAAAAGGTCTATCCTCTCCTGGGAATTGGCTTCTGTGGTTCCAAGTCGCATATGATTAATTGCAGAGGCGCTCGGGCCGCGGATGGTTCGTAGGGGTTTACCCCTGGAATATTGTCATTTTACCGGGGAAAAGATGTAACATTGGGTACATTTTTTACGGTGACTATCGAAGCCTTTGAATTTGAGGCGTTTTGAGGGGAAGATGGCAAACTTTGAGAATTACAGCTTATTTTATGAACACGGGTCGGCGGCATTCTGGCGGCTCGAATGTGCGGCCTTTTGGTATATAATTCATGTTAAGACACCATATAGTCGCCCTGCAGCTTTGCTTGCAGTTAACATTTATTTACTGCTGTTTGCTTGCGGATAGCATTTCACGCTGTAGTTTGCTTGCAGTTAACATTTATTTACTGCTGTTTGCTTGCGGATAGCATTTAACCCTGCAGTTTACTTGCACTTAACATTTATTTACTGCAATTTGCTTGCGGTTAGCATTCATTTTGTGGTTGGGCGACTATATGTTTTTCATTGTTGGTGGCCACTTGACTTACCATGAAGTATTTGCCGGCCTTTCGCTCCGCTTTGATGGTTGAGAGCAATTTTAGAATTAGCATGTTATGCTTATTTTTAAAGCTTACATGAATATGTGATCAGTAAGATTGATAAAACAATAAACATTTGATAATTTTAGATCATTTTATTTATTTTCAGTCGTATCTTAAGCTTTGGCTACCGGTGCAAACACCATGGATTCCGGATTTCAACGATTGGATTCCGGATCCCATGTCTCGGGACCCCGGACTGTCCAAACTTTGCAGAATCCAAACCTTTTTGCTTTGGTTTTTCTCGTACTTCATTGGAGACGCGGTGGTCTTATAACCATCGTCATGAATGAACTCTTAGAACGCACCGGAGAAAAGAATGTATGACCAGTACAAAGAATGACAATGACAATGACAATAATCCCTCCTGTTGTGGTTGTCTAGACGTATTATGCGTACGTCTCAGGTGAATAATACATTTGGCGGCATTTTCCCTTTAGCAAAAGAAAGAAAAAGGAAAATGTAATACGGCCATTATCATTGACAAAGAAGTCGAAAAGAAGAGCTTTTTAAACTAAACACATCGCATCTAGCATAATCATTTGTCTCCCACGGCCGTTGTCGGTATTTTCCAATAATAATTCAGAAATATATATTTTTTCAAATTAGCATATATACCCAATTGATAAAAAGTGGCTCTTGTTATATTAGTACCCATCCATTTTAATCACCATATAGCACGCCGAAGAACTTTGAAAACATGTTATCTAATGAAACGGTCCATCAAGTAGTTCGAAAGTACTTTACAGTGCGTGAATAACAAAGAGGGTCGTACAGGGGTATTCTCGTGACGCGTGATTAGCTGATTTTATTTTCCGTGAAACGTGAATTTAATAAATTTATTCTTCGTGACCCGTGACCAGAAGGTTTTGCGTGACACGTGAAGAGCTTGAATTAATAACCGATATTCGTGATTTCACCACTTTATTGACTTTATTTTGCGTGATTTTGAGACGCGAGACCTCAAATAGTAGCCTGCGTAGCTTGGCGGTTTTATTGGGGCGAAACGCGCGCTAAAAGAGCGGCGAAGTCGCGACAGGCCTGGGAGGAAAAATGCGAAAAACCGCCTGCACGGATGGGCTGCTTTTTTGGGAAGTCCGTACGCTGGCGTGCGGGCCGTTCTGATTGGATCGGAACGCTAGGCACGTCAATCAATCGTTTAGGTGATACCCCGAGTGAGTGCGATGGGAGCTCTTGAATTGACAAGATTTTTCCCCCGTAGATCGCAAATGAACATGGCAGAGAAAGCGTTAGCGAAGGCTTTATCAACATTGAATATTCGCCGCGAAGGTAAAGAAATTGTTTCGAAGGAAGAGCAGGAAACGGCTATAATCGGTTAGCTTCGCAGGAAAGATGTGATGGCCGTTTTGCCAACAGGGTTTGGAAAAAGCATGATCTTCACGGTGTTTGCGCTCGCCTGCGTTCTTCTGATTTCGCCTTTAAAAAGCATTATCGACGCTGAACTTCGCAGCGATGGAACTGTTGTCTGAAGTGATCAATTTCGTGCGAGACGATCCACTGCAATTTCTTTACCGCTCTGTAGAGGCAGTGCTCGACAGCGAACTCCATCGAGCTGCGATGATCGGCGATTGTTGTTGACGAGTCCCATACCGTGGAAGCTTGGACGGGGAAAGCTATTCAACTTATGCTGCCATCAAGTAATACAACAAATAATGCCCTTTAGACAAGTGAGAAGAAAAACGGTCGAAAGACCGAATTTAATATAATACGGCAAATGTACAAATGTCATGAATATAGAAGTCGTGTAGGACGTGTAAGGCTGTCACCCTATTTAATTTTGACCGTTTACCTCCCTTGGCAGTCTTGGCAGGCTTTTTCGGCATGACGACCTTCGTCACCAACAAAACACTACATCGAATATTTGTTTTGATTTCCCGATAGCTATCTCCCGCAACGCAAGCCTTTCTCGGGCCAAGTATAAAGTTTATCTTACGATCTACCATCTGATTGGCTGGGTTATTCGAAGCCATAGAACCTGTCAACAAGTTGTCAAAATGCAAATTAGGGGGCGGAAGCCAAAAAGGCAGCCGATCCGGGCAGGCGGTTTTTATCTCGCGGCTTCGCCGCTTGATTTGCGCGCGTTTCGCCCCAATAAAACCGCCAAGCTACGCAGCCTATCAAATAGCTTCAAATGTGATCTCCGTATAATTATCGTAACGTCAAACACTCTTTGTAGAGTAAGAACAGGATAAAAGAGTATGTTTCTTTCTTATTTTCGTAATTTCTTAATCAATTTTGATTTCTTCAAACACTATTTGTAGCGTAAGAACAGGATAAAAGAGTACTTATTTTCGTGATTCGGGAAAATGAAATTTCAATATCCGTGATCCGTGATTCGTTATTTTTTTCGTCCGTGAATCGTGCCAGAGACCCCCCCTGTACGACCCTCAACAAAGAACTCGACTTTAAATACTCACGGAATACTTTTTACTGTGTGGGCAAAAACAAACCAATTAGGCTTTTAATTAGCAATTTTCATGTAAACCGTCGTCTTGGAGCAAATTACCACAAACAGTTATCTTACAGTAGGTCCAATAAGTTGATAAGTCTAAGGCCACCAGAACAGCGAATCAAAGCCATAATTTTGTCTGTTTGGTGTGTCGTGCATTTGTGTCGACTCATTATTACAGAAATTTCAATAATACTTGGCGACTTCGCTTTTGGAAAAGAAAGAAAATCTTTCGTACAGGGTAATACAGCCATTGTTTATTAACAAAGAAGCCGAAAAGAAGAGCTTTTTTTCCAATGACTACCCCTAGCTAATCATTTGTCTTCCAAGATTAGTATAAGCATTGTTATTTTCCAATCAAAATAGAGATCGACTTTTTTTACTTAGCATAATTATCTTCGTAATTGGGTAAAGTCGCTTCAAGCCAGTGAGTTCATCAGTTTGCTTCAGCTTGTATAGTGGTGGTTCCGATTTCCTGCAAGGTAAGTCCACCCTATTAGCTAAACTTGGATATCGGTTGATTAGCGATATCCATTTCTATCGATTAACAATGCCCGAACAGATTCTAATACATGCACTGCAATATAGTATGAAGGTGGACAGAGGCCTCTGGTGAATCAGTTTTAAATCTTCAGATAAAAAAAAAAAAGATCGGATTCGAACTCAAATAACGCGTATCGGCTACGATATTTGTGGTCAATGGTATATTATGAGCTCATATACCAATGAAAGCAAAGAAATCAGCTAAAGCAATTTCAACTTAGAGATCGTTGAAGACGGATCGCGTGGTTGGGGGAATAAGACGAGTACAAATATCGTGTGATAATTTGCACTCGTTTCGCGCGTTGTGCAAACACCATGGATTCCGGATTTCAACGATTGGATTCCGGATCCCATGTCTCGGGACCCCGGACTGTCCAAACTTTGCAGAATTCCGGATTCCAAACCTTTTTGCTTTGGTTTTTCTCGTACTTAATTCATTGGAGACGCGGTGGTCTTATAACCATCGTCATGAATGAACTCTTAGAACGCACCGGAGAAAAGAATGTATGACCAGTACAAAGAATGACAATGACAATGACAATAATCCCTCCTGTTGTGGTTGTCTAGACGTATTATGCGTACGTCTCAGGTGAATAATGCATTTGGCGGCATTTTCCCTTTAGTAAAAGAAAGAAAAAGGAAAATGTAATACGGCCATTGTCATTGACAAAGAAGTCGAAAAGAAGAGCTTTTTAAACTAAACACATGCATCGCATCTAGCATAATCATTTGTCTCTCACGGCCGTTGTCGGTATTTTCCAATAATAATTCAGAAATATATTTTTTTCAAATTAGCATATATACCCAATTGATAACTTGAAAGTGGCTCTTGTTATATTAGTACCCATCCATTTTAATCACCATATAGCACGCCGAAGAACTTTTAAAACATGTTATCTAATGAAAAGGTCCATCAAGTAGTTCGAAAGTACTTTACAGTGCATGAATAACAAGGAACTCGACTTTAAATACTCACGGAATACTTTTTACTGTGTGGGCAAAACAAACCAATTAGGCTTTTAATTAGCAATTTTCATGTTAACCGTCGTCTTGGAGCAAATTACCACAAACAGTTATCTTACAGTAGGTCCAATAAGTTGATAAGTCTAAGGCCACCAGAACAGCGAATCAAAGCCATAATTTTGTCTGTCTGGTGTGTTGTGCATTTGTGTCGACTCATTATTACAGAAATTTCAATAATACTTGGCGACTTCGCTTTTGGAAAAGAAAGAAAATCTTTCGTACAGGGTAATACAGCCATTGTTTATTAACAAAGAAGACGAAAAGAAGAGCTTTTTTTCCAATGACTACCCCTAGCTAATCATTTGTCTTCCAAGCATTCATAAGCATTGTTATTTTCCAATCAAAATAGAGATCGACTTTTTTTACTTAGCATAATTATCTTCGTAATTGAGTAAAGTCGCTTCAAGCCAGCTGAGTGAGTTGATCAGTTTGCTTCAGCTTGTATAGTGGTGGTTCCGATTTCCTGCAAGGTAAGTCCACCCTATTAGCTAAACTTGGATATCGGTTGATCAGCGATATCCATTTCTATCGATTAACAATGCCCGAACAGATTGTAACACATGCACTGCAATATAGTATGAAGGTGGACAGAGGCCTCTGGTGAACTTTAAATCTTCAGATAAAAAAAAAAAAAAGATCGGATTCGAACTCAAATAACGCGTATCGGCTACGATATTTGTGGTCAATGGTATATTATGAGCTCATATACCAATAAAAGCAAAGAAATCAGCTAAAGCAATTTCAACTTAGAGATCGTTGAAGACGGACAATTGTAACTCGAGGCGTGATCTGTAAATATGTCTTATAAGACATTTTATAGTGTGTAGTAGTATCGCTGTATATTTTTACGAGTCGTGCAGTATTTTTGCGAGCCCGAAGGGCGAGTCAAAATACAAATGATGAGTAAAAATTTACAGCGATACTTCTCACTAAAATGTCTAATAAGCACGTTTTCGTTTCCCCAAAATTCTGACTTGGCAAGGTTTTTAATCTTTCGCGCGGTTGGGGGAATGAGACGAGTACAAATATAATTTGCACTCGTTTCGCGCGTTAGTTGTACTCTACGAAGCAGTGTTGGATAATAACTAGCTATACTCTTTACAATTACAGTATTTCCTTTTGTAAGTAAGAGATAAATACCGAGAACGGAGGTATTAATCCATATACATGGATATATATGGATTAATCCGACGTTCGAGGTATTTATCTGACTTATTTCATGATATTATTCATGAGGGATCATTATATAAAACCCATTTCCAAGAGGGCAAAAGCCGTCTAATTAGTAATACATCGGCTCCGAGCGTAAACAACGTAGTCTTTGTTTTTCTTATTGTTTCCATTGTGTGGTTTTCTCAGAATAGCCCAATCGTGCATTTCCACGGATTTCGCGATTTATTGTGATTGGCAACCTTATTTGAATAACACAAGCTTGTTTTGATGGTTTCTTTTGCTCTGTGTGTTGTTCGCAAGGTGCGGTTTAGCGTGTTTTGTACAGCGTCTTAATGGCAGTAGTAAACGTACGAAGAAATTGAAAGCTCGATATAAATGGCTAGGAAAAAACCAAAGGCAGAAACATGGGCTGCTCAGCGGATCCGAATACCAGATAAGTTGTAACGAAACGTTTAGGAATGCCATGTTTTCAAGAATGAGACGCGCGTTGTTGAACTCAAGAGGAAGGAATTTTTAACTGAGGCAGTTTGCAGCGACAAATTTGAGAACGGCATGACGGAAATTCAACCGAACTTAGCTAATCTTTTATGATGATCCCATTTTAACATGAATTTTACATTTCCAAAATGAATTTAGAAACTGAAGAAGGCTTTGTAATTTCAAAAGACTTTTGGAAAGAAACCTAAGAGATTTTTGGGCTGCCACTGCTATATATAACGTAAAGTATTTCATATTAGATTGCAGTAGACATTTTATTGTTGGAATTGCAGGGCAAGATTTCCGCACAGCCCCATACATTTATTATGCATACAGGTATTTGTTTATTGAAAACAATGAACAGAACAATAGAGCGCCTTTGGAACTAAAGCGCTTTGTTTGAGTCACTTCTTTGTTTTAGTAAACTTTCCATTTTTTTTCTGTAATCCAGGGGTAATCGAAGGGTAAAGGTTCGAGGACTGTCGTTGAAAAAAAAGAGAAAAAGGAAGAAAAAAGGTCAAGGGAAGGCTGGGTACAGAAAAGTGGCGTACAAGGGAAGGAAGAAGAAGGAAGAACGGAGCAAGGAAAGGGAGAAAAAGAGAAAAAAAAAATCGCGCGCAACGAAATCCTCTTTTATTTGCACAGTAAGTAATAATTATCAATGTATATATTCAGTACCTCAAGGTATTGGCCATTGTCTCATAAGACAATGAAGCGCATGCATAATTAATTAATCTGCATGCATAATAAATGTATGGGGCTGTGCGGAAATTTTTCCCAATTGCAGTGTTAAATTTGTCCAGAAAGTTTAATTTTGTCAGGAATAGATCAATCGAGACTTAGAATATAAGAATACTAATGAGATTTTAATAAATTATGCAGATAAATCCCTTGCATTTATCTGTATAAATCCCTGAAACGAGGGATTTATACAGATAAATCCCTTATTAATATTCATAAATTCATTCATCAGCCCCCCTCTTCCCTGCTACATTATCAAGCCTCCCCGAACTTTCAGTTAGTTAATATTCAACAGGGTTGTAAGTTAAATAAAGGTTGTTGAATAACAAAAGAAAATGTGTCAATCATGAAATAAGGGTATTTATTTCCCCGCCGGATATGAGCTGCACGATGTAGTACATGTACGAGCAGCAATATAAGCAGAAAAGATGAAAAAATATGGGTGTTTTTCCAAAAATAATTTTCTTTCTTCTATCTCTTCTTTAAGCCTCTTTAAATTGCACTCAAATCGCTGCCCGAACTCCGCAATACCACAATGCATTACGCTCTAGATACATGTACGCCTTGCGGACCTATGTGTTAAGTTAGCTCAATGCGTTGGTATGCTGTATTGAAAAGCAGGGAAGGCGAGAGTTCAACACACGGGCGGGCACGCACTGGATCCTTTTTTTCCCTCCGACGTTTTCTGTTTTCTTTTTTTATGCAAGAAGCTAAATACAAAATAGCAAAATACTCGCACCCCATGCTTTTGACATAGCCGATAACTATCTCATCATTATTTCACTAAGTTTTACATTTGATTTCGTCTTCGTCAAGTCCAGTTATGCATTCCTAATTTAAAGACATGCGACAGTAAAGACAGTAAAAGTAAAGCTACAGATAAAGGCCTCCTGAGAGTGAAAACAAATTCTTGACGTGCAAAAAAACAAACTTGTACATTTTCTCTAGGCCAATATACAAAATTCCAGTGAATATCCAGACCACCTCCCGGTCTTGTCGCGGCACTTTGGTGCAGTTTTTTTCCGACAACCTCTCTGGAAATAGCGATATAAAGAACAACGCTATTGCAATTAGGTGCATAAACGCACCCACACTTTTTTTAGTCCGAACTTTCTGTTTTTTTGTGTGTGTGTTTGACGATGGCGCATTATCTAAAGTTTTCTGAATTTCTTAGGACGAAACTTCCTCGGATATCGATATTTTTTTTGTCGGCGACGACGAAAAATATATTTTTTGCGTCGCACAAAAAATTCCTAGTACAAGAAATTCGTCATCATTTTTCCATGTTTGTTCAACTTTCGGATAATGACTCGTGTGCAAACCTTTTTTTTAAATTATTAAATTAAATTTTTATTCGAAATGTTTGTAAGCAATTTATTTTGTCTTTTTAGCCCCCCCCCCCCCCCCCTCCAGAAAAACAATGGTCCTTCCCTAACAGGGGATGTCTGTCAAGTATGTCTTAACACAGCTCACAACTATACACCAAGTTGAAATTATCGTCTACATTGGATGAATTCAAAGCAAAGTTATGACAAACATTTTTATGCTCTGAACTAATCTCGTTCCCAGAACTCATGTGGACAAGAGATCTTGGAACGAGATTATAACGAGATATTGTTATAATTTATGATATGAGAACGATCGCGGCGAATTAGCTAGTCTTTTTATTCTTTTCATTTTTTTTATTATATACAAATTGTAACTTTTTAATATAGATAGGTATTTTTTATTATATACAAATTGCAACTTTTTTAATATAGATATGTAATTTTTAATTGTAAATGACTGGTAAAGCGCTATTGGTTAGCAATAGAAATAGCGCTATATAAATAAAGTGTTATTGTTATTATTAGCACTGAACTCGAAATTCCAGAAATACGCGCTTAGAACCGAAATAGAAGAAATTCTTCAAATTGCAATTAAAGAACCTTTGAATATTATAGAGCAGAGATTTTGATGGAGTTTGTTGGTTTTTTATGAAACTTTTGAAATTTAAAAGAATTTTGATCGACATTTCCCCTAAGAAGAAGATAAGTGGAGAATTCCTCCACTCCCACAGGGCGAAACTTGGTGTAATGGCTATGAAAAATTATATTTTTTTATTTACAGAAAAGGCTTGACATGGGACGCGTTTTTGTCATTATCCTTGTGATGTGCCTGATAGTCTCTTCCATTCATGAAAGGTTTGTTATTGTATGGAGTCAACTCATGATTAATGTATCTATTTGAATTAAGACTGAATGGCTTATACTTGGCGTACACAACCAATCAAACGGCTAGAAATTAGTTCTTTGGATATCATTCAAATTCCATATGCTTTCGGTTTGTTTTATGTATAGTGAAGGATGGCGTCGAAGGCGTCGTCGCCGGACAGAGGTGATGCTGACAAACCGGAAAAACCATCATTCTGCCCAGGCTATTGCTGATGTCATGTCGGAGACTAAGGTTGAGGATGTTCGGGAGACTGAGCTCGAGGATAGGAAAGATAGCGATGAAATAATCTGATTTGCTGTTAGTTTGATATAAGTCAAGCCGACTAAGTAAAGAGAAACAGAAATAGAATTATATTATTGCTCAATATTGTCTAGAATATGTTTAGAATAAAACAATTAGACCAATTACAGTTTCATACATCGTCATGGTCGGAAATAATAATAGGGGAATTCTTGCTGACGTCGTTGTTTACATTTTGCTTCATTAGCTTACTACTTTGGGTAAAAAGTTTCTGGTAAAGAAGGCTTCATGTTGTATACAAATTGACTCTAAATGTATAAGGAGCTTGAGAAACTTAAATTCATAATCGGCGAAATATACAACTCTTGTCGTGTAATATTGAACGGCTTTCAAAAATTGCAAGATTTCTTAGTGACAAAAGCGCTAGTGAATAATGATAATACTTAATAACTAAATAATAGCGCTAATACACTCTTCGTAAAATTTTGAGCTTTCAAACCCGCATCACAGAAGAGATACTTTCGTATTAAAATACATCGGACTCAAATTCCTAGCGAAAGTAAATCGTGCCCTCTGCTTTCAATTTCCAGAATTAATATTTTTGTAGCTCGATCAAGACTGAAGCGTTGGTGCTAATGAAGCAAATATTTTAAACAAGGAATCCCCAATAGTATTGCTGATGAACCAGCTGAAATAACTGGAAATGACTACAATGCAATGAACTAAATGAAAAAAGATTAAAATATCTAATTAATATTCTGTATTCCTAACACAATCAGTGATAAGTAAACGTTCTTAACGATTAAGACTTCAGTTGGTTTTCGGAGAAAAGGATAGTCGCAGTTGGTAAATATAAACGCTGCAACTCGCGACATTCCGAGCGCTGTCGCCTGCATTAGAAACCAACTCACGCTGCTTACAAGAAATTTCAAGTACGAGTAGAAGCAGCTGGAAACAAAAACGGAAGAAAAATAGTAATAACAAAAATAAAAAAAAAATAAAAAAAACTAGAAATTAGTAATTAAAATTGATCAGATGCCGGGGGCACCCAACGAATCATTTGTTCGGAAGGTCTGTAATACCTTCAGATTTTCTTAAGTGAAATATCACCTCGAACGTTCATGATATGGGAAATATACAGCCTAGTCCCTAGGCGTTCTCCTGCTCTCTCGGGCGAGCGCGAGGTTCGCTAAGGAGCGGTACTGCACCGATCCAAAGCGGCTCTGTGATTGGCCATCTCGCGAGAACAATGGAAGATTTTTTTTAAATAAGAATTGCCTTCCTATTTGTCGCTAGTAAAACCTCTCCTACTGTCGTCATGCTCATTTCTGTGGTACGAATACTTGCTGGTTTTTCCTACTCTGTTAGTGATAGTGAATGTATTGTTGTTACCGAGCGTACCGATTGTACCGACTGTACCGACTGTACCGTCTGTACCGACTGTACCGATTGTACCGACTGTACCGACTGTACCGACTGTACTGATTGTACCGACTGTACCGACTGTACCGACTGTACCGACTGTACCGATTGTACCGACTGTACCGATTGTACCGATTGTACCGACTGTACCGACTGTACCGAGCGTACCGACTGTACCGACTGTACCGACTGTACCGACTGTACCGAATGTACCGACTGTACCGACTGTACCGACTGTACCGATTGTACCGACTGTACCGAGTGTACCGAGTGTACCGACTGTACCGACTGTACCGATTGTACCGACTGTACCGAGCGTACCGACTGTACCGACTGTACCGAGCGTACCGAGCGTACCGACTGTACCGATTGTACCGACTGTACCGACTGTACCAAGCGTACCGAGCGTACCGACTGTACCGACTGTACCGAGCGTACAGATCAAGGTATTCTTGTAATAGTTAGTGCATGGTAATGGAACGTTGAGTTTGTTCTCAGAGTCCATTAGGTTCTACACGGTTTCTCGTTTTTCAAATTTAGTGAAAAGATAGTCTGGAACCAAACCGTGTAGAAACCTGTAAAATAATGTGGTCCTTTGAATTTGCTGCTGGCGTGTTAGATTCGTCCATCCTAAATCACCGGAGTACGCGTCACAACCTCGTTCCCAGTATTTCTCACTTTTAGGGAGGCGCTGTTAACGTTTTTTAATTACGCCAGAAACTCATAAGGAGTTGAAACGTGTAACGCGCGTTCACAGCGTTCGAATATTCAGTTTTGCCAAGTACCATATTTGGCAGCACAAAGAGTTTGTACGTGAATGATTTACACACGTAACGACACACGCAACAAAATTTTCGGTTTTGCGATAACTCGCTTGAATTTCGACCAAAACGCCATAAATTACTCACATAAACTAAAGAAATTCATTACAGTATCAAGTAAAGTTCTCCAGACCGACTGAATGACGACGAAACAGAAGAATTTAACCAATTTTAACTTTATTCAACCCAAATTGTTCAAAAACAAGATTACGCCATTACGCGCGAGCTAGCGCGCGCTGTGAATTTAGTCCAGATATTGCAATTTTGATTGGTTTAATTTTTTCTCGTGATTCTCCGCATAAGCGCGCGCACACAACATTATGCGATTTCCTTCAGGTTAAGCTCGGCAGGGAAATAAATTTTGTTTTTCTTCTAAATGAGCACGGTGATCCCCATTTTTTAATGCATTAATTTAATTGACATACGGTTTGACTACAATATATCGCGATTTAAAGAAACTACTTTGAGATATTTTATTTTGCAATAAAGGCAGAGATAAAGTACCTAAAAAGATCTCATAGCATGGTAACAGTTTGAGTGCAGTTAACAAAACCTTATCGAAACGGTTTAGCACTCAAGCTGTTCCCGCGAGAGAAAAAAAGGATTTGAAGTTATCCATAATTCAGTTTGGATGGACTTCTAATATTCATTTATTCGATATTTTGAAACGGGTAGTGATTTGCGTGGTTTCCTCTTCGACCTCTTCTTGGTTGCAGCTATACCCAGCCCTCCTCGCGATGCCCCTATCGATCAGGCAGATAAGCACATGTTGCACAATATTATAAAGAGTTAACGCAGAAATGCTGATTTTTGACCAAAACGATTTGAGGGTCAAGACACAAACAGCACATATTCAAATTGGTCAAGCTAATCGTTACTATTCGGAGTATTCGGCCATTTTTCACTTTGTTTTCTCACACAGTCCGGCAACAACACGCGAGTTTCGTGTTCGTTCTCGTGCATTCTGAGAGTGCAGCGAATCGGCCAGCACCAACGTCTCCTCCATTAACAGCGCTATTAAAATGGGAAAGGTCAAATCTGTGATCTTACCTTCAATTTTGCCTTCAAACTTTCCTCCAGAGAAATAAGCACGCTTGGTTGATGGAAATCTTCACCTTTCGCCGGCAGTCGCTCTAGGTTTCCCGCCAAAAATTAGGTCACGTTGGGTCAAGCGTGACCGAAAACAATGTTTCACTGACACATTTCGGAAGCCGTGTATACAGCATGTTTATATAGTATGTCAAGGCGAGGAGGTAAATAAATATACAGAATATATTAACCTTTCCTTCCGTGGAAACAACGATCGCATCGCATGAAGAACAGGGTTGCCTAGCATGTTATTATTGGAATCATATCTATCGAAGAGAGAAACTTTCAATTTATTAGAGAAAACATTAGACTGCCGGACACGGAGTATTTTAAAATTCGTGTCCGGCAAACATATTTGCAACAAAACAACAAACTCGGCGTACTTCGGCGACAATCGTAAATTTCTTAGAAAGAAATACAAGAATAGCATTACCTAGCATTATGTTGTTCGAATCTATCGAGTAGAAAACCAAACATATTAGACTGCCGGACACGGAGTATTTAGAAATTCGTGTCCGGAAGCTGGCAGCAAGCATATTTGTAACAAAACAACAAAATCGGCGTACTTCGGCGACAATCGCCTAGCATTGCCTAGCATTGCCTATCATGATGCTGTTCGAATCTATCGAGTAGAAAACCAAAAATACTCGACTGCCGGACACGGAGTATTTAGAAATTCCTGTCCGGAAGCTGGCGGCAAGCTTCTAAGTCACGGGTTCGATTTATACACTGAGGGCGCCGATAATAAACACAAAACCTCGCACTGCGGTGAAATTCGTGAAGTTTTCAGGTATGTTAACACGTAAATGATGGTATTAATTGAAATTTGAAAATATATTCGACTGCCGGACACGGAGTATTTTGGAAAACCTGTCCGGCTGCCGGACATATAGACACATGCGTTCGAGGTTCGAGTGGCAGGGTATTCTGCAGTTAAGTGGTAAGCTCAATGTTCTTGTTATTATGCATTTCAGATTCATCGTCCATTTATTACTTTACTTTAGGATTATTAAATCGGTTTCCAGCACTCAGTAAAGACATGTTAAAACGCATAAGAACGTTAAAAGTCTTAAGAAAGAGTTCAACACTTACCGCAGCTTACCGCTATTAACACATGACTATAAATCCTTCATCCGCTACTCTGTCTGAAACATTCGCTTTGTTCAGTGACGATTTAAGAAAAAATAACTTTAACAACACTGTGGAAGCGATATTTTAAAAAAAACTACGCACAACACGATGCTCACGTGTCCCACACGAACGACTTCTCGTCGACAAGCGCTCCAAACGAAAAGACAAGCCAAAGCTTGCATGTGATTGGTTCGGTACATTGCGGTACGGAAGTGATCGAGAGTAGCCAATCACAGAGCCGCTTTGGATCGGTGCAGTACTACTGACTGTCGCTAAGGGCCTGGTGTCATTCGGTGACGTCACGAAATTTCGCGCCAAATTGATAAGCGGGAAGGGAATGCCTGGGTTCTAGAATAGGAAGCATATAGTGCGTTTTGTTTTCAAAGAGTAGGAAATGTTGCTTTGGGCCCAGGAAAACGCCAGCAACGATTTTCAAAAAAGCAACGACGGCTCGCAAGGGAAATGGACAAAAAAATCCCTTATAAATTCGAGAAGACTAAAGTTGCCCTAGAATAACCGAATAGATAAATACTTTAAAGCGCAGGATAAAAATTATTAAAATTATCCTACAGAGCTGTAAAAGCAGTCAGATAGCCTAATATAGAGTTTTAACTGTATTTGGGAGGAAACTGCATATGTTGATCGCGAATTTGTCGCTTATAGGTCGCCCTCAAGCGATTTTCGCTGACTTCGTCGCTCACATATATGCATTTTTCAAATGTTGATTTGCGTGAAGTCGAAAATGTTCGGCGCTGATCGGTGTTTTGAATTGGAAATGTTCACGTGTGATCCGTACAGATCCCACGACCCGTACTCGCTGTGTACATCTACTTCCGAGTATGAGTACAAATTTGACAAGTACGAGATTTGACTACAGGTTTTCGTCGAAATACTCAGTATAACGAAACGATATATCCAAGACAGCTTTGTTTTGATATTTTATCAGAGCAACACATAATTGAACGTGGTTGAGTTGCCTTAGGTAAGGTATGCCATTTCGTTCGTGTTTGTAAATGGCCATTCTTTCTCAGTTACGCCCACTTCAAGCCCTACGGCAGCTACTTAGCCAAGCAGTTTGAGTAGGTATCGGATGTGCCGCCGGTATTAAGACGATAGCTGTAGCTTTGTTCGTAAGGTAGCCTTAGGGTTAGTCCATTGGAGGGTTTCGGGATCAAAAGACCAAGGCGGGATCATAATTTCGTGTTCTCTCCACCTAGCTGTATAAATGGGTACCGGCGAATTGTTAGGGCAACCTGCCAGAATGCTGGGGGGTAACCTGCGATGGACTAGCATCCCATCCAAAGGGAGTAACGATTCTCCAAATTTCTTCATCTAGCTTCTCCAAGTCCTGGATTGGGATGAATTTGGCCTTTCATCTCCGGCTTAAGCTTGCTATGAAATTTAATCCACTAGATTTACATGCAGTTTCTAGTCCGTTTAAAAGAAGGAAGCTCAATGCCCATAACCGATCGGAACAAGCCATGTTTTAACACTCAAAGGGAACAAAGAGCTGTTCAGGGCGCCAAACAGCTAATCACTGGTGATTGAATATCACGATTTGACTAATCCAAATTACCTGGATGCTCACCTACGAATATCAACTTTACCTTTTATGCCCTTGGTTTTCGCTATTTACTGTAGCTATGGAGTGTATTCACCTCCACCTTCAGTTGCTCCACGAAGGGCGAACGTACATTTAAACGTCCGTTTTTCACAATTTACTACGAAGGTTTATTAACCCTTATAAACCGTTTAAATTGATATTAAGCACTTGCACGCTGACGCATGCATACAATAACTTTGCATTCAAATTAGTTATTCTTCACGCTTGCTCATGTCTACCTGAACCCCGTCGGAGATATATATATATAGGCCTGCGAGAAAGGATTTCGACCACACACTGGCTTGTCCGCAAACACCTTCACGTAGGTTGTAACTAGCAAATTCTGTATTAATTTTTAGACTATCTCTCCAGTGACCTCCAGTTCCTCGCTTCCTGATAATATTTTCCAAACCACAGAGTGCTATTTGATAGAAATTGAGGTCGGCCAATATTCTCCTTCGAAAGCATGAAGCCAAGGATTTGCGAGCCCAGTTCCTAAACCATGAATCTGTTATTCAAGAACTGTCAGACACCATGATACGTTTGTATAAATCATGAAAGAATGCTTAACGTTTATATGCAAAGAAATTTTCACTCGTTTCCATGGCTGGAGGTACTGTACGCTCGTTCATTCTTTGTGAGCGACAAGATGACTCTTCCACTTTTCTCCTTTTTTCCCAAAACAATAATCTAACGAAAATATTTTAAGATATATCTTGATGTAACAATTATAACAGTAATATACAATTATAATAGCCTTACGTATCCCTCTTGAAATCAGAAAGACAGTAACATAACAAAGTTAAAAGAAAACTGGAAAAGGGTGAAGTTTCTCAACGGGAACAAATTGTTTGACAATAGAATAATCCTGGTTCCTCGAGGCATCGATATATTATTTACAATGTCTTAATGGATCACAAACAAAAGACTGAGAAAACGGACTGTAAAACGAACGCTACTTAATAATAGCGACAACACAAGCTAAAGCATCAGTTCAGCCTAGAGATCATTGAGGACGGACGACTGCAATTGGAACCGTGAGTTGTGAGTAGCTATATTTCAAAGATATTTCCTTTTGTAAGGGTGTATAATTAACAATTATTGCATGAAGTTTTTGTGATATCCAGAATAATCAAGGTCGAGGTAAGTGTTGTCAGCCAAAGCCGAAGACTGAAGCTGACAACATTTACCGAGATCTTGATTATCCCAGATATCACAAAAACCGAACCTAATAATTGTTTTGTTTTACAGAGTTTGTTGTTGGTTCTCGTCCTCGCTCCGAGGGTTTTTCTCCGGGTTCTCCGGTTTTCTTCCCTCCGCAAAAATCAACACTGCTAAATTCCAATTCGATCGGGAACAGTCCTACGTCTTATACATGAGCCTCTGGCTCGGACATTGAGGGTAACCTCGTCCCACGTATGGACATTAAAATTGTATTTACATTTACATTTTACATTTAAATTTTAAAGAAAATAACGACAAACACATTGTTGAAGAAGCGAATCCACGAGCCATGTTTATTCTCAGTTTTGTGCGAGATGCCACCCGTGAACTTGACAAATTGCTCATGGAAATCGCGCGCGCAACCTACAGATTATTCACTAATCTGCTAGCAAATTACTGAATAATATGTAGGTTACACTGATTGCCAGAGTCAACTGTAAGATCTTAGCCAATAGGAAGACAGATAGTGACTACAAGGTATAGTAATTAACAACTATTCACCGAAGTGGAGGTGGCTAGCGATGGCCAGTGGTGGATATTAAATATCCACCACTAGCGGCCGAACAGTTGTTTTAGTATATACTAAAACAGTGAGATAATATAACCAGAAAAGGATTATTTTAACTCATTTATTCTTGTCAACGATTCCTTTTTTCGCGCGCGAGGTCTCGGAAGTGAATAGCAAAGGATATCGCATGTTTGAGTAGCCAATCAGCGCGCTCCAACAACGCTATCCACTGTTTTAGTATATACTAATAAGGCATGCCTTTTTCAACTTTCTTAACTTGAAATTATCATCTATATTGGATGCATCCAAAAGAAAAACCTAGTTGATACCTTTTTTGTGTACTGACCGCGTAATTCTATATATACGTGCTTATAACTGAAAAAGAAGAAATTCCTCAAAAACGAAAGTGCCTTTGTATACCAGAGCAAGGACGTTTGACTTCAAGTTAACGTTAAGTTTGGAATTTTGATGATTAAGAATTTCCACTCGTGATGAAAAGCTATCGAGAACAAAAAACAAGTGGACAGATCCTTCACTCCACTCGCCAAAACTTAGCGTATAGCCGTTTCTTTTTCTTCCGGCAAACCTCCACTCAGTCCTATTTTAAGCCAAATTCGCTGCAACGTACGTTATCAGATCCTTGCTATAACAAATTTTATTTTGTTATTTACAGAAAGACTTAACATGGGACGCGTTTTTGTCATTTTGCTCTTGATGTGCCTGATAATCTCTTCCCTACATGAAAGGTTTGTGTTATGTTTTTAGCATTTGGATATCATTCAAATAGTATATGCTTTGTGTTTATTTAGAAATTTTAATTTAATAAAAATTCAAATTTTATTTTATGTACAGTGAAGGTTGGCGTCGCCGCCGCGCCGGATTCAAGCTGACAAACCGTCATTCTGCCCAGGCCGTTGCTGATGTCATGTCGGAGACTAAGGTTGAGGATGTTCCGGAGACTGAGCTCGAGGATAGGAAAGATAGCGATGAAAAAATCTGATTTGCTGTTAGTTTGATATAAGTCAAGCCGACTAAGTAAAGAGAAACAGATATAAAAGCTACATTATTGCTCTATATTGTCTAGACTTTTCGTTTGGACTTTTTATTCTGAGAGTCGCGTGTGATTGGTTTATCGTGGGCATGCGCAGACAATTGTCCCTGGACCCTCTCTCCCGTAGTGTTGCCTGACAGACTAAATCCCTGACTGGACTAAATCCCGCCAGCTACGCGGGCTAATGCTATTGAGGCAAATATTGTAAACAAAGATTCCCTTATAATAACACACGAGAAAAAAATCAATAACACACGAGAAAAAAATCAAATATCAAAAATCAAAATGAAGTAGCTGGAAATGGCCACAACTTAACGAACCTAATGAAAAAAGATTAAAATATCTAATTGATATTCTGTATTCCTAACACTATCAGTGATGGGTAAACGTTCTTACAGATTAACAACCTCGGTGGGATTTCGGAGAAAAAGATAGTCGACTGTTGGTAAATAAAAACGCAGCGACTTGCGAGATTCCGAGCTCTGTCGCCTGCATTAGAAACCAACTCACACTGCTCACTAGAAATTTCATGTATGAATAGAAACAGAAACGGAAGATCATTTCGGTGAATATCTGTTCGGAAGGTATGTAATACCCTCAGATTTTCTTTACTGAAATATCAGCTCAAACTTTCGTGCAATGTGAAATGTGAAAAAAAGAGGGGGAAATGTTGTTTTGGATACAGGAAAACGCCAGCTACGATATTGCCCTAGAGTAATCGAAAAGATACATATTTTATAGCGCAGCCGTAAAAATTAAACTGCAGAGCTTTAAAAGCAGTCAAGATAGCCTAGAAAAGCGTTTTATAAATAAAGTATTTGAGAGAAAACTCTCATATGTTGATCGTGAATCAGAGGTACCCAACGAAGGTCATTATCAAAATCCATTCATTAGTGGCCTAGATGATAAATGGGCATGCGCAAAGGCATTTTCAGTTAATTTTTAACTACCGTGGGAAAAAAATATCCGCTCTTCAGAGCCAGCTAGCAATTATTTAATAGCCGTTTTCGCCAGCCAGCATCCATAATGTTCTGACTTTTTCCCAGCCAGGAACATTTGTTTACCCTTTTTTGCCAGCAATGTTTGTTTTTGTCCTGGTTTCCCAGCCAGGAACATTTATTCACCTTTTTCTGCAAGGTATGTTAATTTTCTGTCCTCTTTTGCCAGCCAGTAGTTTTACTCGAAAAAAGTGGTTTGGGGCCTTAAACAGACAATTCCGGAAAATGTCTTTATGAAAATAGTGTTTTTTTGCTTGTTTTTGTCTAAGACAAAATACTTTGTTTACTTTATAACTAAAAATGACTTGTCACTTACCTCAAGATTAAAACTGATGAACACATCAATAAATCTGAACGCGAATGCAGCTTGAACTATTTCAGCACAAATCCTTTTATCAATTTTTTTATGGAACAAAATGTCAGCTAAACAGGTTGAATTCTAAACAAAACAATTTTAGAACTCATTGTCTTTTCAAATGTAAATGCCATTTATATCATCAATATAAAAGACATAATTTAACCATTAATTCTATTTGATGGACGGGATGTGAAAGGCCAACATCGCGGTGTAAGATGATTTTTCTTCCAGAATCTATTGCATGGATAGTACGTTTAGATGTTTCAAGTACATGCTGGCAAAGTACAGTCTTTTTGATGAACGACACGGTTAGAAGCTTAAAAATGCCAGTGAGGCACAGTCATTGGACGGACGACACAATTAGATGTTCAAATGCCAGCAAGGCACAGTCTATAGGATGAACGGAGGCGATGGCGACAAGGACACAATATTAAATTGATTACTTTGTTTTAATTCACTTTTGAATGTATGATACTTCTGTTATGGCGAACCAAACCCGAGAATGATTGTCACTTTTGTTGTTGATGTTTTAGAAAAATCTTAAAACTAACGGCCATAATTATTTTGTTTCTCATTGGAGTATAAGTCACAAAAACCAATGCAAGCACTGCTCACATGAGCGGTATTCTGCAACCATGGCGACAAGCACAAAATAATTATCGCGTCGAAACGACTTCGAAAGTTCTTTGCATCTTTGTTGTTGATGTTTTAGAAAAATCTTAAAACTAACGGCCATAATTATTTTGTTTCTCATCGGAGTATGAGTCACAAAAACCAATGCAAGCACTGCTCACATGAGCGGTATTCTGCAACCATGGCGACAAGCACGAAATAATTATCGCGTCGAAACGACTCCGGATGTTCTTCTCATCTTTGTTGCTGATGTTTTAGAAAAATTCTTAAAACTAACGGCCATAATTATTTTGTTTCTCATCGGAGTATGAGTCACAAAAACCAATGCAAGCACTGCTCACATGAGCGGTATTCTGCAACCATGGCGACAAGCACAAAATAATTATCGCGTCGAAACGACTCCGGATGTTTTTCTCATCTTTGTTGTTGATGTTTTAGAAAAAATCTTAAAACTAACGGCCATAATTATTTTGTTTCTCATCGGAGTATGAGTCACAAAAACCAATGCAAGCACTGCTCACATGAGCGGTATTCTGCAACCATGGCGACAAGCACGAAATAATTATCGCGTCGAAACGACTCCGGATGTTCTTCTCATCTTTGTTGCTGATGTTTTAGAAAAATTCTTAAAACTAACGGCCATAATTATTTTGTTTCTCATCGGAGTATGAGTCACAAAAACCAATGCAAGCACTGCTCACATGAGCGGTATTCTGCAACCATGGCGACAAGCACAAAATAATTATCGCGTCGAAACGACTTCGAAAAATCTTCTCATCTTTGTTGTAGATGTTTTAGAAAAATCTTTAAACTAACGGCCATAATTATTTTGTTTCTCATCGGAGTATGAGTCACAAAAACCAATGCAAGCACTGCTCACATGAGCGGTATTCTGCAACCATGGCGACAAGCACGAAATAATTATCGCGTCAAAACGATTCCGGATGTTCTTCTCATCTTTGTTGCTGATGTTTTAGAAAAATTCTTAAAACTAACGGCCATAATTATTTTGTTTCTCATCGGAGTATGAGTCACAAAAACCAATGCAAGCACTGCTCACATGAGCGGTATTCTGCAACCATGGCGACAAGCACAAAATAATTATCGCGTCGAAACGACTCCGGATGTTTTTCTCATCTTTGTTGTTGATGTTTTAGAAAAAATCTTAAAACTAACGGCCATAATTATTTTGTTTCTCATCGGAGTATGAGTCACAAAAACCAATGCAAGCACTGCTCACATGAGCGGTATTCTGCAACCATGGCGACAAGCACAAAATAATTATCGCGTCGAAACGACTTCGAAAGTTCTTTGCATCTTTGTTGTTGATGTTTTAGAAAAATCTTAAAACTAACGGCCATAATTATTTTGTTTCTCATCGGAGTATGAGTCACAAAAACCAATGCAAGCACTGCTCACATGAGCGGTATTCTGCAACCATGGCGACAAGCACAAAATAATTATCGCGTCGAAACGACTCCGGATGTTTTTCTCATCTTTGTTGTTGATGTTTTAGAAAAAATCTTAAAATTAACGGCCATAATTATTTTGTTTCTCATCGGAGTATGAGTCACAAAAACCAATGCAAGCACTGCTCACATGAGCGGTATTCTGCAACCATGGCGACAAGCACGAAATAATTATCGCGTCGAAACGACTCCGGATGTTCTTCTCATCTTTGTTGCTGATGTTTTAGAAAAAATCTTAAAACTAACGGCCATAATTATTTTGTTTCTCATCGGAGTATGAGTCACAAAAACCAATGCAAGCACTGCTCACATGAGCGGTATTCTGCAACCATGGCGACAAGCACAAAATAATTATCGCGTCGAAACGACTTCGAAAAATCTTCTCATCTTTGTTGTTGATGTTTTAGAAAAATCTTTAAACTAACGGCCATAATTATTTTGTTTCTCATCGGAGTATGAGTCACAAAAACCAATGCAAGCACTGCTCACATGAGCGGTATTCTGCAACCATGGCGACAAGCACAAAATAATTATCGCGTCGAAACGAGTACGAAAGTTCTTCTCATCTTTGTTATTGATGTTTTAGAAAACTCTTAAATTTAACGGCCGTAATTGTTTTGTTTTTCAGCGGAGTATGAGTCAAAAATAGGTGCGGTATTCTGCAACCATGGCGACAAGCACAAAATACTTAGGCAATTCGATTATACCAGTCCCGTCATGGGGATGTTCAGAAAACGGAAATGAACGAATCAATTGGCTGAAAATGCTTCAAAGGGAAATAAATTGAACAAACTGCAATTATTGTGTTTCTCATCGGAGTATGAATCACAAAAAATGTTTCTGGCAGAAGCAACATGAAAATAATGTTGTAAAAAATGATTTACGAAACCGGAAATAAATAATTAATTGCCAGATATCCGATCATGTTTAGACAATTGTTCGTGGGATCGTTTTCTCGACTCCTTATCATGCTTATAGTTTTTTAAAACGTCTCTCAGGCCCTTCTGACCTGAACACAAGATTATACTTTGCCAGAAAGTAACTGACACAAAGACCATTATGAAAGGTTACGTGCATCAAGAAACAGATCCAGAAGTGATCCAGAGGTTATCTAGCACACGCGCGCCTAAATTTAAATCTTAATGTGCCGTCCGTTTACCGTTACAGTTGCAAAATAAAATGCGGGCTTTTATTATTCGTTGATCTATTTTTGTAATTATATAAGGTCAATGCCTTATGGATCAAAATGATCTGCTAATATCTTTTCAAGATCGAATGAATGGTCTGTTTTCATTTCCGATTTTGTTTCGTTCGGATTTAGCGCCGGAACAATGAAAATACGTGTTCATGAATGGTATCCTCCAGCTAACGAAAACCTCGTCGAATGGTATTATTTTCATGCAGGTGAGAGCTACACAAAAGACTATTTACACTGTACTTACAATTTGAGGCAGCTGCTTTAAAATATACCGTAATACATCACCTGAATGACCTTGAATGACGCGTGTTTTTTACATCACATCGTCCCGGCCAGCTGAAAGTTGAACACGATATTTACATCAAACGCCGCTCAAACCGCTCAAGGCTTCTTAATCGTAAGAGAAAAGGGACCACTCGATACTCACCAAGAACTTTTTCGGTCAAGCTGGTTATCCTCTGCGTAGTTATTCCATAAAACGCTGGCTAGAAAGCCATACATTCGCTTTGGGCCGAGCGCGCTGTTCAACTGACTCTAAATCGTTCATATGCTCCTATTACATACAGAAAAGGAAACAGATCTGTTTTGCCTCTTCAGTGACAGCAGAAAAACAATAGAAATAAAGTTAAAAATTACTTTTTATTGTTTACAAATGCAAGTTAGTCAGTTATTAAATTCTCGTTTGTCCGCGCGTCGTTTTCTTCTTAGCCAGCAAAAGGATTTTGGTTCATTTTTCCCAGGTACAATCGATATTTTATAAAATCCCAGCAAATTTTCTCCAAGGAAAACCGTCCCAGCAAGCGCTGGATCTCATTCCTAAATTTGCCAGCCAGTTCAAGTTCAACTTGCAGAGCGGATATTTTGTGGAGCGGTTCCGTTGGGTACCTCTGGTGAATTTATCGCATATAGGTCGCCCTTAAGCGATTCTCGCTGACTTCGTCCCTCACATATATGCATGTATTTCAAATGGGACTAAGCGTCAAGTGTTGATTTGTTTGAAGTCCACGCATGAGTACAAACACAAGTACGAGATTTAACTACAAGTTTTCGTCGAAATACTTAATACAACGAAACGATATATCCAAGACAGCTTTGCCAGGGTTATTGACTTGGAGCGATGGGGTATATGATATATTCACCTGGTACCGCCCTTCGGGCTGCGCCCTCGGGGCGGTACCAGGTAAATATATAACATACCCCCGAGGGACAAGTTAATAACTTGCTTATTTTTCACTTGGTGAGGTTTCCTAAAGCAAATAGATTTGATTTAATTCTCTAGAGAATCTATTGTTGAATAAATAGACCAATACTGAAATTGGTCAATTCATGTGAAGTCGTCAAACAGTAGTTTAGTCAGAAAGAGATGAGTGACTCAGAGGAAGAAATATTCTTAACGCAGAGCAGTTTTGGCGGCTCTCTTGAACCATCCACCCCAATAGATTTTTTTATGGCAGTTGTCAGACGAGTCACATTGCAAACCAGGATGTTCGCAGTTAGAATTCGAAGATGCTGTGTCAAATTTGTTTGAAAGTAACGCGGCCGGTGACACGAATCTCTCGTTTGAAGGACATTGCGCCAACACAAACATGACAAATGCCGACGAAGCAAATGAGATCCAAGAAAATGCGATAACCGCGAACAAGCTTGAAAATAACCTGTGATGAACTAGCAACAAGTAATCAATCAATCTTATCGTCTGGTGAAGACTGGCAGAAGCGATTCCATCGTGAGACAAACGGATGAACGTTCATCTTTCCTATTTTCAACTACGACAAACAATAACCACATCAGAAAATGATATTTTTTTTTCGTTCTTTTGAGTTGAAAGGGTTCTAAAAATTACCCAAAGGTTTAAAAGGGAGTGATCTGTAAGGAAAAATCAACTTCTCCGGATCGCAAGTAAGAAAATAAACGAAACTTGTGTTCATCTCTCGGTAATTATTTACTATTATATTATAAAAAAGTAAAAAGCGTTCTCTGGTTAAAAAGGTTTAAGAAAAATATAAGCTTTCGGCTATTATACTATAGCCTTTAACGAATATGAAAAATAGTAAGCGCGTGGTTGGAAATATATGCAGGGGAGGATGTGAGAAGATTAAAAACTAAAACTACAATAGAAGTGTGAAAAGCTAAAAAATGGACAAACGGACAAAATAAAAATTACAATAAAATAGAATATTGGAGGCTCTCTTGAACCATACACCCCAATAGATTTTTTTATGGCAGTTGTCCGACAAAAATCTACGATTGAAAATATTTTTGCGAATTCTTCAAAATGAAACGTAAATAATTTTTTTCTTGTATATTCCATTGGCAATGTAGCATGGCTTGAGGTATTGGTGATAGCTTTTTAAAACGACATCTGGATCGCGCAAAATTTAACTTCTACTGATTTAAAGTTTTTCTGTTGTTCCGTTGTCATGGCAACATCGATTTCCTTAAAAATACATCATACCAAACCTCACTCGAAAATTAATAACTGGCGTAACTGATAAAGGGAAGACTGCTGAAAAACTGATTGAAAATGTTCGTTATGGCCCCGAAAAACTTTTTCGAGACACCTTAAAATAGTCAAAGGTACAACGTAAGATAATTTTCCAGAAGAACAAAACAGTCGAGCTAATCAAAACATTGCTTGCGGAAAGATTAGTTTCCAAGAAACATAATAAAACATAATACAAAAAAATAATTAACAACCGTATTTCACCGTCCCAAAAACTCGATAAAATGGACAAAGTTTGACTGTAAAATAATGTAGCAAGATCCCGATAAGTTACAGAACACAAAATCACTATTTCCAGAAAGAGTGCTTTCTAAACCTTAATCACGGTTTTTATTTTGTTACCTTGATTTGAAACTCGGGAGAAATCAATCATGATAATGATAAATGCGGTTGGGAAACCTGGAATATGTTTGAATAGTAATGATGCTCATGCAGGGAAATAAGGATAAACTCGAAATACCAGTTGAGGTCAAAATAAGTACCAGTAATCACATGATTTTTCTCGTGCAATTTGGAATAAATAAGCACTCGTAAATTTTTCAAAGACTACGAATTGCACTCGCCCGTAACAGAATATCGAAATACTGAACTAGAATCCACCGAACGGATCTTCTCAGTGCAGGAGAGCATTCCGCTACAACTCCGTGTTGCTGGCTGATTTCACTGGACGCTCTACAGGTTAGATTTGCCTTTTAATACCACTTTTGACGCCTTTTGTTATTGAGCGAGCTTTATTTTACCAACAGCTGCAAAAAATTAGCTAAGCTTACCTAATTTATAAGCTCTCTCTCTCTCTCTCTCTCTCTTGAAAAAATAGAATGCTTGCTTCTCTCGTCTTCAAAACTAAGGAGTAGTCTATTCCTAGGCAGTCTGGTTAGTGCTTCTTCGCGTTTCGCTCAGAGAAGTGAAGCAGAGTATATGTTTCGGCGAGGATTATGCCGCTATTGGCGTAAGTATTTGTCCTCATTGCTTAATTTTGTGATTATTCCTCGTTTTTCATACCTCTCGACAATTGGTAATTTTGTTGTGCTTTTTCACTTTGCGTTATTTTCAAGCTTTTCATTAAAATTGCGTTATAAAGATCAAACAATCTTGTCTCACTTTTGTCCGCCATTTTGTTTGTCCGAGATGGATTTTGCATGAAGCTGCGTAAATGTCAATCATTTTTAATTTCACCGTTTTGCACTGCTAATTTCACGTTTTGCACTGCCAATTTCACTTTCTGCACTGCCAATTTCACTTTTTGCACTGGTTTGGAATTAATTGGCGTGTTCCTAGCCAATCAGAATGAAGAAATTGTTGCTTGTATATTATTACATTTGAAATAGTCAAAGGTACAACCTAAGATAATTTCCCAGAAAAACAAAACAGTTGAGTTATTTATATAAAACGTACCTTGCGGAAATATAAATTTCCAAGAAACATAGCATAATACAGGGAGAGGGGAGGATGTAATTTAATCAACATCGAATAGGAAACGTGGGTTAGAACGCCATTTTGAAGTAACCCTTCGAGTACCTTAAAATATGCCATAATTATATTGTATACGCTTCAAAATCAACACTGCTAAATTCCAATTCGATCGGGAACAGTGGACGAAGAGCCACTCTGTGGAAGTGCCACTGCAAATTCCCATTTATTTATATTATTTTTATTTATTTGAAAGTTTTTACTTCCAACACAAAAAAAACACAGGTCCCTAAGAGTGATTTTATTTAAACCGTGAAACAACATCTAACAATTAGAGCTAAAAAGTCAAAACCAAACAAAAGAAAACAATTGAATTAGTATCTAATTGTGCGTAATTGTGTAAAAACTATTTCACGGATTAAGTAAAATCACTCTAATATTTAAATGAGATTAAATAAATGTATTCAACACATTATTGCTTGCATTTTTATTGCTTAACTGAATAGAGTAATCCTGGTTACTTGAGGCATCAGTACATTATTTACAGTGTCTTAATGGATCGAGACAAAAAATATCTGATGGATAAGAATTGGGTAAAAAAGTAAGGCTACTTAAAAAATAGTAATAAAACCAGCTGGAGCCTCAGCTCAACCAAGAGATCGTTGAAGACAACTGCAATTCAATGAGTGATTCAGTGTAAGTTACCTTTTACAGTTACCTTATTGTTGACAAGTATCAGTTCGTGAGGCCACCAACTACATCTGTACCAGTTGCAACAAAGACTGCCACTCAAGAATCGGGCTTTTGAGTCATTCAAGAGCCTGTCGACACTGATGCGCTGACCATCGCCTCTCCGAGACGAGGATGCCGATATATATTGTTGCTTGTTATCGCGGGACTCAGTGTTCGCGACTTTTTTGAAAATCGCGAAATTTAAGACCCACAAAAAAAGGTTTCGCGAAAATTAAGCGTACGAAATTTAATGCCCTGCTATAATTCTTTGATCGACCTTAACGTCAGTTTACTTCATTATTAGTAAAGGATGAGTCAGCTCTGATTTCCTCCCGAAGAAATTGACAATGTCCTTCAGCTGTAAACGGTGTCATGTACTATTGTATAGCTCTGCTTTGTTGCATAGGAGCATGTCAAATGGTTTTTAGTTTCGTTAGGTTATCTGCTTTTATTCTGTGTCACTGGAAATTAATGCTGTGGAAAATTAAAATCAGTTGTGCCAATTCCGAGACTAAAGGTGGTGGCAAACGAGGACACATTGTTGCTCATGATGTTTCTTGGGTGGGCAAACGAGCGGGACACAAAACATTTGTTTTGTGTCCATGCCGCGCAAACGGGGAAACATTTGTTGCTGACACAAAATGTTCCTGACAAAAATCAGAAACATTTTATGTGTCTCGGACACAAATTTTGTCCGCAACAAATGTTGCGCGCACGGGCAAACGGGGAAACATTTGTGTCCGCGACAATCTGTCCGCAACATTGTGTCCTCGTTTGCCACCACCTTAACTGTATTGTATACTGCAGATCAGTATTTTGATAATTTTTCGCAAAATTAAGTTTCTTTTCCAATTTTTTTGGCCAAAACACGAGCTTTAAGTCCCGCGAACTATGCCCGTTCCACTTTTGCGAAATTAAGTTCCCACAAAAATAAGTAACAATACGATATTTCCTTTTGCAAGGGTAAATAACAGCGGATGCATGTCAAAACTGTCTTAACCCAGTCCACGGCTATATACGAAGTTGAAATTATCGTCTGCTGTGCATTGGAAGCATCCAAAAGAGAAACCTAGATAGTACAAACTGTTTTTACGTACTGAACTCGAAATTCCAGAAATACGTGCTTATAACCGGAATTAAAAAGAAGAAATTCCTTCAAATTTAGCACAATGAAAGCACACATTAGAACTTACTTGAACGCGCTGTAACCGATTTTCATTTTGTTAAAACTGGTTTAATTAAACATGCTTTCTTGGGGAAAAGGGTGTATTAGACGCAAAGCCCTTCTGGAAAACTTCCACTCAATCTTTTTTCCAGTCAAAATGATCAAATTACGTGTGAATGGCCGTTTCGTGAAAGCCCATAATCACGGCTCTACTACGTTATCGGACCTTTGCTGTAACAAATATTATTTTGTTATTTACAGAAAGACTTAACATGGGACGTTTGTTTGTGATTTTCCTCGTGATGTGCCTCATAGTCTCTTACATAATTCATGAAAGGTTTGTGTCAATGTATCTATTTGAATTCAGGCCGTATGGTTCGGCGTACGCATGAAGAAAATCCAAACCCATTTTAAAATACATTTATTCAACAATACGAAACTCTTTGAAAAGTAAACGCCAATCAAACAGCTAACACTTGTTCTGTAATTTGGCCTCATACTTTTGTTAGGCCATTGACTGTTTTCGTAATTATACTCTTGGGTCACAAATTGTAAAACTTAAACAGTTGCTTAGCAATGAATTATAGCTAATAAAATTGGTAGACACTCGTCGTGGTCTATTGGAAATCTGCCAATATGACTGGTGGACCTGGTGGCCTCGTCGTTGGCTAAATGCACACGCGTTGCCTTGAAAGGGAAAATCCGTTTTTAATTTGTGGTTATAAAATACCTTAGATTGTAGGTTTTAAACTGATGACCTCTAACGCGTTTGTACTTAAACTCGTCCTTATGTTCTGTGAGCAATAGCCAACAACTCCGATTTATTATATAAACTACAGTGTGTTATAGGGATTTTGGCCACTGAGAAATGTCGTTGTTCTGATATCGTATCAAACACATGTGTCCTGATATGATCTTTGGAATATTCACCTTTTGAAAGAATTGAGCTAAATTTATATAATAAATAGACTAATGCATGGGAGCTTGGAGATATGAATTGATCTTCTCGCGTTCAATCTGCCCTCACTCGTGAGACATGTGAGATATCGAGTTGAACACTCGACGATAAATTTCATATCTCCGCGCGCCCATGTATTATTCTCTATATCTTCTGCGCCTTGCTGACTAATTGTTCATAGAACATCCGACCCGTAGTATATATCAATTACTACTCAACGAAAATCGTTGCCATTTTGAAGAGAGCGTAAAAGAGTTTACTCGGGAAATCCTTTAGTAGGTGTTGCAGATCGCGCTTTTTATTATTTAGAAATGTTATTAAAGTGTTATTAAAGAAAAATTCAAATTTCATTTTATGTACAGTGAAGCTTAGTAATGGTAATAGGACTGAGTGAAGTCCAATTCGGTCTGTAATCATACGAGTGTGATTACAGACAGAATTGGACGACACTCAGTTCTATTATCAATTAATCATAAGTATAACAAAATTCGAGAAAAAAAATAGACAAAGCGAAGCCTACTAAGGACTTATCATCACTAAGGCAAAAAAGCCATTCTTGAAGCTGAAGGTTTTAGGAATATCAAGGAGTATTTAGTCACAACAAAGAACCAAATAAAGAGCGCACGCATGCGCAGCACGCGAACTTTGTTATTGGACACCTTGTTATTGGACACTTTGTTATTGGACACTTTGTTATTGGACACTTTGTTATTGGACACCTTGTTATTGGACACTTTGTTATTGGACACTTTGTTATTGGACACTTTGTTATTGGACACCTTGTTATTGGACACCTTGTTATTGGACACTTTGTTATTGGACACTTTGTTATTGGACACTTTAGCCGCGCGCGCTCCAATTTGGTAAAAAATAGGGCGTGCTAAGAACCAATCAGATTCGAGAATTTTGTTATAGTTGTGATTATTTTGGGTGTCGTCGTCGTCGTCGCCGGGTGATCCTGACAAACCGTCATTCTGCCCAGGCCGTTGCTGATGTCATGTCGGAGACTAAGGTCGAGGATGTTCCGGAGACTGAGCTCGAGGATAGGAAAGATAGCGATGAAAAAATCTGATTTACTGTTAGTTTGATATAAGTCAAGCCGACTAAGTAAAGAGAAACAGAAATAAAAGCTACGTTATTGCTCTATATTGTAAGACTACTTTGTAATAAAACAATTACAGTTTTATGCATCGTGACGGTCAGAAATAAATGACGAACCACCAATTTTTGGAGAGGGGAGGGGGTAGGAAAAGTGTTCCAAGACAAAAAAATTCTTTCTGTGCCATTGTCTTTGAAGAAAACTTCTCCTGGTGGCATCTTCCTGAAGGCATGCTACATACGAATTCACTCGGAATGTTTAAATAGCTTCTGAAATTTAATAATCGGCGAAATATTCAGCTCTTTGTGTTTAATATAGAAGGGGATTTAAGCTTTCAAAAACTCCAAAATGTCTGGGTGGCAAAAGCGCTAAAAAGCAAAAGCATTGAAAAAATGGGGCCTGAAAAACAGCTTTGCCCTTGCGTTTTAAATCTTGGTACATTTCCTGGCCGTTCTCTGCAAAACAACAACGTGAAATGACCAAATTCTGCGTATTAAGACAACGTGAACCAGAAGGGTTAATTTTTGGTTTCCTATTTGGAATTGAACACTCTCTTTACGTATTCAGCTGGAGCTTGTTCTTAAACCGTTAGATAACTGAATGCTTCTGGATAATCGCAAGATTCTGAAGCAAAATATTAATTCATTTTTGACTAGGCGTCGTCCTCGGCGTTGCCGTCTTCATTGCTTAAGCTCCCTCATGTAGTTTCGAGTCTGTTCGGGATGTGTGTGGCTTCGTGAAACCCTAAGTCAGGATTTTTATCTTGATTTTTCGTTTCCATTATAAACAGATTATCAATAAACAAAAGTACTTTCTCTCAAGTAGCAAATGGCGGCCAACGCACCCATTCTCGTCCCTGCTCGGCGAAAAGAGTAGCAAAGGTCTGGGGACGAGATACCCTGGGTGCCTATGGTTTTTATGTGGACTTTCACATGAAGTGTGAAAAATCCACATATTGCGATCGTGCAGTTTTCCCGATTGGGACGTCAATCTCCGTGATAACTCATGTCAGCGCTTTCGGAAGCTTTCGAGGGTGTTCGGAGAATCAGAAGTTTTGGAGTGAGTTAATGTAAAGTTGGAAGTGAACCCGGGAAATGAACTGCCCACGAGACGCCCCGAAGAAAGCATCACACAGGCTAAGTACCTGAATTTCATTAATCGAAACCTAAAATTTGTCAAGTGCAGTACATCAAAGAGCAGTGCCAAAGATGCCAGTAGGGCACATCAAAAGAAAAACAATCATGGGGGCTTTTATATTTGCATGGCGTTCGACTGAACTGCGGGCAAAGGTCGCGCTATTTTTCACACTTTTCGCGCGCTGTATGTGTTCGACTGGATGTCAGTTGCTGTCTTCACTTGAATCGCATGAGTTTGATCGTAGCACGAATCAAGTTCGAGCCCGAGTCAAGTTCGAGTCACGAGTCAAGTTCGAGTCAACTTTCTTTCTTTTTCAAAAATACCGTTTAACTGTACTGTAAATATTATCGTCAAAAATATCAGATAGGTGAAATAAAAATTCAGTAGTTTGGTTTTCAACCGGAGACAGTTTTCAACTGGAGACAAATAGTTTCGCGCCATTTTTGAGTTCTTTTTTTCCAAAAATAACTCTTTAGTCGGCGCGATGGACCGCGTAGTCAGTCAGTCAGTCAGTCAGTCAGTCAGTCAGTCAGTCAGTCAGTGGAGTATGTTTGTATGTCACACCAATCAGGTTTCAGGTACTATCAGAACCAATGAAATTGCAGTTTATAAAGGGGAAGTAATCTGACACAGTTGTAAGCGAGCGATTTCATTCGAAGATTTTCGATTTGTAGGAGGCGGAATCGGTGAGTTGTGAATTAACCCCGGATTTGAAACGCTCGCCTGCTCACGCCGCCAGCTAAAGACCCAACACTAAATTGTTATTCGAGCGTTCGTGTAGGACGGGCTAGTTTCGCTGACCGTAGCAGAAATTGCATAAAGCATTTGCACAAAACAAATTTGAAGAATAATGTTCTCATTGTGATGTTAATACTGTGTTACAAAGAGTCATAAAAATGGCAAGGAATCTTCTTCAGAGTGTGTTGTGGCCTCTTGTTTTAAGAGTTTGTGAAAAGGAAACTTCTTAAATTTAATACTGCTTGAGACTCCGTGTCGCCAACTGAAAACCGCAATAAATTTAATTAGTCTCTTTAGCGTCTTGCTCCGGCGATTCGCTGACTCTCGGGCAAGTAGCGTTTATGTTTATACCTTAAACATACCACGTTTAGACATTTAATTAACCGGTATGGGTATTGACTTTAAAAAGGTTTTGCTTTTAAAATTAACAACGAAAAGCATGTCATTCCGTGACAGTTTGATAACTAAAATTAATTAGTTCTTGTTCCTGTTTGTTGAATGAAAATTTACATTTACGACAGGAAACAAATACTCCAGGTGTACTACGCTTTAAAAGCTTTCGATTACTCAATGGAGACATGGTGTTTTGAAGAAAAACAAAAGTGTAATGTTACAAAAAGTAAGATAAACATGCGTTTATAAAAAAAAACAAAGGTATCGTTTTACAGTGTTTGACAAAAACACAAAAGTATCCTGTAACAAACAAAAGTGTCGCGTTATGGTCGTAAAAAAGCTAGCAACAAAATAAGCGCTAACCGAATAAGCAATTTCGTGACATTTTGACAATTAAATTAGTTCTTGTTTTTCCTAAATGATTAAAATTTACTATTGAACGAAACAGTTTTGACGTAACAAATTGCACGTAAAAATATTTTGTCTGCAAGCATTTTTTTTTTCAAAAAATGCCTCTTAGTCGTAGTAAGGGGCTATGTAGTTAGTGATGCACCATGCACAAATAGCTCAACCATCCCAACAGGACTAACACCCAGTCTTACCCCAAGCAACCGGCAATCAAATTGAAAAAATAACTCCTGCACGCTTAGCGTGCCTATGTTTAGATTTCAAGCACATACCTGCTCACCCCCAGAGTTGCCAGATTGTTCGTGTAACAGATCATGACTTCGAAAAGGTAAGCAATATTTTCCCTGTCGAATCCACCGTTTGCATTGATTCGCGATGTCAGAAATCAAAACACTCATTCCCCGAGAACAGTGGCTGGCAATCGAGTCCATCACGAAAGTGAACTGGCGAAGGATGAATACATTTTATTCCGCGGCCAAAACTCCTTAAACTGTTTTTAACAGGCACAGTTAAAACCCATTTATAGTTAAAGGGTTTTGTCTCACTAAACTGTCGGAATGAACACCATAAAAATAAAACGTACAGAACTTTTATGTTCAGCGAGCCGTTAAACGTATCGCGACATTCATTCGGGCACTCTGGCTTTGTATAAAATCATTCATTTTTCGTGTTGGAAATAGTTTTAGGACCACTGAGGCTTCTCTGAGGCTTCTAGGCTTTAACATAATTTCAACGTTTAATCCTTACAAAGTCACTGAAGTACAAGGGTTTTTCTATGATAAGGCTTAGCGTGCCGACCGTACGTCACGCTTAATAACGCTAGCTAGTATCACGCTTGAAAGTTCTAACATTCGTTACAGTGCGACTACTCGAACCGGGGCACCCTGAACAAAATTAACCAATCACAGTGTTAATTGAAAACAAAGGATAGGGACATTTTTTAGCAACGGACCAATAACGTTCTAGAACGTAAACAAAAGATTAACAACAAAATTTGAACTGTCAACAACGTTACAAACAGATGCGGACCTCTCAGGAAACTTGCCTTTTATTTGATTGGTTCATTTCAATCCTAAATTTTAAGGTTCATTCAAAAGCTCTGTTCATGTTTTCCATGTAAAAGTTTCCAAAATGGCGTTTTATCAAAATGTTCAAGTTCGATTGAATCGTGACGGGGGATATATGATAATGGTCGCCGACATTCCCAATTGTTACGAGAGCGCGTTTTGGACTTACATCACACTGGAATAAACCAACAGATAATCGCAGGCAAAGTCAAAGGTAGTCGGCACTTTCTGCGCCACGATCAAAAGTGGTGGAAGATGTCGTTGAATTTTTAGAAAACGAAAAACTGTGCAAGCCTAGCATTAGTAGCACAGAACTGCAGCAAAGGCTACTGCTCAACGGCATCGTTCATCATGTTGACCTACCGCGTTTTCGGTTACATGTAAACAACAAACGTTCAAAGACAAACAGAAAAATTATCCCATGCATTGCGTTTTATTTTATAGCATAAAAAAGTTCTTGTGAGAGCTAGAGATTGTCAGTAAATGCAAAGCCAATAAAGGTTTGTTTAATTCCAATTGTATACTAATGTTTCCTTTACGTATATATACACTGATCCTGATCGTGGCGGCGAATATTATTTATTTTTCCATCGAATTTGAAAACCCAAGACTGATTTTGCTTGTTCTTAAAAATTTAGGATCGAAAGTAACCAGTCAAAGACAAGGCAAGTTTCCTGAGAGGTCCGCATCTGTTTGTAACGTTGTTGACAGTTCAAATTTTGTTGCTAATCTTTTGTTTGCGTCCTAGAACGTCATTGGTCCGTTGCTAAATAATGTCCCTATTCTTTTGTTTTCAATTAACACTGTGATTGGTTAATTTTGTTCAGGGTGCCCTGGTTCGAGTAGTCGCACTGTAAAATCTGTAAACCGTTTAGTTTCGTTCGGTTTCCAAACACGACAGCCTTGAAACTGAAGGTAAATTCTCGAAAAAATCTTTAAAATTTCTTTGCTGTGTAATAAAGTTATATTTGACCGAGATTCCGTAAGGTCTTCTGACGACATGAATTTAAACTTCATGATCGCTCGTGCGTAGCGTCATTTCAAACTTTAACTGACGGACATCTTACAAACGTTTCTGCGGGTGTTTTCATTTCTTAAGGACGTTCGCGCTAATTGTTTATGCGCATCCTTACTGCGCACGTAATTCCTGTCGCAACGCTACGCCACGTCATGCATCGAGCGCGCGCGCTGAGGAAACGTTCCAACCACATATAGGGTGAGTAGCCGTTGCGTTTAACTTCGCTTGCAGTTTGCTAGCTTAAATGGTCGGTGACCCCTACTTTTTTCTTAACAGATCACTTTTGTTAACGTTTATCTACGTTTTGTGAGAAAATGAAAAAAATCTATCGATTAAAAGGTAGATTTTTTTTGCCCCACGCACGTTCGAATTCTGCTTTTTGATCTTTTCGTTTTGCCGTACGACGGGTTCAAATGCCTCTTCCAGGGCTAAGTTTTGCATAAAAGATGGCAACACTTAAAATTATTTACGCAACCGACGCACTTCTTCAAAATATCACCAAGATCTTTTGCCTCCGTTTTCTCATCATCGATAATTTAAACTACAAATCTTGAAAGCCGTGCGAAATTACGTGCGCCAATTTTTCAAAATCAGGGTAGTTTTCTACAGACTTAAACTCTGAAACGAAGTCGGTGACCCCCACTTTTTTTTGTATTTCTGACGCAAGTAACTCATTATCCGTCCTCAGTAAAAATTTTAGAAAAATCTATCGACTAGAAAATTTTCGCGCGAACGTCCTTAAGTCGCGTATCAATGCAAACGGTTGAAATCGCTCTTTGAATTTATGAATGACGCCGAGAATGACTGTTTTACAGGTAAACATGTCCTCTTCCAATTTGGCCGTGGAGAGAATGGGCTAGAATTGTTTATTTCTTCTATGGCATCTCTGTAGATGCAACAAGATTTCGCTTGAGCCGCGAAATGCTAAAATTTTTGTACTTCACGTAAACTTTCACGTTTTGTTGTTGAAATGGAACCTCTGTAATTAATGCAGATAGGAATCTGTGTGAAAAATTAATGCATGCCGAGGAATGTTTACTTCTTTGAAAAACAGCTGCGAACCAAGTTTATGCAGTAACTGAGCTGTCGTAATCGGCAGCGAAAAAAAAAAACAGTCAAATCTTGCTGTTTTTATTCCTTTAGTGCATTATTTTCACACAGCAATTAAAAACAAAACTACCAAAAACATCAAACAAAAAAATATTGACTTGACTCGAACTTGACTCGTGACTCGAACTTGACTCGGGCTCGAACTTGACTCGTGCTACGATCAAACTCGATTCGCATATAATGGAAAATAGTTGAAAACCATTATTTAGGAAATATCTGGATATTTGTTGTTTTGTTTCAGCTTTGCCACACAGAATCTTTAGAATGGAAGAATGGATACACAAAACAAGTTCACTAATCAATGAACTTATTTTCCCGCATTCATTATTTTCTTGAAATTCTCCCAAGTTAGATTTGAATAACGCAATCTGACTGATGTTGAATTCAAAACTGCTGGTAAAACGTTAGTGTGAATCGTTAGTGTGAACCGAAAAATGTGTGTATTGAAACCGTGCGGTGAACTAAATTACTGATTAAAAATTTGTCGTTCGCGAATCGCCGACTCCACTCTAAATTAATTCAAGAACGATGATAATTTTAGGTTGAGAAAACGTATTCATCTGCCTTCTTGCATCAAAAAATTATTGGTGAAATCGTGCTAAAAGGCGATGAAAGCCATTCCGGAAAAGTTATATATAAAAACAACGCATTGAAAGAAAATGAGTTAATTAATGAGTTCAGCTGTTGTTTACACAAGCGTTCAGATGAAATGTCAGGCAAACAAAGGCAGTCTGCATACTCCGCGAAATATTTCTTTATGAATGGACTGAAATTAGTATCCCCGATTTCTAGTGGTAAGATTTTGTTTTTGTTCTTAATAAATAATTTCCTTGCTCTTAAACACGTTATTTGTCTATTTCCCGTGAAACCCTCCCCCCTCCCCCCCCCACCCCGCCCCCCCCCCCCCAAGAGACTGCCATATGAATGGGACGAATATGCTCGTCGTGTCCTTTAGGGGTGAAAATAATGGATTTCGGTTTTCCAACAGACATCTTGTTTTGGTTTTAAGGACCGATAGCCAATGTTTTTTTGTTCATTTAAAGTGACTCTAGCTCATGTCTGTATCTCTAGCTTGAGGGCTCAACCAAACTTTGAGCCACGCCCAGATTGCCATCCTTTACGGGAAAAGTAAAACTCAAAACAGCAAGGGACCGTTTTCAGTGTTTTCCTTTGAAAATTAGACGCTTGGAAATGCTATTTTTCCATTTCATTTTCATTTGCATTCTGTATTTACACGCCTCCAATATCGATGGGAGCATATTAATTTGTTATTCATGATTCTTTTAGCCATCTCTCGTTATTCATGAATCCCAAGTTTTAAACACGAAGATTCATGATTCCTACCAATTTTACAGCTATGATTCATGATTCATGTTCTGCTTCCACACCCGATTATGATTACAGAGCTGTTTAATTCCATGATAACAACAGACGTTCTCTTCAAACAAAGTTTCAGGCCTATACACTTCTCTGTTTTTAACTAAAATGGCTTTGCGGTCCGAAAATTTTCCGCGGAACTTTCGAGAAACAGAGTCTACTTTTTATCTAGTATCAGCCCCTCTCTATTGTTGGTAATGTTATCCTTTACAGGAGTAGAATAGTAGATCAAATTTTCCGACGAACATGCCTGTCCTTTTCATATAATCATATACAGATATTGTCGGGTCTTGTCCAAGGTTTTCCGTTTCTCTGACACAATTTAAAATGGACTGCATTTAAATGTTTAAGGTGATCTTCAGGGTAAATTGCAAGGCGTGTTCCTAAAAACGAAAAGGCAGTTTTTCTATCATGATCATAAGAAAAGTTGATTGATAATTTTTTTTTTTTTTATCGTCTCGAGTATCAAGTGAATGTCAACTCATAATTGACTGATACTTAGACTTGCCTACGGTCCAGCTCATTGAGCGCGAGAGCGCCGGGGTCTACTGCCAAACTGGAAATGTGTAGCAAATGAGTTTCAGAAGGTCTAACCGATACTGTACATTGGCTCATTCAAAAACAAATGAAAGTCCACATATCTACGCATTGCGGACCCACTTTTTTTTGTGTTGTTGTTACAAAATCACTGCCACCCAGGGTAGGGACGAGAATGCCACCAAGGAAGAGAACAGTTGAACGAAACTCTCCACTCTCAAAAGAGCGATCGTGATATGAGAAAATACGTTCGCCATCATTGCAAATAACCATATATTTTTCTGTCCTTCTCTTCTGATTTCAAAACTTCTTACACGTGTTGATTTTAGGTTTCCTCCTTGAATCATATTGGATCTTTAACAACTGATTCCTTTCCAGATGAAAGTCATGTATACACTTACAGCAAAACAGTAGAAGAGTAGTAGACTTCGTTTACGTCGCACCGGTTTATTAAATCTTCGATTTTTTTTAAGCAGATGTTCGTTTAATGGATTAAAATCACTGCGTGAAAGTGAAGTCAGTGAAAGTATTAAGTCAGCGGAGCCGAATAAATATCTCTCTTCAGCAATAAATTGAGCTGAATAGCGTACGTAACTGTTTAAATTCACGAAAAGCAATATAAATAGTTGCTGAAACAAAAATGTAACGATAAGTTTTATGGCTATTGGATGCTTATTTGCCTGTACTCGTGAACTCGGCAAACTTCTCGGTTAGAACCGTACTAAGCTCTTGACGGGTGAGAGGACAAAATGGTTCGGCAAATGCTATCCGTTACGTAGCAGGGAAAATAACTCGGTAGAGTCACGGGCTTGACAACTCGTAACTGCAACTCGTTTTAGTACGCCAGCGGTACAGGGAACTTGTTCCTCTGCTATACCTTGCGCAACGCAGGAGAAAACCAGGAAACTTCTTTGGAACCTAGCAAATCATCTTTATTGTAGAATAAACCTCGAAGACATTTCACACTAGCTCATAGTACAAACTGCTGAAGGTAATCGTAGCTGAACGTAACGGCAGGTTCATCGAGGTAATCATTATGTTCGAATGAGGTAATCATTAAGGCAATTGGCCAAGAATGCCTCATAGCCCTTATATGATGCAGGGAAACAAAAGCCGTAAATGTAACTTGAAATTTCCACTTTTTTCACTCTCAAGTCCTTTTAAGGACGTTTTAAAAAACGGTGCCACTTCAAACTGTTCTTAAAATTGCCACTTAAAAACAGTTCTCAAAATTTCCATTTTTAAGAGTCCTTAAAAGTGTACTTTAAACAGTTCTTAAAGTTGCCACTTTTAAGAGTCCTTAAATGTGCCACCTTAGACTGTTTTTTAAATTGCCACTCAAAACAGTTCTTAAAATTATTACTTTTAAGAGGTCCCTAAAGGTGCACTTTAAATAGTTCGTCCTTAAAATTGCCATTTTCCAAGGTCCTTAAGATACTTTTCCATGCAGAAGATTGATATAGTTTTCAGAATATAATATTTTCAATTCTCTGTTCAAACTATGCTTTATCCGAGGCGAAGCTGTAGTGAGCTTAGTTATTTAACATATTCAAAAAAAAAATATCTTTAAGCCTTGAGTTGAACATGCCATAAATTATTGGTATGATATGTAAATTAAAAGATAAGTATTCTTTAGAATTATGTTTGCACAGGAACAGATGGTAACACGTTTAGTTCGACCTGAAAATCGTAAACAACTTAGTATTAAAATATGAAAGTGGGTTGGATCAGAGCTAGTGCAGTGACACGCCCTTTCTTCTCCGAAGTGTCTTGCAAGTGGCTTGGTTGAATTGATTTCATAACAATCCTTAGTTTAACTTTTTTTTGTATAATCTTGTTACTTAAGTTTAATTTTATTCTGGAAAAATGTTCTCTGTAAGTTTTATATTGCTCGAATTGTTTTGTTTTGGCCAGGCATTTCGGGATCGTTGTAAAACTTTGGAAAGAAAAAGATTTTGACAATATTTACTCACGGGAAGGAACGTACATGAAAGTAATGTTCTAGGCAGCTGCACCTGTTCATACAATGGACTGCGCAGGTCACTGCGTAAGCATAAATCAAGAATTTTGACATTTTGACAGATAATTGACAATTGACGTGGTCCCAATAAAAGAGATTAAGCAAGATTTTTGAGTCAGATGGCACTATCTAGATGTTGTGGACAGCTCGCATAGTAAAAAAGTGTTAGATTCAGAGCATAAGAAATTGTTGCCAACAAGAAGTTCTGTTCTTAATTATAGGAGACAGAGGACCGAGCTAATTTCTCCGAACACAGTGAAGTCTCCTTCCACAGATCATCAATGTAAGGAAATCATCAAGGCAATTTTTAAGGTAATAACTAAGGAACAAGTCATTGTTTATCGCCTTGGGTCGGGGGGTAAGAGGGAGTACAGTGCGGTGTATTTTTGTTGCTACACCGTTAGGGTTAGGGTTATTATTATTTATGGTGACGCCACCGCCACCTGAAATTCTCATTTTTCTTGTCCCCCCTTAATGCCTTAATGCCTGTCAGTTACGCCTGATCCACTCCCCCGTTCTTAAGAAAACCACGTGATTCCCCCTCAATCCTCCACTTCCCCAGGCGATAAATAATGACCGGTTCCTGCTTATATACAGAGTCGTACTGCACCGATCCAAAGCGGCTCTGTGATTGGCAATCGCGCGAGAACAATGGAATATTTTTTAAATAAAAATTGCCACATCCTATTTATAACAAGCAAAACATATCCTGCAATCATCATGTTCAGTTTTTTGGAACATATGCTTGGTGGTCTTTCCTACTCTGTTAATGATAGTGGATATTCCGTTAGCAGTGAGAATATCGATAGTGATAGTTAAAGTGTCACTCCGACGAAATTTCACTTTTTTTTTTCGGAATTTTTTTGTTACAGAATAACTTACCGGTGACTGTAATGTGCTTTTACCCAGAAACAAAAAAATAATAAGCCTTCCTTCATCGAAATTTTGGGCTTCAAAAACTGCAATTTTCCGTCCGCCATTACTCGAAACTGGTTCCAGCTGAGCCCGCATATTTCACAGCGGCAGGTCCTCTTGTGACGTCAAACAAGTAACACGTGACCTGTCCTTTGCGATGTTTAGTTTGTTTTTGTGGGTTTTTGTCTAGATTTTGCTCGAAAATGTTTGGCGATTCTGCGGTGGGATTCTTGCCTTCCGAGTCAAATTTTCCTCCAACAAACCGGGAAAATGCAGGCCTTCAATCGTACAATGATCGTGTATTACGAACGATCAAGAAGCCGCGAATTACTGAAGACAAGAAGCGATCAGAAGCTACAGTCCAGGCTACATACTTTTGATGGTCCAAATTCACAATAGGCCATATTCGTATCCTTGGTATTGGACTGGAACTAGCTTCCAATTGAGGCTAATGCGGGGAATCTTTTCAAATGCAAATTACATGAAGCTCTTTTTAATTATATTCCCCCGCATTAGCCTCCATTGCAAGCTAGTTCCAGTCCAATACCGAGAATACGAATATGGCCTATTATACCCGGCCTTTTTGATCCACTTCGGCACACTAATTTTAGAAAGTGGTACGTAGTGTGTTTTATTGGTTTTGTGCTATTTTGTTTTTTGCCAATGCTTTCGAAAGCATTCGTCATGGTGCAGTGAGCGGATTATAACTACGCAGAAAGATTGAAGTGCCTGATAGATCATCTTCATACGAAGTTCCAGTCTTATTATTGTCTGTTTACTATCGTTATCGTTTTGACGAGATTTTGAGGGAGTCTTCTGCTAGCGATGTCTCCAAAAATTGAGTCTGCTTTGGGTACTTACCATCATTATCATGATCAGGTTCTCAGTCAATAGAACTAGATGTTAATAATAAAAAAGGTTATATTTGTTTGGAGGAATAGCACTGATTTATTTTAAGAGTGCAAAACTGATCACAAGCAATGAAAATAAATCACTGAAAACCATGGAATGCCATGATTGACTCAGTGGGGCTGAGATAATAAAATTTACATAAAAGTGATGTTATTTTATGTGAATAGAAACAGTACATTGATGATGTGGTTTAAAATTTCCCAAGCCAGTTTTTTGTTTCCCTTTTAATTTGTTTCATCACATGATGATGAATATAAGAGACAACAAAAACTTAAAATCAAACTGCAGTTTCACAAGTTTTAAACCAAAGATAAATTTAAATAACTACAGCTGCAGTACAGTTTCTTACTTTGTCACAGCATTTTCATTCCATGTATATTTTGCAAGCAAGGTACATATTTTTCAACCCTACAGAGAAACTGGCTTGAATATCCAAATTACTCATTCTTAAAGCTTTGGATCATTATAATCTTCAGTGCACAAAGGCACATAATTACTGGTTGGCAAGTAGTGATACTGCAATTTCCACAACTTGAGTAGTAAACAAATGATTTCTATAAGATTTGCTTAAATGTACTTTACTTTGAATTTTCTAACTGAGATTGTTTGATTTCAATGCCATAATTTTTTAACAATTGTCTTGTGCGTTAATGTGCACCAGCAAGTTATGGTACACATGCAAAGTTTGGAGAACACAAAAGAAAGGCAAGAGTTGCTCAGGGCGATAGCCAAGAGCAACTGTAGCTTCTAGAGTGTTTTCCAAACTTCCTGCTTGCACCATGACTTGATAGTGCACAGCTAAAAGCATGAACCAACTGTTTTATAACAGTGCTGGTGTAAATGTACATTAAAACCTGCATGATAAAAAAAAAATATGTAAAAGCACAATGACCCTGGTCAGGGCTTGAGCCCAGACAATTTGATCTGGCATCCAATGGGCTAAGCAATACTAGGCCATCGCATTTCCCACATGTTGCACGTTTGGGTATGCTGAATTTGATTGTGCTATTCTGCTAGCTATGTGATGATCATTAATATTTAAACTCACAGACTGCAGACAGTGCTGAAGTTTGATGATAATAAAAAAATATTATATAGTTACTACTCCATGTCTTTTGTCTTGTTTTGACTATTAAAAGTGCAAATTGCAGCTGTTGTTTCATGGTTAAATAAATCACTCTTGCATGGCATAGACAATAATTGGCTAATAGTTTGGGCCAATTTCTTTTTTGAGGCAATGCCAATTGCCAGCTGTCCAGCAAAAAAGGTACCGGGGTTGTAATTTGCCCAAAGGAAATGATTAAGACAAAATTAACTTCTTATAAATGTATCAGTGCTTTCACTTAGATCTGCCACCTTCTGGAGCTCTGGCAGGTATTTTGAGTTGAGGTAAATCACTGACTGCAATCAATAGTTCAATAGTGCAATTCCACATAAAGGTGAGGTGTTCAAAGCCAATATAGCTCTTGTGGGTGCTGCACAATGCAAGAGCAGCCACCTTAAAATCTTATTGAAAGAACTGATGCATTAACCTTAATTTGAAAAGGCAAATATCCAAAGAAGCATTGTATGTGAACATTAAATTTTATTTACATTACCTTACTTTTCAGCCTAACACTTTATTATTAGATACTGTGAGATAACCTTGGTATCAAACCTACAAATATGGCTTGTTAGTCTTTGGATTGGTTGTATTTATCACTGTATGGGATAAAAGATGAGAACCAATTTATAATGTAGACATTCTCTTTTACTGGAAAATAGATTGGGAGCTTATGATTAAAAAAAATAAAACATTAGAATGGCTGTTAAAATTAGTATGCAGTTTGAAAGGTGGCCCAAACTGAAACCAAAGTAAACTGAGGCTGCCAAATTGAACATTGTTTGCTCCCAAGCTCCAAAATCTCAGGTAGGCAATAAAAGATTAAGGTAGCACACATGCACAAATATGTACTTCAAACTTTACTGTATGCTATAAATAGTTTCAGTTACATCACTCTGACTCTCAGATATCATATTCATCAGCCATTCAGAGAAAATGATGTGCTGAACAACCACAGTATCCTAGGCCTAGTTAACTCTGTAAAGCCTGACAAAAATTTGATCATCAGGTTGAGAAGATAAATAAAATATCACATTGTCAAAGGTGATCGACCTGCACCAAAACAAAAACAGAGTTTAGAAAGTATACTACAGTCATAAGACACTGCAATTCAATGCTTATCTTGTGTGGACAGAAAGATGGCCTCTGTTTCTCCTAAATTGTTCTAAAATCAAACTCTGGAAACTCCGTTCAAAAATGGAATACCAAACTTACTCAGGCAACGGAAGTTCGCTCCGCGTGTGCGAGCAAATCTCAGCCATTTATTCTGTCAATATTTGAGATCACAGCTGCTCGAAGGTTTGACTGCTCACAACGTTGTTGTACTACACATCAAATTCCCAGCAAAATGAAGCTCACTGTTGTTGCAGAACTGCATTTGAAATCTCAAAAGGTTGAATTAGCGAAGCGAAATTTTGCAGAGCAACCAGCATTTCACGGGTTACGTGTTTGACGTCACATCCGGTGAATTCGCGACCAAGACTCGTGATCCTCGGGAACGTGTTTGAATAATGGCGGCCAAAAAATCTCGACAAAAACAGTCGAAAAAACGGCCTTCCCGCACTCGCACAGCAGAACGGTTTGGACAGGTGAGTAAGAACCACTGATAGATTAAGAAAATGCAAAAACATCGAGTTCGAAAATTTTGGTCGGAGTGGCACTTTAATATACTGGCTAGCTGACGCAACCGAGCGTACGACTGTACCGACTGTACCGAGCGTACCGACTGTACAGACTATACCGAGCGTACCGAAAGTACCGAGCGTACCGACTGTATCGAGCGTACCGAGCGTACCAACTGTACCGACTGTACCGAGCGTACCAACTGTACCGACTGTACCGAGCGTACCGACTGTACCGACTGTACTTACTGTACCGACTGTACCGAGCGTACCAACTGTACCGACTGTACCGACTGTACCGACTGTACCGACTGTACTTACTGTACCGACTGTACTGACTGTACTGAGCGTACCGAGCGTACCGAGCCTACCGACGGTGCCAAACGTACCGACTGTACCGAGCGTGCCGAGCGTACCGAGTGTAACGAGCGTACCGAGCGTACGTGCCAAACGTACCGACTGTACTGAGCGTACCGAGCGTACCGACTGTACCGACTGTACCGACTGTACCGATTGTACCGACTGTACCGACCGTACCGACTGCACCGACTGTACCGACTGTACCGACTGTACCGACTGTACCGAGCGTACCGACTGTACCAACTGTACCGACCGTACCGACTGTACCGACTGTACCGACTGTACCGACTGTACCGACTGTACCAACTGTACCGACTGTAACGAACGTACCGACTGTACCAACTGTACCGACCGTACCGATCGCGACTGTACCAACTGTACTGAGCGTACCGAGCGTACCGACTGTACCGACTGTACCGAGCGTACCGAGCGTACCGACTGTAACGACTGTACCGACTGTACCGACTGTACCGACTGTACCGACTGTACCGAGCGTACCGACTGTACCAACTGTACCGACCGTACCGATCGCGACTGTACCGACTGTACTGAGCGTACCGAGCGTACCGACTGTACCGACTGTACCGAGCGTACCGACTGTACCAACTGTACCGACCGTACCGATCGCGACTGTACCAACTGTACTGAGCGTACCGAGCGTACCGACTGTACCGACTGTACCGAGCGTACCGAGCGTACCGACTGTAACGACTGTACCGACTGTACCGACTGTACCGACTGTACCGACTGTACCGAGCGTACCGACTGTACCAACTGTACCGACCGTACCGATCGCGACTGTACCGACTGTACTGAGCGTACCGAGCGTACCGACTGTACCGACTGTACCGAGCGTACCGACTGTACCAACTGTACCGACCGTACCGATCGCGACTGTACCGACTGTACTGAGCGTATCGAGCGTACCGACTGTACCGACTGTGTACCGACTGTACCGACCGTACCGACTGTACCGACTGTATTGACTGTACCGACCGTACCGACTGAACCGACTGAGATTATTTCCATTCGAATTTATTTAATGGCTTGTTCCAAAAAAATTAGAGTAAAGGCATTAAAATTCATAAGTAAACGTGTTCTTTTTGAAAACGCATTGGTCTTTTCTGACATAAAGCGTGGAATGCAATTACCATAATAATCGGAGCACATTGGCCTTTTCCGACAATTTTGTGTCCAAGAATTCATCGCGGATTTAGAACTCCATGAGCTAGCATTGCAGAGAGGTATACCAGGGATACCCTAGTGTGTCATGTCAGAAGCGGAATTCTAAAATAGCGCTTTAAAAAAAAGATAGAAAGCGTTAAACAAAAATTGCGAGTGTGAGCTCAGAGCCGGTCACGTTAACTGAAGTGATCAGTGGATAAAGGACTGTTAAAAGCTACACTGAAGGTAAAAAGAGATTGATCTTCGCTGATAATTCATACAATTTATATGTCGGTGGTGTGGGTGTAAGCTTACAGAGAAATTGGCGTGTTCGTTTCTGATATTATTGTTCCGGTTTGAAAGCTTTGCCCTGGAGAATTTACAAGCAATCTCCAATTATGAGCTAGCAAATTAAACGTAAATGTATGCACTTAGCCTGCTAGTATGCATGATGCTAAGCTTAAGTCTAATTGGCCATTTCCAAGTTGCCCTTTGCCTCATTTTCAAAACGAGTCCTCGTGCGAAACCATTCAAATGAAAATGAGTTTGATTTGCATGAAAATGGACGTGCAGGTGAAACTCATTTTCATATGAATGGTTTCGCACGTAGACTCGTTATGACACAGAGGCAAAAGGTAACTCGGAAATGGCCTATTTTACTGTGAGATTCTGTTTAAACATTATTTATGAACGAATTCGAAGTTGCAGAGGTCGAGCGAAGTACACGTCATTACGGAATTGTTTGTTGTCAATGATAATCATTAATTCCGTTTTGTGCGGATTAAAATCTTCTGGTCTTCTTGCGTTGATAATGATAGCATCGAAGTTTCTATAAAATCGGAGCATCTAAATAAGCGAGATGTCAGCGTTTTGGAGTATGAATAGGAAATGACAGCGAGCAAAAGAGAAACTAATGTCGAGTCAAATTAGAAATATGAAGACACTAAAGAATGATGGTAATCTGAGGATGAAGATTAAGGAAACACGTACATTTTAGGAAAGGCCGCTGTCCTGTAGGGCGAAAACTATCATGAATTCCCACAGAATTTTGATTCATCTGAGAACAAAATTCGGCTTCAGGTGAAAACTCGACAAGGATGGCCCCTTTTGGAGTATTTCGGTTTTTGTAATAAACCAATTAGAAATTAAATGAGTTGCCCTTGACAAACTGTCAATCTATAAATCCCGCGACGAAATCGGTTGGGCGTTTTCCAGAATGGGGGGTGGGGGGTTGCCTTCAAGCGTTCTCTCCTTCTCAATCCTCTTCCCCCTTCCTTTTAATCTCTTGCCCCAGAATTTTGCGACCAGAATTTTGCATTTTCTTCGCGTTTAAATTAGTAATATTGCCGGATAGTCTCCTTACTTCGGTACAGTCAGTACGTTCCGCACATTTGGTACAGTCGGTACAGTCGGTACAGTCGGTACAGTCGGTACGCTCGGTACAGTAGACTTACAGTCGGTACGCTCAGTACAGTCGGTACGAATTACGAAAAAAAATAACTTTAACAACACTAAGGAAGTAACAAGCAAAAGCAAGAAGCTTATAATTCAATGAAGACAAGCCAAAGCTTGCATGTGATTGGTTCGGTACATTGCGGTACGGAAGTAGTGGAGGATAGCCAATCACAGAGGTGCTTTGGTTCGGTGCAGTACTACTGAGAACTAATTCTGTTTTATCGTACGCGTTGCTAAGTACCTAAGAGAATTTTATGTAGAGAACTGAATGAATTGTCTTCATTTCTGGTAAGTATAAATATGCGGTAGGTAAAGTCTGAACTCACTCAGCCAAGCACAGGTAACTCGCAACGAAACCGGCGAAATATTCGTTTACCCATCGAAGATATTTCAACACGAGTTTGATCGTAGCACGAGTCAAGTTCGAGCCCGAGTCAAGTTCGAGTCACGAGTCAAGTTCGAGTCAATTTTCTTTTTATATATTTTTTTTTAAATACCGTTTATTTTTGTACTGTAAATATTATCGTCAAAAATGTTAGATAGGTAAAATAAACATCAGTAGTTTGGTTTTCACCCGGAGACAGTTGTCAACTGGAGACGGATAGTTTCGCCCCATTTTTAGACTTCAAGCACACACCTGCTCACCCCCAGAGTTGCCAGATCGCTCGTGTGACAGATCATGGCTTCGAAAGGTAAGCAATATTTTCCCTGTCGAATCCACCGTTTGCATTAATTCGCGACGTCAGAAATCAAAACACTCATTCCCCGAGAACAGTGGCTGGTAATCGAGTCCATCACGAAAGTGAACTGGGGATAAATAAATTTTATTCCGCGGCCAAAACTACTTAAACTGTTTTTAACAGGTGCAGATTAAACCCTTTTATAGTTAAAGGGTTTTGTCTCACTAAACTGTAGGAATAAACACCACAAAAATAAAACGTACACAACTTTTATGTTCAGCGAGCCATAAAACGTGTCGTGACATTCACTCTGGCACTCGGGCTTTGTATAAAATCATTCAGTTTTCGTTAAAATCTGTAAACGGTTTAGTTTCATTCGGTTTCCAAACACGAAAGCCTTGAAATTGAAGGTAAATTCTCGAAAAAATCATTAAAATTTCTTTGCTGTGTAATAAAGTTAAATTTGACCGAGATCCGTCAGGTTTTCTGTCGGCATAAATTTAAACTTCATGATCGCTCGTGCGTAGCGTCATTTCAAACTTTGATCGTTTCCGCGGATGTTTTCATTTCTGAAGTCGGGTATCGATGCAAAGGGTGGAAAACGCTCTATAAATTTATGTTTTGTTGTTGCAATGGAACCTCTGTCTCAGTTGTGTGTAACTAATGGAGGTAGGAATCTGTGTTGAAAATTAATGCATGCCGAGGAATGTTTGCTTCTTTGAAAAGCAGCTGCGAATCAAATTTATGCAGTATTTGAACTGTCGTAATCGGCAGTGAAAAAGAAAATAGTCAAATCTTGCTGTTTTTGTGCCTCTGGTGCATTATTTTTACACAGCAATTAAAAACAAAACTACCAAAAACATCAAACAAAAAAAATGGACTTGACTCGAACTTGACTCGTGACTCGAACTTGACTCGGGCTCGAACTTGACTCGTGCTACGATCAAACTCTTTCAACACACTCACTGATAAGCAGGGACAAGAGAAACAAAACAAATGCAAGCGAGCCGCCGGAAACTGTGATTTTGATCCGTGAAGCTAAATAATTTGTTTTCAAAATCCAATAGTGAACATCACAGGTAACTCCACTAACTAAAACAGAAAAGTTAGTCTAAACGAAATATTTAATAACAATGTCTGTATAAAATGTACAAACACGAACAGGTTTGATAAATATTTACGGGAAGATCTGAAAAGCGACACAACTTCAAATTTGTTCATAAATGAAGTAAATTCTCTCAATATAAAATTATGCTTATGCTTTGTGCATACATTCACGTTTTTTTATCTCATTATTGAAGGAGGCTTGTATATTCTGCAGGACAACCCTTTCAAACCAGCCCAATAATATCGGAGACGGACACCGCAATTTCGTTGTAAGCTTTCTCCTGTTTCTGCAACACCACCGACATATACATTGTATGAATTATCAACGAAGATCAATTTCTCTCTTTCCATCGGTGTAGCCTTTAACAGTCTTTTATCCTTCACTTCAGCGAACTTGATCGGCTTTGAGTTCACTTTTATTTGAGCTCAATTCAGTGATTTTCAGCGTTGCTCAGCCGCAGGTCGAACCCTGGACTTCGCTCTTTTGACTTGTAGCACAGGCAGACAAGGCTCTGTGTTTGAGACCGTGTGACGTAAGCGTCACGGTACGCGCTATTTGATCCCATACATTCACTGTAATTTGTAACGACTGACCTCGGCTTGTTCCAGCTGATCGCAAGAAATGCTCCATAAAATACTGGATTTTGCATCTTTTAATCCCAAATTGTGATCTACTGTAAGCCAGATAAATAAAGTTCACTTATCTTTTTTCTTTTGGGAGGTATTTTACGATTTTATGGGTTTTTTTGGACGTTAATTCCTCGCTAGCCGTCACCGACCCCAAACAATTGGGGTCACACGGTCACACGTCACACGGTCTCAAACACAGAGCCTTGTCTGCCTGTGCTTGTAGTCGGATAATTAATTCGGATTACTTCGGATCTTCCCGTTACAAGGTTGTCCTAAATGACTTGGAATAAGTTTCCATGATGTAGATGGGTAAATAGAGCGAGAAATATCCACGAAGATCTATGTTTTTCAGGGGCTTTCTTCGCATGTTTCATTCAGATTTTAACGTGAACAGCGTGCCAAAGATCTGAAAGATTTTGGCGCCTTTTCATGCAATGGCTTCGTTTAAGTTGATGTGAAATGTCCAGATCATATTTTTGATGTGAGAAAAAATCTCTGAAGTGATGGGGTGAAACATAATAACGAAGAAATACTTTCTGCTGCTCACTTTCTTCACAAGTTGTCATTCCCGCGGGAATGAGCAACCGCCAAATATATTGTCGCCTTTTCACGCAATCGATTCGTGTAGGCGAAATGAAATTTCCGTAGTCGATTTTCAACATGATTAAAAAACATTTGCAGTGCCCTACAAACTTCTACGATAGGTAACTTTAATGAAAGTTGGATGGTCAATATCAAACACGTAAGATGCCCAAGTCAAGCTTTTTCTGGAGTATGGCCGCCATTTTGGGCGACGTCGCTAGGTGCACGCGCCCACGAGCCATGCCGCTAGCCACGATGACCATGAAAGCTCAAACGCATGGTTTTCTTAATTTCTATCCTCGCACGATAGTTATATGGGGCTCCGCTGTGGAGAGCTCCGCTATAATTAAAAATCCAGATTAACTTATATTTTATTTTATACGGTGACACACTATGCCGGCATAATTTTGTGCATTTTACTATAGGTGGACCATCAAACATAATACTGGCATAATAGTGCTATTTCGCCGGCATAATAATGCCATTTTGCGACATAACAGTTATTTCATTTTTTAGAGCTACTATTGTCTGTTTATTAAGTTAAAACTACAAAATTTTAAGCTATTTTAATGTTCTACGTGGCTCCGTTACTATTGAGCACTGTAGACTTGTTCCCGGTGCATCCACAAGTGAGTTTAGCTCTTTAGGCCTGGTTATTATGAAAATGGTTTTTATTTTCGCTCTTCACGGGGTCCGGAAAAATTTTTTTTTATAAAGGCATAAATACGAGCATAATAGCAACAGTCGAGCACAATTTGGAGCATAATAGTTCGTTTTGAGGGCAATACCAAAAAGCCTAATAGTCCATTTTTAGGAGCATAATGTGTCAACCGCCAGCCTACGTGCGTATGTGAGGAACCCAATTAAGTGCAGCGTCGTCAATTTCAATTTTAGAACCTGTCACACGCTAGTCAGATGGGTTAACCACAAAATATATTGGCGTTGCAAAAACATGAGAGGTTTTCAAGATATTACGTGTAAGTTTAACATGAGCGATTGAAATTTATCTTGTATCTATAAGGGCCACACATAATGTTGCCACGTATTTAGGAAGACTGTAAACTCAAGGCCAAAAAAATACTTAATAGTTGCTCCGCTTCTGGGCCTGCCTAAGTCTATAATATTAACTATTGTAGAAGTATTGTTATAATCAGTATCTTTTTTCTTCTGGTTCTGAGGTATTTCCTGAGTTCGGTTCCTTTTTCTTAGTTAGAAGTTTTATTCCTCTCGTGACTATAACAAGGAATCATTGTTGATTCGCTGGAAAATGTCAAAAATTGAGAGGTGAGCAGAGATGACATATACCTTGTTTAGTTTTAAGGCGTTTTATGTCTTCATGTTATATCTGACTACGCGAATTTTTTAAATCTTCTCTTGAATCTTGAGATCTTCGTTTTTCAGCGGTAATCGTCGCGTATTCGATTTCCTGGGAAATACCCATAGAGAGGCTAAGGAATTGCCAAGAGGTAGAAAACGTATATCTGTTTTGTTGTGCATAGGAGCAGTTCCGTGACAAACTAGTTTTTTTAAGGTCGGCGAGAAAATAAAATTTGAGGTGCCATGATGAGATTTTAATATAGCGTAGTGCTCAAAACACTTTGCTTTGACAACTAAAGTAAGCTCGTGACTTGTTACTGCGCAGTGTGTGGTATCATTGTAGAAACGTCTTTCCGCATTAACATTGTTTTTATTGCCTGCAAAAACATCCAAGCTTCCTGAATTTGTCATTAACTAAACTGAGCTTTGTATTCATTTACTGTCTCTTACTGGTGACATATTTTGATAAGGAAAGCTAAAAACAACGACTGGACAACATTCGTATTGAGGTATATTCAATCGATTTTCATAAACACAATGTTTTAAAAAAGAAATTATGGTATATGTAAAGCTTGATGGAGATATGCGAGAGATTTTTTTCAGACGTATTTCACACTAGCTACCCGAAAACCCGATAAGGGGGGGGGGGGGGGGGGGGGACTCCTATATGACACAGGCAGGGTTTTTTGCCGTCAAGGTCTCATCAAGGGTTTATATGGAAATATAAATTCTCTTTTGAGTTTTTTGGTTTCTTTTAGGGGTCAAAGAAAGCTCGAGCTACGCCCAGATTGTTCACCTTGGCCTAATTCAGAATTTCCGACGAGCATCCCCTCCCTTTCATATGGGAGTTCCCCCAGGCTCGGAAAACTTTGACCCTATGACCTACAACTCACTGTAGGAGGCTAGCTAGGCTCAAATGTTACAAATTTCCCACGTACTGTATCAGCCGTTCAGCTGTATGAGTTTTTAAATGGCTTTTTCGCTTGTTTGGTCAAAAACTTCCTTGCGTCTGCCAGGTTCCTAGACTTGCACTTTAGTTAATGCGTTTCCTTCGGATACGTCAATATTGACACCCTTGCGAACATTGAAAACATCTTTTCACCATTGAACTTGAACCTGCAAAAATCATTAAATCATCCGTCTCTGGACTAATAAACTGAGTGTTCTTCCAGTGATTACAAGCAAAGGGCGGCAAGGCGTATCCCCAGACAGGCGATTTCCAAAACCACATTGTAATGTCGAAATCCTTATCCTTATGAATGTGAAGAATTGCTAGGGAGGACAACCTCTCCGCACTCGTAGTGCTACGAGGAGAGGTTTAAATCTCTTCTTGTCGCTAAAGCTAAGCTCAGCCAGGGCGCTAAAAAGGAAGGGCGGCGAAAAGGTCGTTTAACTTGCTGTACGCCGACGCAATGAACCTCCCTTTAACGGTTAAAGGTAGGTCAAGAGTTTGCCTGCTTCTAGAATCCTCAAATGATCATGTAGTCTATGAAAATCAAACACATGACTCCATTCTCACTGTTGCCACATAAGTCACTACAGCGTTCCCTAAACTTTCTCTGTTCAGTTGTCGCTGTTTCAGTTTATTTCGAGTTTATTACTTTCGGGTTAGCTTAAAACTTAAGTTTTGACCATTTGTATCAAAATTGATGGCGTGTTTTGTTTAATTTTGTTTTGAGCACCAGAAGTAGAAATGAAGACTCTATAAAACGGCTATAAAACGTCTCGTCACAAAAGACAGTTTTGCAAACAAGTATTGGCCGCGAGGCTTTTGCGGAACTACTATAAGCAATTTTCGTATCTTTTGTAAAGGTTGTCCGGAATTTCACGATATGTTGGTCATGAACGCCAACACACATCCGGCCAAATCCATTTTGAGACTTCGACTAGATAAACTTCTGTACACTTGAATGCTTAAATAAATTATGTTCACGATGCATCGAATCTCTTGTTTTGATCAGTTTTGGCGGTATACAGTAAGAAATATTGAAAATTTCTACACGAAATATCCCAGGTAATATCCACTTCTTCGAAACGGAAGAATTTGATCGCGTGTGTGAAAAATGAAATTTTCTCGGCGTACGGTCATGTATGAAAAACAACCTATTTATAAAACACCCACCTTGCCGAGTAAAGATGTCACATTAATTATCTACCTGTGCTATCAAATATTGCCTCCATTTTTCTTCTCTGTCGGTGATCGGAAGCAAAACATTATTGCTTCCACAAGGTTTTGCATTTTAATTGATGAGAAATGTTGGACGGGAAACCTTGACTGTGAGTTCAGTTGAGATATTAATTCAGGCGAGGCGACACGTCCGTCAACAGCTCCGTCAACAGCTCCTTCGCGTTTAAATAAACAAGGTATTGCAACAAACAAAAGTTTGACAGAAAAACCTGTTATTGAATTAGGTGAGTTACACACTTGAACTGTGAATATTTGGATCACTTAAATTATTATACTACATCCCAAAGATGTCAAATCATTTGGGTTTAATTTTTTCTCTTTTTTTTTTTTCAACAAATGCGACATAAACAATTTTTTATCTTATTTACGGGTGAGGGTATTATCTCAAGAGTACTTCAGTGATATATATGAACACCTGTTTGTATAGATATACCGTTGCTACCAAAAAATGAAATTTAACATTAAATTTTCCTGGCGGGCATGCAATAATGTAAAAGATACTCGAAGCGGTTTAGAGCTGACTTTTAAGCCGAAGTCCGATCGATATCTTTGATATCACTGATATTTTTTGTCACACAGTTTTACAAAAAACATTTCGATCAGTTTTCGAACGTGATCAGAATTAAGATCAGAGGGATACCAGACTGTTTTGACGTACAATTTATATCGACGCATGTGCTTGTATAAATTGCGTGTTCTTTGCTAAAGATCGCAAAGTATAAACATAGCTACATATTTTACAATTCTGGAACAAAACAACCAAAAGAACATCAAAACTAAAGTTACCGCAGCACAGCGATGAATCTAAACAACTAAATAATTAAGTTCTTTAAACAAAAGCGAGGCGACAAAAACGCCATAAATCACGCGGACAAATGGATGACATAAAATATAAGAAATTGTATTGGTCGGCGAGAGGGGAAATAAGGGGAAACACTTTTCCTGCGACCTGAAACGACCAACTTTTTCTAATTATTTTGTAAAAAATATGTGCCGGCTGGCAACTGTTATTTATGCTAATGCATAGATAATCGGTTGGTTGTGTCTGATTCGGTATCTGAGACCAAGTTGTGGAAATTCTTGAAAGTAATCCGAAAGGTTATATAGGAAAAATCTTGCTAATATCTATCTATCAAGCTATTCTTGTTACAATGCAAATTGAAACAGTCGAGAAAGTTTGAGAAAAGTCAAAAGCATTTGCGAATCTATGCATTTAGCTGGAGTTTACATTATCTTCGAATTCTCCCAAATGTTCTTTCTTGTTTGCCTTAGGATATGTAAAAAGAACTCTAAGTACACTCACTCTAATAGTTACAAAGTAATTCTCAAATGCAGTTGATCAAAGGGAAAGACAACCAAGCCGACAAAACGCTGTAACGGTCAAAAAGTTTGCATACAGTCGACTCCCGATAACTCGAACCTTCAAGGCCAGAAATTGAAAATGGTTCGAGTTATCGGGAGTTCGAGTCATCGAGAGTTGAGAACAAATGACCGAAACTATGTAAAAGACGGTGTTCACTGTATTTGATTCATAATTGTATAGAAGTCAAGTAAAAATGGAACAATACATTACTCCCGAGATTACTGTATAAATAAGAACGTATGGTAACGTAACGTGAAACAAAACATAGCAGCAGGAGAAGTACAGGAGAACAATGTTGAGACCGAGTTGATGTGATTTACTTTTTCGGCAAATGCAGTGTAGTCATAATACGCCCTGACGCTTCCCAACTACTCTGTTACCATCGTTATCCTTGAAAGTTTTCTAACATTGGATTTGAAAGAATCGGTATCAACCTAAACCAAAGTAGACTGAACAAGTTTTGTGTCATGCAAAAAAGAGAGAAAGAATTAATACACGGATGCTTCAAAATAAATTCAATGTTTTGGTCTACAGTACACTGTTGCTTTGACTTGTCACGTATTGACAAACATGGTTCGAGTTATCGAGGGTAAAATTATATGGAAAATGACCTGAAGGGAAACGAAAATTGGTTCGAGTTAGCGGGAGGTTCGAGTTATCGAGGGTTCGAGTTACCGAGGGTAAAATTACAGTAAATGTATGACGGAAATCCAGGGGAAATCGATTTTGGTTCGAGTTAGCGCGAGGTTCGAGTTAGCGAGGGTTCGAGTTATCGGGAGTCGGCTGTATTTGTCTGCCGCAGAAAGCTTTGAATTAGATTTCAAACGCTTTCTGAATTCATTATCAAAAGATTCGTCGCCTGACGACGACGCGTTAAATTTCATGATTGCGATATCTCAAGTGAAATTTAACGCAGTCTGGAGGTGAGTGGGAGATAAAAAATAACAACAACAATAATTTATGATGATGAAATCTAGATTCGGCGTTCAATGTTGCTCCAGTGTCTCCTTTGTTGTCTCATTTCTTGTTCAGTTAACATCTTCCAATTTTATTTAATAGATCCTTTTTCACGCTTCTTTCTTCCCTTGCGGGGTTTTAGAACAGATTGAAGGACTTGCGGAAATCTAAAACTTTATGCAAAGGCTGCAATCTGATGGGCTGAGCAATAGCCACAGTCATAGTATTACAAATTGGTGTGCAGTGGCTGGAGGTCGTCTACATGATGGTGACATTTTCTCTTTTTCCCGAAGTTTCGGATTATTCAATTCCCGAGAAAACTAAAAAAAGGAAATTCGCCGTTCCACGAGTTTTAATAAAATTTCAAAATTAGTGAATGAACTGATGTGAGCTTGCGTACACAACTAAACATTTCTAGTGGCAATTCAATCCGTGCGCGATTTTGCTAAAGAGTGAAGTTTAATACTAGTTCATATTGTAGAAAAATGATTAGAAATTATTATTTGAAGGAAAATGAGTATAGACTTCTACTACAATAATTAGATTAGTCGCTCTCCATGAGGCCAGCCTCATCAACTATCACCTCATGGAAATCGAGAGCGAAAAATCTAATTCATATCTATTTGACGTATGTGACAACGTAGGTCCACCTGTCCTCTAACGAGTCACAACTAAGCAACCAATCATTATGCGCACAGTACCTTAAACATACATGAAATTTATACATGTCTTAAATTTCCACTATCAAGGTTTCAAGACGCTACACCAGACAGCACAGCACACCAATATGGAGCAAGCCACATCAAACCAAACCGGTCAGGGCATATTTGTTTGGCACAAGGACGGATATATGGCGTATGGCATCGTCATGTTCTTGATCCTAACTTTTGGTATCGTTGGCAATGCTTTGACTCTTCTTGTGCTATATCAACGTGAACACCGCAGCCGAAGCGTGACCCCTCTAATGATCAACCTCGCGCTGGCAGACATTTTCATTGTTGCGTTCGGCTACCCGATATCAATCCAAGCTAATCTGAGTGGAAAGTTGTTGGAAAGTTCGCAGTGTGTCTGGGCAGGATTCATAAACGGTGCCGTGGGAATAACCTCCATTTTTACCTTAACTGAAATGGTTGTGGTATCCTACTTCGGTGTAAAGCAAGTAAACACAAACACAAGTAGACTGTCAATTCGTCAAGCAACCTGTTTGATTGGCAGCGCGTGGTTGTACGGAGGACTTTGTATGCTGCCGCCGCTCTTTGGTTGGAATAGGTTTGTTCTTGCGTCTTCTAAAGTAAGCTGTTGTCCTGACTGGGCGGGAGAATCTGTGGCAGATACAATTTACAATCTTCTTCTTGTTGTCTTTGGTTTCTTTCTTCCTCTCATAGTCATGGTAATATGCTATTACAAAATTTACAGGTGAGTTTCTTTTATGTCATATACTCAAATCAAGGGAACGTTTTTTGTTTTGTTTTTATCTTCCACGGAGACTGAAATGAGTTACTTTTTCTGACCCTTTTTCTCTGTTATTTCAAGCTAGCCCAATTTAACATGCCGTTTGCAAGGCAAAATTCTAGCATTGATACCCTACCCCGATACATGGGGAACTCATAGCAGTAACGGCTAACGGTCTGTCTTTCTACTCTAGGTAAATTGAGAGGTGCAAAGGGATGATGCAAACAACTAATTCAGCAAGCTTGAATTTTGCACCTTTTTTCAACCACAACACTACAGACTGTTTGCTCACTAAAATACATGCAATACAACCTTATCTATAACATTCTGATTTATTTTAGAAAGGAAATCTCCTACACCATACACTACACGACATACAAGCCGGACTTGATGCTCGTGAATATGCCTATAGCAGACAAGCACTCCAGACCTACCCATCCCCCTACCTTACCCAGGGTCTTGTGTCATAATACGCCATAACATATCTTTTCTCTTTCAGTCTTCTTCATCGTTCTATCGTTCCAAGTAATAATGCCGGAGTCCAAATAAGACATCGACAGTCCCAACTAAAAGTAGTACGTATGACAACAATGTCTGTGATCGCTTTTGTACTGAGCTGGTCGCCGTATTGTTTTGTCAGTCTCGCTGCAGTATTTACCAGAAATCACGTAATAGCATCTGGGGAAGCAGAAGTTCCTGAGCTGTTTGCCAAAGCTTCCGTAATCTACAATCCCGTTGTCTACACTATCATGAACAGTAGGTTCCGAGCAACGCTGCTACGTATCCTACACGTGCGCGGGCGCAGAATTTTAGTGCTAGAACGAGATTTAACACTCGCTTCAAGAGTTCAACATAGTCAACAGAGAAATAAACCGGACTGCCATAACAACACTGGAAGGCACGGAGGACAAGGGGGGCTACTGCAAGTGCCATCTTTCGAAACACGAGTTTCAAGAGTTTTTGTTACAGGCAACATGTAACCAACAAGATTATCTAGCAAAAGGAAAATCTGTTGTAGACATCGTGTTTGAAAACAACTGTTACTACTTCTGAGGTCACTTATTTCCTTAATTTACTAAGACAACGAGTCGAAAATTGTGTGTCGAAGGAGCTAATATCCATTGATTGCCATTTTGCTGAGCAGTTCCGATATGCAACCTAAAGAAAACTATTACTCTGTTTAAGTTAAATGTACTTATAGACTCTTGGTTTTAGGCCATCGTAACTTGATTAAAAACATGAAACAAACAGCGGTAATAAACATTGTGAAAAATCGCATTTTACTAACTTGACGTTTCGTATGCTATGCAACATACATTTTCAAGGCCCTCACTAAAAGCGATCATCTATCAGCTATCGCTGATCATATCATTACCACGGGCCATAACATCAAATGGGATCATTTTGACATTCTAGCGTCCGGCAAAACTGACCTCCATTGTAAAATAAAAGAGACCTTATTCATTCAAGAGCTACAACCCTCATTAAATGCCAACGTTGGCAGTGAGAGGTTGTTGCTCTTTTAACCTAAGCGATAATATTAAGTTACTGCTGTAGATCAATTTTCTCAGTCTAGGTTCCAGACCCTTTTCATAACAATATATAATAGTCGTTAAAATTTTGTAACGGTCATACTTTTGAAAATGTATGTTGCATAGCATACGAAACGTCAAGTTAGTAAAATGCGATTTTTCACAATGTTTATTACCGCTGTTTGTTTCATGTTTTTAAATGTACTTTAAGACTGTGCAAGTACGTGTTCAGTTTGACTTTTAACTCGGAAAATCAGTGGGTCCAATTTCATTCCATCACGTCGTCCGTCAATTCTAGTTATACGATTTGTCCCACTCCCCTCCCCAACTGACTAGTGCATAGCGCTTGGGCATCAGTAAAACCGTCTTACATTTCATTATCTTTTCTCCCTACACCTTTTTTGAGTTCAAAATGGGAATACTCGACCACGAAAAAATATATACAAATTGAGAAACTGTTCGAATTTTCGAATGATTGAGACTTTCGCACGATATTTTAGGTAGATATTATTTTAGGCCCAGATATGATATTTTAGGCCCAGCTAGTTTGCCCAACATAAGGGACGGACCATTATTTTTCTGGAGGGGGAGGGGTATGAAAAATATTGAAAAAATTGTTTACAGGGCCTAAAAAGACAAAATAAATTGCTTGCAAACGCGATATGTGTAAAAAAAATGTTTGCATAGGTGCATAAATCCAAAAAAAAAGTTTGCAGTTTGCATACCCCCCCCCCCCCCCCTCCAGGAAAATAATGGTCCGTCCCTAACTGTATAATAAATTATCAGACCTCTATCGTTCTCGAATGTTTTAGCTAGTTATTGTGCAACTCTCAGTAATCAAGAACGAGAGGCCGAGGAGACAACAAACATAATTCTCATAATAATAAACACAACAGCAGTAGCTAACTTAGCCTTTCCATACGCATCCTCGTACCCAGGGTCACTCGGAACACGAACGACCCTGGAAAGTTCCGATTCGAAGTCCGAAAATATCGGACTTCCGGTTGAATTGCGAATGCCTGGTATTTTACTTCAGGCCATTTCTATTGTTTTTATAACCAATCAAATTCGATCCCGCATCAGAACCCCTTTCGAGAATCGCTCGTTTCGACAAGCTTGCGCAGTATGGAACGAAGACTCGCGGTAGGAGAATGTTTTGTAAGTACATAGTCGGCGAATTAATGAACTATTAAATTGTTTTAGATAGATATAACGATATGCCAAGGGAGCAGTAAAATTACATCGTTATATCGAGGAATCGTTATATCGAAATTCCCGATATAACAAATTCCCGATATAACGATATGCATGGCCGTAAAATAACCGAAAATATCGCTTTATCGGGGTAAACCTAACATATACTTTTTCAATGGATAAAGAGGCTTAGAATACAGTATCATTTTCGTATCATCATCTTACAAAGCTGTTGTCAGAAACGTTAGAGATTACTCGATTACTGTAATGTTATTGGATTAAATTCAATGTTTTGCTTAAATTGTGACTGTGTACTGATAATATCGTTATATCGGGGAAGATTTTACGTTCGGTCCGCTAAATTCTCATCGTTATATCGGGAATATCGTTATATCGAAGATCGTTATATCGGGGTTCTGTCCCATACATTTTGCTGTAACTCTTGTCGGGACATAGAATATTCATCGTTATACTGGATATATCGTTACATCGAAGATCGTTATATCGGGGTTCCACTGTAAGTCGAATTGTTTCGGTATGTAGGCGGTGTACACGCAC
>OY855903.1:6882500-7015000 GCA_963693305.1 Meandrina meandrites | reverse complement strand
CCTACAATTCAAAGGGTAATAAACACTTTGCTGGATGAACCAATCCCAGAAGCCACAAAGAAAAAATTAAAAACCCCATTAAAACCATTAAAACCAATACCGAAACCACCACCCAGAAACAGAAAAAGAAACAGAAAAGAAACCATTTTGAAAATATTCGACCCCATTTCGCCGAACAAGGTGAAAACCGTGACAGATTATCAGAATGAGGTTCTGGACCTGTACCATGACACGGAATATGAGGGTGTGGTAGAGGAGAGCGGGAGACGTTACAAGAGGTGGCGTTTTGTAGTGGGTCTAAACAAAGACCTCACACCCAGGTTCATCGAAAAGATAAGGGAGAACGTGGGAACATCGTTTTACATGAGGCACGCCTATTCGTATATTTTAGAAAACATTGAAGATGGGACTAGGCTTACTTATTACCAAAATAAGGGCTCCCCATGGATGAAAACGTACGCAGACGCAGAAGAATGGATCAAGGCAAGGGAGGCGGTACGTTTGGACCCGGATAACACTGAAAGACCAGATACAAAGTGGATCTTTGAGTCGCATTTTAACGTAGATGTAAAGGTTGTGCTTGACCGCCAGCCATTGATGGGAACAGGACCCTTACCAGACTGGCTACGCAACCTAGCAAGAGGAAATCATGCAATGGTGACGCTAGACACCTATCGTGATAATCTGTGTCTATGGCGTTGTATAGCCGTGCACAAAGGAGCTAGGCTAGATCGAAGTACAGAAGCAGCGCGAGATCTGGCCAAGAGTTTCTACAAACTTGAAAGGATGCCAAATAGTTGGGTTGGGAAAACCTCATTGGATGAACTAGAAAAGGTAGAAATGCACCTGAACAAGGGCAAACCTTTTTCAGATTGGCTTGGGATAAGAGTTTATATGCCAGAGTGCATAGAAGATGAATTTGACACGGAAGCGCCAATCGAGGTGGTATGGCATCTCACAAGAAACCCAGCGCCGCAGTTTAAAAATATTATGACAATCGGTGTTTTTAATGAGCACGCGTTTTTGATAAAAGACATAACAAAGTTAGCGAAAAATTACGAATGCAACCACTGTCACGCAAGATTCACAAAGGCTTGCAACCTCCAACGTCACGCGGAAAGATGCGCCCAAGGTAAAACAGTAACACACTGCCCTGGAGAGAAGGTCGAAGCGCCACAAACAGCATATCAGAAAGCGTTTTATCCGAAGCAAAAGGCCTCAAAAGAATCAATCCAATGGTTGGAGTACGTGGCAAAACACTGGAAAATCACCATTCACCACGCTGAATCAGGTCACGGAGGTGAAAGGTGGATAGAGAAAAGTCCAGTAGACGGGTACAACCACGAAAGAAAGCTGGTGCTGCAGTATCACGGCTGTAGCTGGCACGGATGTCCGAGATGTTACCCGAATCGAGGGCAAATATTATCACACGGGACAAAGACGGCAGAAGATCTGTACCAAGCAACAAAGAAGAGAACAGCCCACCTAAGAAAGGCCGGATACAAAGTAATCGAGTGCTGGTCATGTCAGTGGCTCGTTCCAGGAGGTGCAGACAAATATGGTGAAGAACCATCAAAACCTCAAACAAAAAGCTATCCACACGCTATTCTGTATGACTTTGAGGCGTACGGAGACAAAAACCATCGAAAGGAACCAACAGGAAATCTCACGATTGAGAACAAACACATACCAATCTCAGTAAGCGTGGGCGATACATTGGAAACCGTTATTACAAAAGATGGAAAACAAGTGCCGAAGGTGACCCACATCTGTGAAAAAAACCCCAAAGTGTTGGTTCAAAAGTTCATGGAAGAACTGAAAAGACGAGAGAAAAACATCAGAGCAAAAGTGCGCGCAGAATTCATGCCGGCAGACATCGAGCTGATACCAAAAGATCAAAGGAAAAAAATAGAAGAATGGTGCGACCAGGTGCCAACACTCGGTTTCAACTCAGGAAGTTATGATTTGAACCTGATAAAGAATTACTTCGCGAAACAGCTCGCAGGTACAACCAACAAAGTGAGAGTGGCAAAGAATGGGAGTAAAATCATGTTCTTACTCACGGACAGATTGCGTTTCCTGGACATAATCAACTACTTGGGCCCAGGAATCAGCTACGCGAAATGGGTGGAAGCGTACGACTGCAAGGCAACAAAATCCTGGCTCCCGTACGAGTGGTTTGACAGCGCAGAAAAGCTGGATTACCCAGGATTGCCAGATTACCTGCACTGGTATTCGAAGCTTAAGAATGAGTACGTTCTAACACGGAAAGAATGGGAGGAATGTCAGAGACTGTTCAAAGAAAAAGGGATGAAAACCTTTAAAGACTGGCTGAAATATTACAATAATCTGGATGTGGCACCCGGGCTTGAAGCGCTCCAAAAAATGAAAAACTTTTACATAGAGAAGGGGATAGACATAATGAAAGACGCAGTCAGCATACCGGGAGTGAGTTTGCACTACCTGCTAAAGGGCGCAATAGAACGCAAAGCGGAACTGTACGCCCCAAGTAAAGAAGCATATGAAATGTTAAAAGAAGCGGTAGTCGGAGGGCCAAGTTTGGTCTTCACAAGATATCATGAAGCAGGTAAAACGCGGATAAGATCGCATCAATACCCAGTCCCAAGGGACGGAGAAGTTTTAACAGGAGCCCGCGCGGCAGGCGCTGCGAAACTTTGTCAAAACATCCTCGGATATGACGCGAACGCGCTGTACCTCTCAACAATGCTGAGAGAAATGCCATGCGGAAAAGAAAGGGTTGTGCACTACACGGACGAGTACCAAGTAGATGCTGCCCCAATATTAACGCACAGATTAAAAGAAAAAAGCTGGTTCGGGTACGCAGAAGTGGACATAGAAATTCCAAACCACTTGCACCAAAAGTTTGAAGAAATGTGCCCCTTCTTTCACAAAAAATCGGTACCGACCAAAGCCGTTCCAAAGCACATGAAAAAATACTTGAGAGCAACAGGAAGAAAAGTGGTGGAGAAAAACAAGAAACTAATGGGGACGTTGTCAGCACAGCGGATACTTTTGTACGAGCCGCTGCTGCAATGGTACATAAACCACGGGGCAAAGATAACTAGAGTCTACCGGACGATCGACTACGAGCCGAAAGTAATATTCGAATGGTTCGTGAAAGAAGTCACAGAAAACCGCCGTACAGGGGATGTGGACAAAAGCAAAGCACTATTGGCTGATATATTCAAACTTCTGGGAAACAGTGGATATGGGAAGCTGATAGAAGCGTTAGAGCGGCAAACAAACGTAATTTACACCAAAGATGAAAAGGTGGTGGACAGAGCATTGAGAAGCGCATACTTTTCAGACTTGGATGAGATTGGAGAAGCATATGAGTTAGAAAGTAGAAAAGCACGGATAACAATCAGACGCCCATTTCAGGTAGGAATAGCGGTGTATCAGCTAGCCAAGTTGAGGATGCTTGAATTTTACTACGACTTCTTGGATAGGTATCTTGACAGGAAAGATTTCGAGCTGATCCAGATGGATACAGACAGCAACTACCTCGCAATCTCAGGAAAGAGTCTGGAAGACATTGTGAAACCAGATATGAAAGAAGAATTCGAGAAAGAAAAAAAGAACTGGCTGGCATGGGACAAGTGGAGCGGGAGAACCCCAGGACTGTTTAAAAAGGAATTTGAAGGTGAGCGGATGATAGCACTGTGCTCAAAATGTTATTATACAGAAGATGGGGAAGCAAAAAAGAAGAAACTGAGCTCAAAGGGGATGTCAAAGAGGCAAAACGAGATCAACTGGCACCGTTTCAAGGCAGCGCTAGATGGAAACAAAGACATGGCAACAAACCGCGGATTCCGGATGCGGGACGGGAACATGGTAACATACGAACAGGAGAAGCTGGGGTTGAGCGCATATTATGACAAAAGATGGGTGCTGCCGGATGGAATACACACGGAACCAATTGAATACCATATCTAGTTTACATTAGTTGGGGGTAATTGTGTGTTGGGAGGTACAACAAGTAGTTCTTCACGTACAAAGCCACGTTTGGGTCCGTCATACAAATAGTAGAGAACAGGCTGATTTGGTTTGGTAAAAGATCGTTCAATATTGTAAACTTTCAAAGACCAGATTGGATCGGTGGCTCTTTTCGCCCCACCTTCAAGCTCACCAGGTTCGTACAAATACCGAACCATAGCGATGGATGGGAGCTTTTTTTCGTTCAAACCAACGGGTCTCAAATATTTAGTTGACGGTTCTGCATAAACATTTTTTTTCTTGATTGCAGCAGCAGGTTTCATACCAATTAATCGAGTGACTTGGTTGTTCAGAGCAGAAACAACTTTGGGAAGCCTTTTTACCCACTCAGTGGACCTCAAACCCTCAGGTGAATGCATTTCAACCGCGTACTGATACCCAAACAAACGCTCAGCCAAGGTACGATTGAAACGTTCAACGATCGCTTGGTCTCTATGAATTTCAGGGTGACCACGTCTGATAGAAGTTTTGTGATTTTCCATTTCTTTTGTAACAGCGCCCATAAATTCACGCCCAGGATCAACCTGCAACAGTTGAGGCCATTTCAAAGGTCCACGTGTATAAATTGTCTTAAAAGCTTTGGCAACCTCATCAGAGTTTTTAGAAGTTAAAGGCTGAGCTTCTTTGAATCTGCTGGCAATGTCAACAACGGTAAGCGCGTATTTGTAAGTTTTAGCAACTGAGTTGCTATCCACTGTGTCATGTGGCAGAAAAAGAAGATCTGCCTGGTGTACTTTGTTGGGTGTAGGTACATCGAATTTTAGACGAGGAATGTAGCGCGGTGCGGGGAGGTAAATCTGCCAGAGCGCTTGTTTGAACAACCATTCTTTGGCAATAACTTCAGGAACCTTTGCAGCGACCGCTAATTTTTTAATGGCAGAGATACCTTTCCAGTAACCCTGCGGACTGTAGTAACGCCGCTCTAATTTTTTATCCATTTAAATAATTATGCGCGATCATATATACATGGATACAAAACTTCGCGTACCTAACCCCCACAGGCAACAACTGGAAAAAATGTTGTTGGAAGAGCAGGAAGCGTTAATAAAAGAAATCAAACCCGAAAAAGATCTTGACTTTTACTCATGGGAACCCCCACTGCCGGATGAGCCCCATGAAGAGATGAGACACCACCTCAAATTATGGTATTTACTTGCGGTACTAAAAAAAGTCGGCATTTCTGTAGATCAGGTCGGTGACAATATGGGGCTGACCTTTTTGGGTAATGTCATTCACCAATTCAAGCGGAATCAGCAACTGAGTTGCTACCCCGGATCGTGTAACTACGTTTGTTTTTTATACAACTATTTTCAAAAGGTCTCATCAATCGATTGGCCGGAGAAAAATGCAATACTGGGAAAGCTCACGAAAAGATTGCCGAAGATGGTACAAACCAGAAATAAAGCCGAAAAAAGTTTCAACGAATGGTGGTTGGAGGCAAACACCCCACGATTAAACAGAAGTTGTCTTTGATGTTCTGTTAACCTTTACCCCGCCGTCAGTGTGGTTTGAAAAACGCAGTTTTGTCTTTGCAGTAGTAAAGCTGTTGTACTTTTTGATAATATCTTGGTACTCACTGTCTGAGATTTTACCATCTTCAAGAGCGGTCGATATGAGAGAGTTGATCGTGCTCAGCGTAGCTTCAGCCAAAGTTTGTATTTTTTCGTGTTTTTTCGCTTTACGCAGGAAAAATTTGACGGTGACGATGGAGGAGGTTGACACCAATGAAAACAGGGTGGCCGTTGCGATTAAAGGGGCGCCAACAACAACGCCAACCACAGAAAGAGAAGCGGCCAGCCCAGAGCCTGTAAGAATGGTAGCGACTCCGCCTGTTAACGCACATACTGTTTGACACCGCGTGTGCCACCGTTTGAATTTGGCTGAGGTTTCGTAGTAATGCACCAACTGGTTTTCAAGATTTTTCTTTATCATTTCTATTTCAGCCCGCCGGAATTTTGTTGCAGAATCCATTTCTTATATATGTGTTAAAATATTTTAATCGCAATATTGGTTATGCCATTTTCCATTTTTATATACAATCTGATTACATGGTCCAGTTGTATTTTTAGGGTGTGTCCAAAACTTTTTGCTGAACAGACCGGTTTTCGTGTTAAAGGCACCTTTTGCGATGTCACCACTCCAATACTTTTTAAACAAATCCTTATCACCACCTGTAACAGCCATGATTGCAGCAGCCACATCTTGAGCTGGTTGAAAGCCTGGAATCTTTTCACCGATATTTTTATTGATCGTTTCACCGACACCCAAACCCACCTTTTGCTTCGAGCTGATTGCATTTCGGGCCGCGGCATGACCCCATTGCCGTTTGTTTTTGGGGATAGCGTCAAGCGCCTTCACCATTTTTTTGTCTGCAGCGTGTTTGCAGCCTTTCTCATTTTTCTTGCCTGCACAGACGGCATAATCAACATCATGCTGCATTGAAACTGCGTCCGTGGCGCCTGTGGGTTGCTGATAAATCTTCAAGATCTTTCCCGTCTTGGGGTCGTAAGAAAGCTGTTTTTCAAGAGGATTGTACGGCCCTGTATAGTTATGACCAGGAAGCGTCCACCCCTTTTTTGGCTTAGGCAGCTTGCCAATAGCTTTATGCAAATCAAAAGCCCCACCACGTTGGTAAAGAGGGTTTGTTGGGTCATCTACTCTATTACCCGCATAAATTCTCATATCATAATTACCACCACTTTGTGTTTTATTAGAAACGAATCGTGTCTTGGTAATGCCACAACTTGCACATTTTACTTTAAGCAGCCTTCTACCATTTTTTGTGGTAGTGTTTTTTTCACTTCCCGGTACGTTGGGTGTGAAACGCTTTTCCTTCACGCAGTATACCTCCATCTTATATTATTAAAGAAAATTCATTTGACTTTGGGGTGTGGGGTTTACCTCACTAATTGTGACACCCACCTTTCAACCGGGGTGTGGGGTTTACCCCACCTGGTATCATATCTTTTGGTCTTAATCTGTTTGAGGCTTTAGTCAACAAATTCCCAGACAAAGCATCAATTGTGTAATTAACAGCTTTTCTCGCGATTGGTTTGGCTTTATTGGCTAACTTCTTCTGATACTCTGGTTGTCTCAGAAACTCGCTTGCAAAGTATCTTCCTTGTTTCACACCTTGCTTTGCTAAATAAGGAACTCCGTACTCAAAGAAAGCTTCAGCTGCTGTATTTCCAACTGTATCAAATACTCCACTTCCACTAGGGGTGTGGGGACCCCCCACTACTCCACCTCCAAACATTCTTTTTTCAGCGCGTGCAAGTTCTTCTCTCTTCTTTTTGGGTAAACCCCTTCTGGTCCACTTAAATATTGGTTCCAAAATATTACCGCCTTCTTGAGCAGCACCACTTTGCGTTTTATTAGAAATGAATCTTGTCTTGGTAATGCCGCAGCTAGCACATTTTACTTTAAGCAGTCTTCTGCCGTTTTTTGCGGTTGTAATTTTTTCACTTCCCACCACATTGGGTGTGAAGCGCTTTTCTTTCACACAGTAAACATCCATCTTATATAATTAACCAAAAATTCATGGGGTGTGGGGAGCAACTCAGTTGCTGATACCCCACTGTGTAAAATAATCCTTCACCACAGCCTCGTTGGCGCGCGTATTTTCCGAAAACATGCTCAAAATATCTCGAAACGACCGGCCTTTGTTACGCTCATTCAGGAAAAGCAAACAGTAGTAGCCGCAGCGTACACTGAATTCCCACTGAAGCTGGTTGTCATTTCGTAGAAAGGTCTGTTTGCCCTCGAGAATCAACTCTATTTCCCATTCTGCGGGTGGAGGTAAACCAAAAGAGTCAAAATATTCAGTTCCATCCCAGCAGCAAACCCAATGGGTGCCTGGCCCTCCAAGATCATCCATGTTGATTATACAAGGGGAGTGGTTTTTCACGTGTATCTCATCTCTCGCAAATATACCTTTGATGGGGATTTTCAAGTATTGGCACCATCGCTGCAAGTCATAATCAGTTAAGGGGACATCAACGAAGGCGGGCTTTTTTTTGGTCACCCCAAGAACCTATAAATGGAGGAGGGCGCATATATGGTGGAGGGTTGATGCGCATTCCCTTTCCACCTGTTGGGGGTTTAACCCGCATGCCTGCACCATTCGCCAGCTTGGGCACATGTCTGATTTGTCTCTTGCTCATGTCTATATCCATGCCCGTTTTGTTTTTGATAGCGCGCTCTATTTCTTTGATCTGTCTGGGGGTCAAGGGCAAAGTGCCGCTACGCGTGCGCACATGTCTGATTTGTGTCTTGCTCATGTCTATGTCCACGCCCGTTTTGTTTTTGATAGCGCGCTCTATTTTTTTGATCTGCCTGGCGGTCAAGTGCAAAGTGTCGCTGCCGCCGGTTATAGCTTCGTTTTTAAATCTGAGCGTAACAGCTTCTCCTCGCCCAAAGGCCCGCGCGAGGCTTACCTTCTGCCCGTCTGAAAGTGAAATCTTGTGTGGATAGTAAGTCGTCATCTCTTATATTTCATTCAAAAATTATTTCTCTTCGGGGTATCAGCAACTCATTACCCACCTGCCTGAGAACAAGTTCGGACTCATACAAAAATTAATTCCACTATACCATCACCAGCTCATTACCCACCTGCCTGAGAACAAGTTCGGACTCGTACAAAATTCCTGCATAAATGGTGTAGTCTTGCGCGTTGGCCGCCTCGTTGAGCTTGTAGTGGAAAACCATCTGCTTCGGGTCGTTGGTCTTGTTGTCCTTGTTTTCACGTAGGTCGAAATAGAGTACTGGGTATAAATCCTTGAAGTTGTTGGGCTGAAGCTGAACACCGGTGTTGTAGTCGTTTTTGCGGTACCGGTAGTTCTTTAAGTCATTAAGAATGCGCAGTTTGAAGTTTTCGTCGTAGTCCAGCTCCGGATAGTACTGTGAAGAGCCGTACTGTAGCCGGCAGGTCGCTAGCTTGGCTGAATTGTCTCCGTCAATGTTAAAGGTGTCAAAGAAGTAGGGGTTTTGAGTCAAGGCGTCCTTCTTTCTTGTCTGTTGTATGAAAATGAAAACATGTTTGGCATCCTTTACGCCGGGATTTATCTGCCACTGTCCGAAAGCGTCACGCCGGCTGCTGCTGGGCTGGATCATTTCATTCAGGTACGTCCATTTCTGAGGTTTCAAAAAGTTTTCGTTTGCGAGCTTTTGTCCTTCGCTGGTAAAACGCAGCATTGGAACCCACAGCTCGAAATTTTTCACCACTATTCTGCGATTGGTGCCATCGTTTTGCCAAATCAGCTCTGCATCCGATTGTAGCTCAATTTCGAACTCCATCTGCATGGGGGGAAGAAGCTTGTCACTCAGCTCTTCGAAAAATGAGTACCTGTTAAGCGGTATAAGGGTTTCAACCGTGAGGCCGGCGTGGGCAAGCAAACCCCTTTGTCTGATTCCTTGGTTAGTGGCAGCGACGGCCGTTACATTGCTATTATCTGTATCCAAATACCAAAACTGATCTTTCGCTGCGCTCCTCGCAAAGTCATCAGAAAAATCCAACAAGTTTTTGATAAATATGAGCTTGTGAATGTTGTCTACGTTGTAAATGTTTTTGCCCGATGATTTTACCACAAGTTTGTTTATCAGTGAAAATGAGCCGTTAATGGGTGCTGACCTAGCGTCTGCTGCAACTTGGGCACCATCCGCGGTTGCCTCGAAAGTGAAATCAGCCCGGAAGTAGGCGTTATACCAGTCAAACCAGTTGTCTCGGTCGGTGAGTGTGAATTTATAGTTTGTCTTTACCTGGTGCTGATTGTTTCCCGGGATAGTGATCGGTTTGTCTAACATGATACGAACATACTCTGTTTTTTCCAAATGCCTGTGGCTTCTGAACATCTTGCGGCCTATATATCTTTTTAAAAAATTATTTTAATTTTCTGCTATCAATTGGTTTACTTTCATCCTTGCAGCCCGACCCGCATTTAAAATCTGTTGCAACTTTTTTCGTGAATCCCCGCTTAACTGGGTTGCTACCCCGGGGTTTAGCATCTTCTTCAGTTTTTGTTTCGACTCTGTACTAAGTTTCTGTGATGGGGTCTTTTTACTCTTTGGTTTTACACTTGGAGTCTTTTTACTCTTTGGTTTTACACTTGGAGTCTTTTTACTCTTGGGTTGTGGGGTATCCCCACTTCGCAAAACCGCTTGTATCTTGTCAGCCGCTTTTTCTTCTGCTTTTTCCGCGGCTTTTTTCAGCATTTGCTTCGAGGCTTCATTTACAGCCTTCTCCAACGTCTGACGGGTGACTTGCTTTTTGAACCGCTTTCCTATATTCATCAGGGTGTCTCTTACAACCCCCGTACCTTTGTGTCTGTATCTATATGTTCCGTTTGGCGCGTCATAATATCTCGCCCACTCGCTCGGATGATTCATAATTATACTTATGTGTAAATTATTTTTCTTTTTCTTCTTCGATAATTATGCTTAAAGCCACGTCTTGGTCATTCAGATCTATAATGTTGTTGCGCCCGTCCGTGATTTTGATATTTATTGCATTGATTCTATTTTTGTTCACCGGGTGCCACAGGAGGCGGCGAGGCTCTTTTGAAAAGGGGTAGCTGACGACGAGTTCAGCGGTTGAAAAAGAGAACATAACGTCGCCCCCGATGTTGTCCACAGCCCTTGTAATGAGATCGCAATGGACGTAGATCCAGTCGACGCCTCTTGTTATATTTGGCACGTGGTCGCTCCTATTGTTCGCTCCGTCTATTGTTTTCTTGTCAAAACCCAGCAACGCGGCGAATTCACCTCCACTTAGGTCAAGCTCGTAGCCGTCCTCCAACAGAATGACCGCCCGATACGTTGTGGTGTGAAAATACAGCTGAAAAATAAACTTGGATTTTTCATCCTTGGGATCCACTCTTCCGATTAGTGCCTGAATGGTGGTGTTGAGACCGTCGTAATCATACATTCCATCTGGAATTGTCACGGTTTTCCAGTTCTCTGTTTTTTTCCGCCATTTGAATTCGTTGTTGTTGTACCGTTTCGCGATGTTGTACCATGAATAAGACATAGATACCAGCTCATTTAACGCCGCCCTGTATGATTTGGAGGGTTCTAAAGCAATTGGCGGGTCAAACTTAATTGTAAAGTCATGTGACTTGCTGTTGGCGTTGTTTTGTTTGGCCAGCTGCGAGTCGAGCAACAGGTTGAAATGAAAATGGGTTGACATGTTGCTTATATAATACTTCCCAAAATTTTGTGGGCTTCTTTTTGTGTTATTTCCTTTAGCTTTACCAGCAACCCTAACATCTGCTGGACCTGTTTTTTCAGCTTCAGTGAAGTGTTGCCCGCCTGTATAGACGCCAGGCTTAAGTGTAGCCTTTCAACCAAAGCGTTTGGATCAACACTTCCGCTTCCTTCCATTTCTCTGTCGGGTTCATCATCATCAACATCGGGCATCAGCTGCTGTATGGGGATTTTAATCCCTCTTTTTCTCCTTTCAAGAATTTCATCTCTCTTTTTTTTTATCACTGCCAATGTGTCGCCGTAGAATTTTGATGTTTTGCTTTTTACAACATAGTTCGGATTGTTTTTATTTTCTGATAACATCCTGTTCAGTGTCCGCAGGTCATTTGACTCTGATCCCTTGATAACCAGTTCTTGTGGTGGCCCCCATTTACTTGGTTGGGGTTTTACCCCACTTGTACTTGGTTGCTCTTCTTCCATTAATTCCATTTCTTCCTCTTCAGCTAAAGGTGGTAACGGTGTTGATGTTGGTGATGATGTAGGTGATGGTGATGGTGATGGTGATGGTGATGGTGATGGTGTTGGTGTTGGAGGTGGTGTTTCCGCATCCGGATTAAAATCTCCGTCAAAGGGGTTGTTTAAATCAAACTCATCCATACCATAGTCTGGAACCTCTTCTTTTGGCTCAGCAGCTGAGTTGCTATCCCCTACTTGGAGTTTGTCAAGCCGCGATGTGATAGGTTTGAACAAATCCTCACCTGATAGCTGACCAAACTCTTTATTGATTTTGTTATTTTTTATTGCCGCGAGGATTTTGTCGTTCTGCTGCTCAACTTCAGCCTTTTCGCTGACAAGTTTTTGCCACTTCTTCATGGACATATTTTTGCCGTATATATAACAGAAAAAAATGAAAATTCCCAATTACGATCCCAGTTTGACTACAAAAAGTAATTACAAGCAAGGCCACCCTTGTATGCCAGCAGATACCTTTCGAATGCTTATTTGCGGGCCAAGCAACTCTGGTAAGACGAATATTCTCTTGCATATGCTTTACAGGCTGTTGGTCTACGACAAAATTTACCTTTGCGCTAAGAACCTGCATCAAGACAAGTACCAATATTTGATTGATGATTTCGACACAAGAGTCAATCCTGTGGCTGGCTATAATGTTATTGAAGGTGCCAACGATGTTATTCCTTTGGAAACGCTGTCCACTGACAATCAAAAGATTGTAATTTTCGATGACATGGTTTGTGAAAGCAACCAAAACGACATTATCGATTATTTTATCAACGGTCGCCACCGCAATTGCAGCGTCATTTATCTTTCTCAAAGCTATTTTAAGGTCCCCAAAAACATCCGAGATAATTGTAGCCACTTTTGCATTTTCAACTTTCTTCCCAAAGAAAATAACCGTATTGCCGATGAATTGGGAATTGACAGAGAGCTGCTTGAAAGGGCTACCGATGCTAAATATTCTTTTTTATACCACGACAAACCAAAAAAAACCACACTCAAAAATTTTGATGAAAATATATAGAGATGGGGTATCTTAACGGTGCGACGGGTGCAACTCAAACACATGAAGAGTCTACTTCAATCCGAGGGCAAACCGGCCCTGCTGGTCCTGCTGGTCCAACTGGCGCAACTGGAGCGCGTGGTCCTAAAGGTGAAAAAGGTGATAAGGGCAATACTGGCCCACAAGGTCCTAAAGGAGATAAAGGTGATGCTGGAGAAAAAGGAATAAAAGGTGATACTGGATCACAAGGACCGACCGGACCTGCTGGACCCGCGGGAGCAACGGGATCTACAGGACCAACTGGAGCAACTGGACCCGCGGGACCCACTGGAGCAACTGGACCTGCGGGTTCAAAAGGCGCTATGGGGGATAAAGGTGAAAAAGGTGATATTGGGGCTTTTTCAACCGCAAACATTGATGCGGATATTCTCATGAATGCCTATGCGATCAGACAGCTTGCAAATCCTACGGGTGATCAGGATGCTGTAAATCTTGGTTCAATGAAAAAATATGTGTCCACTACTACAATTACAACAGGAATTGCTCATAAGCAAAACTCCTTAGCCTATTTAATCCAAAAGGTAGGTCTTACGCCTGTAAATAATGTTGTTTCTGTTACGTTAGAAGAAGACTTTAAATCCAACCTTCACATTTTGAATAAAAAAGCTTATACTTTCAATCTCGTAAGAACTGGTGTCGATTCTTTCAACTCACGTTTGGCGTTGAATAAAAAACCTCTGTCTGAAGGAGAGCACACTATATGTGTTGAGTTCTTTATCCCAAAAGTCGATACTAATTGGTTTATAAGTGCTTCAACCCCTAACCCGATTGATACTCTTAATTACCATACCAAGCATTTCAACGGTCACAGCCCGAAATATTCACGCACCATTATTCACACGCGCAAATACAAAGACAACGATGACACAATCTATCTTGATATTTCAAATCCGGGTTATGATGGCTCGTTGCCACTTGAAAAGGCTGCTTTAATCATTTATGGGGCAAAGGGTTATCAAACAGATGTTGACGGAACTATTTATGACGAGGCTTTTGTTGTCGATGACAGCGGCGACTTTACTCTACAGACAAATTTGGATATGAACGGTTTTAAAATAAAAAATTACCTACCCCAACGCCTGATTGTAATAAATGGAGATTATAAAAAGGATTATGAAAAATTAAGAAAATATGGTATTGTTAAATTCGGTAATTTATTTTATACGGTACCGCCCTTCCCTTGCATTATTAAGCGTGTAACAATTTTTATTGCGACGTTAGGTGGTGAAAATAAATATAAACAAATTGATATTAGGTTACGGTTGGCAAGAAAAACCTGGGTCTTTGAAGGTAATAATATTTTCAATAACGACTTTCAATACCAATATATGGAGCCTGTGTTAAATGACGGGGAAAAAATACAAGTACCCCGCGGGAATGACCCAACTATTTTTATACAGGTACTTAAGCATAATTCATCACTAAGTGTAAAGTATGGTGAAGTACTGGTAAGTTTAGTTTTAGAAGTTATATAGAACTAATTAAGTTCGCATGCGCGCAAAATGATTTCACTATTTCATGCTCTTATGTATGTTATAAACGAAATTTCTACACCTGTTTGGCAAAACGAGGTCAGACAGATAGCACGCCAAGTGGTGGAGGCTATGAGAGAGGCGGAAAAAAATAAACTGTCACTCGCTCAGAAATATCACCAACCTACGTCGAAAGTATCGGTCGCTCAGTAAATTTTTGAAAGATTTCTCGCGTTGGGTCTAAACCCTTAACTTACGAAGGATCCAAGCATGTTCAAGATCCTCTTCACATATTTCAATATAGCGTCTGTGGCTGTTGTATTCGTCCATGTCTGGGAAAATGTTATGAATTATATTTTCTTTTCGCATACACGGTACACAGATACCATCAACTCCACAATCTAAATGCTCAAAACAAAACATCGCTTTCACAAAACTTTCCCTCCTTTTACAGAATGGGGTTTTTTCTAACTCTTTGTGTACTTCAGCCCAGCCAAGCATTTTACGCTGCCAGAGTCTTATTACAATATACTCGGTACAGATTTTTTCACGAAGTTCCGCCGGAAGTGCTTGTATTAGTTCTAGTGTGCCTGCCATGTTTATACTTGTTGGTGTATTTCTCTAATTCCGCAGCGCTGACAAAAAAATCATTTATATATACAATGCTTGTGTTGTTTCACGCTCTCCTTTGCGCTATAAAAGAACTTTCTTCGCCATTTTGGCTAAATGATATCAGAATTATAACATCTCAAGCTGTGGAAGCAATTTGTGATGCGGCGCGGGATGATTAAATAGTCAGCTCTGAAATAACCTTTGAAAGATCTTCTTCATTTAATTCCAAAATTTCTTCTGAATCTGGGCTTGCCTCTCGGGCAGGTTTTAAATCCTCAGGTTCATCCGGATCATCGGGGTGCGCATCCATGTCAAGAATATCTACAATTTGCATTTTTCTCGCTTTGGGGGCGCTAACAACTAGATGTGAAACTCTGGTAAGAAGGGAAATACCGAAATTTGAGAAACAGATATCTGGCATTTCAACCAAGCCGCATACAACTGAACGCGGTTTTAATAAATGAATATTGTCAGCCCCGATTTTTTTGCCATTGAAAAGCAGTTCACGGAATGTTCGCTTACCGGTTAATTTGTCGCGAAAAGGTCTGTCCCCATCTAAAAAGACCGTGTCATTTTCAGCACTTTTAGAGTCAAAACTCAATGACATACGTGCGATGGGGTTTAACAAAAGCTGTCCCGGAGAGTTTTTGTCATTGAAGCTGATGCGTTTTTGAATAAAGGAGCAGATTTTGATGTTGGCGACGGCTATTGCGCTATCTTTTTGCACTTCGGGAAGGTCATTGTTTAGAACAATTTCTTCATTTTTGAGACGCCTTTTCATTTCCGTGTAAAAGAATGTGTTGTAATAGTTCAATGCTTTATAAAGCTGTGAATGGTACTCTTCTGCTATTGTTTCCCCTTCTGTTTCAACATCTTTTTTGAATTTCCTTATCCCAATGGTGGGTTTATAAAGACGTTTTTTTATTTTGTTGACAGAAGATCTATCTGCGTTGATTCTGGTGACTTCAGCATCCGTGTTCGGAAAAATTTTACCCGAATTTATTTCTTCGATAAACCTCATTTTAAGTTTTCCCCGTTTGTTTCCGACTTTACAGTAAATTGAAACGTATTGACAGTTTTTCGTTTTGCGGACGTTTTCGTCGATAGAAAAAACATCTGATAGAAAGGGTTCTACCTTTTTTTCAACTGAACGTTCGCAGGCTTCGATGATTTCCTTTGGTGTGAAAATGACTTCGCTTTTGTGTTCACTCATGTTTTAACTTTTGTGTTAGCTTTTGTTTTATACACTTGCGGTGTGTTTCTCTAATTGGTTGTCAAAAATATTATAATACAGATTGTGGTTATTCTTTTTCTGCGTGTGCTTAATTACGCCGGGCGTCCGCGGCTCGTTTGTTTCTCTGTTTTTGCGGTTTTTCCTAAGTAGTATAGTCGGAGTCAAACGAATACTACCGAGCAGCACCCACCTTTGCCTCTTTCCCTAGTACGAAGGGGGTTTATCCCCCGGAGTACTAGTCACGGAAAGAGGCAAAATTTGGTGGGTGCGCCCGAGGTGGTATTCGTTTGACTCCGACTATACTACTAGGAACTTGATTTGTATCGGACTCATCGGTAACTAACAGTTATAATTTAGTTTTTGGAAATTAAAATACAAACCCGACAACCTGCAGCTCGTTTGATGATGTGAATACTACTTTAGTAGTCTTTTCGTAAATGAACGTTGCCCCTGACTTTACGAAATATTCTCCTAAACATCACGGTTAATTGTGGCCAACGTATAATAAAACAATGAGGTGTGGTGCCATGATCGTTTACGTTAACGTAGAGAGCATATAACCAAGGTTTTAGGCCTTTTCGAATTCCTATTGGTGTATCCGGCCGCAAAATATGACCTTTTGCCAGATGATTTGGGGTCTTTCATCGGTGGCAACTCATTTCCGCTCTATCTTTATTTTTTCTTTACAAACTCTTATGCACGCAGTTGAAAACTGATTGTATGGTTTACAACATATATATAGCTTTTATTATATTTTCCTACAAACTCTTATTATATGCACTCAGTTGAATACAAATATTGTAGACCGACTGAGAGGGCGGGAGACTCTTGGTTCTGTACTGATAGCAGGGAAAGAAATTACGGCTAAACCGAATCTAGACTTAAGGACCCTGAGGTCTACAAATTACTTTCAGCAAGCTCACGCGCGGTTTTGCAACTGACCAATCTGAATGTTGAACCGAAAACAGTTCTTACTCGTACATATCATCCGAGTGCTGTAGACGTACGCAGATTGACAAAATGAGAGTCTATAGTTAGAACATCTTTCTGCCCTGAAACAAATTCACCAGTAGGAATTTGTGTTAGGACCTGCTCAGACCCGAATCTCAATTTTCGAAAGCTTTATTATATAGCTAATGTGCAGGTAAAATATCTAGCATATTAGAGAAGGACAAACTTCTAAATTTTAGCCTAGATGAAAGTGTAAGACCGGGATTAAGGCGAGGTGGTGTTTAACAATTTTGGTGAGTTTAATATTCCTTCGTTTCCAATAACGTGCTCAGGGTAAGCGTTTTGAGATGATATCACACTGTTAATTTAAATAAAGTATGTCGTATTTTCTCAGTTCACTGTTTCGTCTTTCACTTTATGTGTTAAAATCTCCAAAATGAGGTTTCCCATTCTTTTAGTAACTTAATTTTTCAGTCTCTTTTTTTTCAACAGTTCTTTAAGACTAGGTTTAGAAAACAAAATTGCTAAACTGAGCCACTCAAAGAAATTTGCAAGTATTTTTTTTTTTCGGAGGGAGGTGGGGGGGGGGGGGGGGGGGCGGCATCGTGCAAAAATTTCCGGGAAGGCAACGTTTTTGGGATGTCGAAATCTCCAGATATCACCTTCAATGTCAATAGACTGTACAATGCGTTTTCCAGTGTCACACTTTTCTCACGCTTAAAGAACGAGAAATATTCTAGGTCGTTTATTTGGAGCGAACTCGGTCGTACTTTACTTACACTTAACTGAACATGGAGCAAAGTCACTTTAGTTTGAGAGCGATATGACTTTTTCGATGGCGCGATTTGGCTTTGTTTAGAGCGATCTGACCATGGAGCGAAGTGACCGGATACCGTGTTGCGTCATGGGATCGTACCTTTATTCCGCATCTTTTTATGTTGTCACAGACGAAACGAGAATCAGCTTCAATGTAGCCTGCAGCAGCACACAATCTTAACCCCGATATCGCAACTGTAGGCTTGCTACAATGTGACATGTTGATCGTCTACATCGTTGAGCCATTGTCACGTGAACAAATTACTTAATCCATTTGAAAACTTAAACAACAGGGAGATTGTAGCCTGCGATGCAGCCGAACTATACCGGGGTTTAGTTCGGCTGCAACGCAGGCTAGGAGCATTGCCACTTAGAGCCTTTACGTAAAGTGATCAAATCTTTGATTATTCAAAGCTCAGGTTTTTTTTAACATATAGTACACTTACAAAAAAAATTAAACTTCGGTTTTTAATTTATCAGAGATGTAGCAAAGTAGTGCACGGGATTCTGTCAACCCCAAAAACAATAAAATGGACAGGTAACTGTTCAAAACTGAAGAATTCATGTAGCGGTTATGGATAAGAGTAGCTTCTCTTTTCTCTAAATAAATCTTACTAGATGCCTAAAACGTCAAGTGATTTTAAAATATTTCTGCTCTGCACAAGCTGTATCACTGTAACAGGTTTTATTATGTCTCATGAACGGCCACCGGAAAGTCGGAGTCGTTAAAGTGGAGTTGTAAGAGCGCTTACGACCAAGTGAAAATCAAAATTCGGGGGCGTAAACGGATAAGCTTGACGGAATGATGGCATCGGAGTCGAAAGAGTCAGAACGTTTTATTTCCGCCGATTCCGCTTAATATGATTCCGTCGCTTGTGATGATTCAGCGAGTCGCAAACAGAAGCAGAAGAACAAACCAATTCCAATGATTGTTTTCACGCCTGCGGGCCCTTCCTTTCTGCTTGCAGCTCCGACAATCTAGATCATAAACGACGGAGTCATACCCTGCTTACAACTTCCTCGGTTTTATTTTTTATTAGATCGTAACACTCTCATTTCTGGCTACGACTACAACTTCGTAGCTAGTAAAAACCAGCCTCAGTAAGCGAAATCTTTGGTGTCCACATGCATTTCTTCTTAACTGTTGAGGGAGAAACAGTGTTTGTCTCAATTTCAAGCATGCGCTCTCAAGAGAGCATAATGACACATTGTTCCTTCACGGTTGCTGTGGGCTTCATCTTTTGTTTTCAAGGAGTTGGTATTAGTAAGCAGGGTTGAGATGAGATAAAATCAATAAAGGTACAGACAGAGTTTATCCCTTCTTTCATCGCATTGTTTAGTATGCTGGAATGGTCGTGATTGAGGCTGCCTATTCAACACTGCAAATCTGCCGTAAGTTAGTTCATAGCCTTATTCTTGTTTTGTCGTGGTAGCCGGAGATGAAGTGTAGTTAATCTCAAAGTGTCTCATCTTTTCAGTTCTCTTATGACGACTTTACGGTTCAATCGGCTTGCTTAAAGAATTACCCAGAGTGAGAAATTTAAATGTTTATAGGTGTTCTAGGTAGTGCATATCAAAATAGATTCGAAATGGGTGTGGAAAACAGACAGAATTTGACTGTTTATCGCCTGCCTTTGTGTAAGATGTATCGGTAAAATCTTCATTGCAGACAATCCGACATTTCTTTAGATATCAGACTCTTGAACTAAAAAAAAATGACAAATTATCTCTTTCGATTAACTGTCGGCTTGTCGGTACTTGACAACCGACAGAGGATTTGACAGTTTGTCGGTTCCACAACTATTTTTAAAATACAGTAAAAAGTGGGGCGAATCCTGGGGTGGTTTTTATCGAACATCCACTCTTTGATGGGAACTGCGTGCACAATAATTATTTCAGTCACCTAAGGTGACTCCGTAGTTTTGCGGCGTACTTATCCATGACAAACATTGGGTTATAACTTTTTAGGCTTTGACGAGATTGCTGGGAAACTTTGAGAAAATGTTCACCTATCATATGGTAATGATAATATGAAATTCGATTTTTTCTGAAGAAAAATATTTATAACGATATTGGCGTTTAACTACCCCCTACTTTTTCTAACAAAATCGCATCCAATAAAAATATTTGCTGGTAGTTTCTAGCTAAATTTGTGGAATGAGCTTATTCTGACTTAATACATACCTAGCCAAGTTTCAGGAAAATCGTTGGAGCAGAAGAGCGAAAATATTAAGGTCATCAGTCTAAATTCAACTCTAACATTCTACTGAAAGTTTCTATAGTTTCCAATGCTTGCTGAATCAGAGCGCCTAGCCGATTGTCGATCGTGCGAACCGTTAAAAAGTATCCGCTAGTTCTGTGAACACAATAAAATGCTCGAAAACCTTCTCAAACCTGAGTGCAAAAGTTGTGTTTCGCAGAACTTTTCGAATATTATACAGCCATTTTGTGTGAAATTCCTTCTACATGAATTTCAAGGTTCTGCAATATTTTTGCATCTATTTTTGCTGCAGTGTCATGCTGTGAATGGGAGAATCGATACCCTTTTACTTCGGTGAGTACTGGTATATTTCTGAATTTTAGTCGATCAGTTCTTTAAGATGTTCGTCTTTTAAAATTATGCATTTTATCGATCAAATTATCGTCACTGTATCTCAAACGCTGTCGTACAGACTGTTGGTTCTATCAAAACAAATAGCAGCCATCTTCCGTTGAGCGAAGCCACTCGGCTGTGAGAAACTAAATAAAAGAGACTTTTATCACCTTAGCCCGTACTATTTTGTAGTTCGCTTTGCTTTCACTTGCTCTCCCCAGACCTCTTCAGTCACGGTAACTGTAGTAGCGCCAGCCGTAGCGATTTGCTTCAAGTCCCAAGTAGAAATAACAGTGGCATCGTGAACAGGAGTAGCCGTAGCAGTAGCAGCCTGTGCAGCAGTAGTGGTAGTAGCAGTGGTAGTGGTAGTGGTGTGGTAGTGGTAGACTTTCTCAGTCCTTTTAAATTTTTTTTTCTGGCCTCGTGGTTGGTTGGGCCTTTTAAAAGGTCGATCTCGCTCGCGACTGCTTGAGTACACTCGCTCGCCGTGCAATCACTGGTAATGTCAATAGATCTCCACTGTAATGGTAAAAATAGTTTCTATTCCAATCTTATGAAGATGCTCAATTATTACAACATTTCCTTTAACATTAATCATGACACTTTCGATGACACTAAGACAACGTACCTTGTAGATCAAATGAAAAAGAAATATATCGCTTATTGGAAACATTTCCTTTGTTATTCGCTAAAACTAGAATTTTATAATACTTTTAAAGACAGTTATACACCTTCGCCCTATTTAGATTGAAAAAGGAACTCCTGATTGAAAAAGGAAGATATAACAATATCCTCAGAAGTGACAGACTATGCACTATTTGTGGGCACAATGTTGAAGATGAAATCCATTTTCTATTTCATTGTCTAAGATATTCATCACTTAGATACAACTTTTTTAGTAAAATAGATCATATAATCCCGAATCCCAAGCAGTTACTAATTTCAACCTTGACTGTGCAATTAATGAACTCCACTGATTATTATATTAATATGCAGTTAGTACAGTTTATATCGTCCTTTATTGAGATGAGAGACAAATTATGCTTTTGCAATACTGTAATATTTTAAGTGTTGTTGTTGTTTCATCGAGGGTCCAGCCATTAAGTGCTTATTGTTCTTCTTATGCATGAGCTCGCTTCTTATGAGCTCGTACTTATGCTCCAAATTATGCTCGATTGTTGCTATTATGCTCGTAATTATGCCGTAAAAAAATTTTCCCGGACCCCATGAAGCGCGAAAATACAAACCAGAATGGTCTTAGGAGCCTGGCATAATGAGAGTAATCAGGTCTAAAGAGCAAAACCCACTTGAGGATGCACTGGGAACAAGCCTACAGTGTTCAATAGAACATTAAAATCGCAGTTGAAATTTTGTAGTTTTAACTTAATAAATGTAAAATTGTAGCTCTAAAAAAGGAAATAACTGTTCATCGCAAAATGTCACTATTATGCCAGCAAAATGCACTATTATGCCGGCATTATGCTCGATGCTCCACCTATAGTATTATGCTCGAAATTATGCCGGCATAATGTGTCAACCCCTACCCAGAGTTAAGTTTACAAGCAGCTGGCTTCCTTTCTTTTTTAAATGCCACCAAAAGCATCATTGTACCTTGAAGCAAGAAACGATTTGGCAACATGAAACAACTTGAATATTAGACTTGTAAAGAGTGATATTCAGGGTAATATTCAGATTCAGATATACATTTTAAGCAAGCGAGTCGATTGAGCCAAGCAAAATGTGACTTATGACCTGTCGCATCTCGTAGGCATTTGCATTTGTACAGACTACATGTGGACATGTGTAAATCGAAAAAATATAATTACACACGTATTTGCTTTAAGTTAGCAGCCGGCAGTAGTCGTGTTTGATGCTTTGATGCCACCCAAGGCTAAGGAAGAGAACATGAATACCGGAGAAACGTTTTTCATTTCTCGGCAGGCGAAATAACTAATTTTTATTCATTATAAAAAAGTAAACAATCTATTAAATTTGCACATTGTCCATCAGTAAGAGTATACATTTCATAGTCATTGACAAACGACAAATTAAAACTAATTTTTATTCATTAAAAAGTGAACAATCTATTAAATTTGCAAATTGTCCATCAGTAAGAGTATACACCTCATAGTCATTGACAAACGACAACTTTTGTTTTCACTTGTGAGTTCCCAACCGTTTTACAAGAGCTATAATTTATTTATAACCTCTACGTTCAACAGCTAATTAACGATACTCAGCTAAATCTAGAAAAAGTGAAATTACAGTGCATTTACAATAATAATTTACTACGTTAGAAAACTATGGTAACGCCAAAGTCCGGCATTTATACTGGCGAATTCTATGTAGCGTGTTCTCTCAGTTCCCTGTTTGTTCTCTCAACTGAATGAGGAGAACAGTTTTGAGTTAAATTTTTTCCTCTACGACATCGAAAGGTGCGAGTGAATGCTTCATAGAATTTTTTGCCTCGTAAGCAGTAAACCCACGGGTTGATTGCCGATGAAGTAAACGCGACCCCTTCGACTACTTTCCACACCGTGGGGTAAGACGATCTTTTGTCGAAAAAATCCACAAAACTTGTTACTAGAACTGGTAACCAGCAAACAATAAACAGCCCAACAACAATACTAATTGTCTTGACTGCCTTAAAGTTCTGTTTTCTTCTTTTAGCTTCGTCTTGATTGTGTAAAGCGTTGTTATACATTCTCCTGGTTTGCGCTGCAGCGGCCTTAAAATTCCAAATAGAGCAGGATACGATGATGATCATGGGCACCAACGTGGTGATGATTAGAAAAGACAACCATAATGCCACTTGCTGTGCTTGCTCCGTAACCAGGAATCTGGTGCAAGGGAGAACGAAGGACATGAACCAAACAGTGGCTATCAGCACATAACATCTGCTGTCAGTGACGATGTCTTCGTATCGGAGAGGATGGCAGATGGCAATGTTTCTATCCAGGGTAACACAGCACAAATTAAATGTAGTAGCTACAGTCGTGTGGATCCAAAGATAATCGATAGCTTTACCATAAGTTTGCACATGATCTGCAGTGTAAGCCACTTGTCAAATAGATATCCACAGTGGCTCTATAACAAGTCCCGCTAAGAAGTCCGCTGCTGCCAATGAAGTCAGGAACAAGTTCGAAATCGTTCTTAGCGATCTGTTCCTGACGACAAGCCACAATACCAGCCCGTTTTCAATAATAGCCGCCAAACCAGTGAGAGCATACCACGTTGAAAGAACTATCTTTAACGCCATTCTTACTCCTCCAATATTATCTCACACACTGTGTTGTTGAATTTGCTGTTTCTTTGCTTATACATGCTAAATGATGTCTCCCTGAAGAAATTCACTTTATCAAGCCGCTGACAACCACTTTCGTTTTTGAGTCTAATGCGCATGCGCTTTAGACTCTATGCAGTGGAAAAAAGCTGTTAGCAATCCCAAGGGAATGGTTCGGGATCGATAATCGTTCGGCGTAATTGTGCTTAAACAATAGCCCGCCTCATTACGGGCTTCATGCGATGATCGTAATCCAATCAGGAAGCAAGGATGTTGTTAACGAAGCAACGGTCGAACGGAGCTCGAGCAAAATAATATGAATCCTCGTTTTCAAGTGTGAAGCCACTGAAAATGTTCTCCTTCCAGCTGCATGTTTTTTATAATCCCTGGGAAACGCAACGTGAAATCGACATCTTTTGATGAAAAAAATCCGGAAGTGACATTTGTGTTCATAAACAAAAAATAACTTTGAAAAAAAAAATGGAAAATTAAATAAGATTGTAGTCAGCAATTGATTGTTCAATTCAACTGAAGTAGGATTTCATTCACAGAATGCAACTTTCATTAAAAAGAGTTTTGTTTTTACGATACAAGATTCAATCTAGAGCTTGAAAACAAGACAGTGTAATCAAATTACATTTCGCGCGAAATTTGCATAAATATTGAAACTTGCCAAAAAGTAGTTAAGACAGAATGAAAACTCGCTTTAATAGTCATTGAATTCTGATCTGATTGTTATTTCCATGTATTGACTATTTGAAAGCTGTTCTCAGTCATGAAAACAAAACCCTTTCATTCAACTGCTTGCAGTGTTTAATAGACGTGAAAATATTTCGCTAAATTACATTCTGCACGCAATGTTTCCCTTGCTCTCCTGTGTCAAAACGTTTAAGGAAAGTGAAATCTTTGTTGAGCAGTATTGCATAAATTGTAAAGGAATTGAAAAAAATATATATATTTTGGCTTATTTTGATGGTATTTAGGAAATTTAGAATACTGAATAAGTGGCTGTATCTTGTCCATCTATTGGGCGGACCATTATTTTTTTGGAAGCTGGGGGATGAAGATTTTTCCAAGGCAAACAATTTTTTTCTGTATCGTTGTCTGTGAAAACATTTGTTTTCCGGTGTCATCTTCCTGCAGACATTTTTTTTTTCATGCCTGCAAAAAATTTAGTTGGGCTTTTTTTTTTGCTTTTGCAAACAAATTTTTTCAGGATCCCCCCCCCCCCCCCCCCCCCCGCCCCCTCTAAATCTGTACGTTCTTCCTATGGTCAACAATGCACTAATCTTTTAACATGAATCGATGAACTCAAACCCTAAGTAACAAGTTTTTCCTTTTCAAATATAACATTTCGTCAGCTTTCTGAATATATATACTTAAGAGAGCAAATATTATCGACTTCTTCTGAACCACTCTTACTACCAAACCTCCACTACACCTCTTGCTCTTTGCCGTAAATACCGAAACTACTTCAACATATTTCAACCGCACTAACAATCTATGATGCATTAGACTCATGTACCCACTGGGTACTATTTTTTATTCATTTGGCAGATTGTCATTGTCGTGATGACTGTCCTTTTCTCAAAAGTCTTAGCTATGTCAGAAAATTGAGTGACGTAACCCAAAACAGGGAGGGGAGATGGTTAATCTTTCAGCTGTGTGTTTAGTTACAAAGTATTCAATAAATTCAATATATTCCCAGAGGCCAAAATCCGAGAATGCGTCCTAGGACTTCCCGCGTACATAAGAAAAAAGAAAAAGGAATATTTTGTATACAGAATATGAAATATATGGTACAGTATGCGAGGCGATCTCGATTTGAAGAAACTAGTCGCGCACGGTGGTCTCGGTTTATTTGTCAGCAAGCGCGTTAGGTGGTGTAGGGTAATTCTTGTTGTATATGCAGTAAAAAAAATGGCCGTCGCATATTCTGATCGCAGAAAACATTTCTCGTTGAAGAAATGGCTGAAATAATACCGACAACACCCACGACAACCAGGATTCAACTCTCTGGCTTACCATCCCCTTTTGTCGGTGACCTAACAACACAGCGTGTTAAAAACTTAAGCGTAAGATTCGGAGATGTCTCGTCGACCCGGATGTGCACATCCGAATAAAGCAGAAGACCACAAAATTATGTTTCTTCACAAGCACTTAGGGCAAAACGCCGCCACTAAGCAAATCAAATGTTGCATATGAATTCACTTGCCCCGGCAGAACTCTATTTGTCCGCACTCAATAACACGCACTCACGGACAAAGAAAGCGCTATATATAAACATCTGCGCTGTTGTGATCAAATAAAACCCATACAAGGTTAATACAATCTACCGGACATTTGTATCAATAACAACAACCCGCCTTCTATTGCAAATAACCGAGAACTTTTCACCCAAACCATGCGTGACAACACAACGATGATAGACAGCGATGACAATTGGAATCTATTACTATCTCAGAATTGTTATTTTTTTAGAACTGTAGCACTATTAGTGTTTTTAACGGAAACCATCTGTCAACAACGTTGCCGTGATGATTTTATTTAGGCCTCTTTCTCTTTAGGCCTCTTTCTTTAAGCCTCTTTCGCTTCTGATTTTCTAATTCTTTAATTTGTTATACCACTGACCAGTATTCCGGCAAATGATACCCTATCCTAGACCAAAACTCTCTGATTTCTTCACCCTATCCCAGACTAAACTGCTTGGAAACCATACCCTTCACAGCGGGACATGCCTATATAGCTCATATATGGGAGTGCCCCCCCCCCCCCCCCCCCCCCCCCACTCCGGGGTATTTGGTCCAAAGAGTGGGTTGAATAAGGATCACAATCGGTTTATCGATTCTTTGAATGTGACATATTTTTTATTCGATTTTGAATATAACAATTTTGAGTCATAGTCACCACGAATTAAAAGTTCACGCGTTCTGCCTGTTATTTTTTATTCTGGTAACTTATCAATCCTAACAATACTTGAACGGTACTCATTAATCGATGACTACCGCTAGTTTATAAGTGAATGCGACAGACAGAGCGGTGTCACCCTACAAGGAAATTCCGGCGCAGCAAACAATGTCGCGGCTTACTTGGCAAAGTAAAGATCTGTGAAATCGCCTAATTGAGTAGTCCGTGGATTTCCAATAATTGATCGCTTGCAACCACGTGACAAGTAGGCTTAGCCACAAGTTGCCGATAAATTCTCAAAAAGTTGCCCATAAAAGTGTCTAAAAGTTGCTATTTTATTTTTAAAGTTGCCGAAAAGTTGCTGAATTTCGAAAAAGTTGCCGAAAAGTTGTTATTTTTTTTACTTGGTTGCACTTGAAATTGGCTTTATCGCGGTTTAGATCATGCACAGTATAAGTAGGATTTATTCACAATTTCTTTTTTTAACAAAACTTCATTCCCAGCTGGAATCTGAATCACTGACAGTGTTTCCCGCCATCAGTGTTCGCCTGTCCGCCGTTTTGAAAAACTTTTCATATAATACCACTGACCTCATGGACAGGCGTGCAACACCAAGCTGGCATTGGTAATTGGTATTGGCCAGTCCTGGAGTTCACACACTCACACAGTGGTATAAATCAGTTGAATTTAGCTGACTTTTCTTTCAAAAGCCTATAAATGTTGTGAAAAAAACTAAAAAGCAATTTAAAAAATGCTAAAAAAAAAATAAAAAAAGTTGCCAAAAATTTTAAAGTTGCCGAAAATCGCAAAAGTTGCCAAAAATCTCACAAGTTGCCGAAAAGTTGCCAAGCAACTTGTGGCTAACCCTAGTGACAAGGCGGCCATGTTGGTGGTCAAAACAATAAAAAACTTTTTCGCAGAATTTGCATGATAAAAAAGTTAAGTTCCCAGCGGAGGAAAGCCCTTTGTTCTTGTCCCGCAACATGGCTGCCAATTGAAGACGTCAAATAAATGTACTCCACTAATACATGTTTTGAATACCAAAAATGTGAAAAGTAAGACGGTTTAAATTACTGAAACCGCAGGTTTGCAAGATAATAATTTACGCAGAGAGTTCCATTTGTTTTAAGATACCAAATGATTTTTAACGTTTGAGGTTTTGGATTGTTTTAAGCACACGAAGGTTTTTCTCACAAGGCAGAACTGTATAGTCCATGAACACTCCATAAGGAGGCTTAAAAGCTCAAAAGAACCACTTAAAATTCGCGGGTACCAGAAATGAAAAATGAAAGAAATTTCAAGAAGGTTCTTTCTTATTGTGGAAGATTTACGTGCTTTCCAACCAGCTCTTCTTGTGTTTTTGTTTGTTTGTTTGAGTTTTTACAAACAATAAACGAACCGCAGAAAAATTACGTCACAGATATGTTTGAAGGTCCTAATAAACCTTCTTATTATTCGCGCGATGCCCATATATGGTCAGAATGTCATTGTTATCCGTCATCCGTACATAACAGCTATCCTGCGATATACGTAGGTTGCCAAGATCCTATTGAAATCTTGCAAATCGCTGCAGAGCCACAGTTTTTCTCGCTGCAAAATCCGTTTTGCTTACAATTTGTTGAATAATATAGCAATTATCCTGCTCAATCTTGCGGAATATCGTCTGATTTTAGCCAACTCGGCTTATGGCCTCGACGACTATTAATATAAAGTATCAGGCGATATTCTAAGCGATTTCGCAGCATAATTGTTAAATAACGTCACAGAAAACCGTTTCGTGCGTTTTGTGGCCGGAAGGGTAGGGCGCCTTTTTTCGCATTTTTTCCGGACCCACTTATGCCAGGCAGAAGAAACAACCCGACTATCGTCGGTACAAAAAAACAATTGTGACATTTCCCTCTTTTAAATTCTCTTCATCGCTTCATGTGACGGGCTTTTGAATGAAAATATTTGATAGTCTATATTTTAATGTTAAGGATAATATTTTTGATATTAATTTAAGTTCGGTACACATGCTATAAACGTACGAAGGAAAGCCCGATCACTCGTCATCCTCTGCCATGAAATGGGCCTAGAAACCTTCAGACATTTATTTACTGTTTTGTTCGTACTCGACAGTCAGCAAAAAACATTTTGTACACTCAAAATTTTTAACTTGAATAAAGAAAGTACTGCACTGCGCAGTGGGAACAATTATTCTAATGAACAAATTTGTGCAGTATGACAAATCACTTCTGACTAATTAAAAATATAAGACAAACAGCGGTAATGAACATATTTATTTTAAGCGGCACTACTTCTTCCAGCGAGCGACATTTGAAGTAAACACCCCCACCCCCTCGGTCGATTGTCCCCCCCTCCTTCCATTTATCGCATCCTTTTGGTGCAAAATATGACATAAAGTATCTGATACCTTTATTTTAAATATTTACGAAAATTATTATTATTAGCAGACTATAGAAAATGAAAACGAGACGTGACAAATATAAAACACATTCACACATTGTCGATGGTTAGCCATTTTAATACAACCATGCGTTTAAAATTTACAACCAAAATCAGAAACTTAAAGTTCTGTATTACGTTTTACTGACTTCTACATTGTTTTATTCATATTTATTCCTTTGTTTGTTTTCTTTAGTATTTTTCTATTGGTTGTTTGTTTTGTTTTTTTGTTTGTTTGTTTTTTGTTTCTTATTTTGCTATTTAGGGCTGCTAGAAGGCTTTGATCATGGCATCCAAAGCAGTGAGAACCTCTTGTGTGGTCGGTTCAGGATCAGCAGGGTCTTCCCAGCACCTGTCTTGGAGGCCAATTCTTTCACTTATGTCAGGGACGTCATTAACTAAAAACCCTCCGTTTATCAAAAAGAAGCCCTGCAAATCACAGATTTGCCGGTACTTTGTTGCTCCCGCCTCCATGTAAGCCTTGATGGTCATGAGATCAGCAGCTGTTGCTGCCAATCCGGCTCTCGAAGTATAACCTTTTACTTTCTGAATGAGAGCCGGTAACGTGTGCTTGGCGATAGCGTCACGTATGTGCTCAAACTTTCCTCTGTCTTCACCCACCCATTCCTCTAGGAAACCGCTGCAAACTTCGGCTGGCTTTTCTCCGCAATTCAAGCCATTGATTGGTTTTTCATGAAATGTCACTGTTCTGACACCGGAAACTCTGAGTTTTGCTAGGTTGTGCAGCTCGGTGTTGATGACGTCCTGGCACGCTGCCCCATCAACGATAGCAGCCTTGCAAACGAGAAGCCCAACTGTGGGCTCGGCTTTGATGCGGCATGCGATCTTGTCTCCTCCTGCTGCCTTCTGAACACAAAACGCGTCGTAGTTGATCGGTGGCTTGATGAGTTGAAGAGCATGAGGGAAGTTCGGTCCTACCACTGCCGCCTTGTTTAGCGAAATCAGGGCAAACAGGACGACGCAAATCTTCAGAATCTTGTACTGCTCCATTGTCACCTGCGTGTATGAAGAGGCTAGGATACTACACGGTGGCAAGAAGATATGAATTTTACGTTCGACTGGCAGAAACGATATGAGATATCGCTTTTGCCTCGAGAACATAAAATTCATATCTCTGAGCCAACGTGTAATGTTCTTTTTATTATATGGAGACCAGATGTAGTTGATATTGCCGACGTTTATTTCATTGTTTTTGAAAATCGAGCCAGTTTTACAAACCACCTTTCGTCTTCATAGAAAATACGAAGCACCCTTGTCCAGGATATAGAAACACTAACTGAATTCCAATCAAAAAAATGCATGAAATAATTGTTAACTGAATAACGTAACACATAAGAACTGTAACTTTTGGTTTGAATCCGATGTGGCAATGTCTTGACGGCCGATAGTTTTCAACTGCTTTTTTTCTTCTTCTTTACAACATCTTGTACTTTGTGAAATTCCTTGCGACGAATTCCCCCTAAAAACCTTGGAAGCGTCAAGGTCCCATTATCAAGTTCTCGTCCTTAAGTTTTTCGGAAAACTCAATCTTTTCCTCGAATAAATTTATGTTGGGGGGATTTTAGAAATTCTTGAAATAATTTGGGAGCTTATATGAAGAAATTCCCAAAAGATCTTTATCCCATGTTTTGGGGAATTTTATATTTAGGCCTAATTTAAAGACACACGCCTTTCGTGGAAAAATTTGTAAAGATTTTTTTAGCAGCTTCAAGGAGAAAATTCAACTCAACCCAAAATCAAAGATAAATTACTTAAGCTAACAGAACTTCTGTGAATCATAACTGTTTTGTTCGACGAGTACTAAATTTACCAGATGCTGCGCTAGGCCCCCTCGGTAATAGCAAGCTGTTATTTTCAATCGTCTTCGTAGTAAAGTGAAATACAATAAAAATAATAAGACAAACAAAGAGAGTATGACAAACATATGAAGCTAAAATTGCCTCCGATTGCGACTAACTCGTGCAAAATGGAGGCACACTAGCTCTATCTGAAATTAAACTTACTTTGCTTAGCGAGAGCTTAAGGCGAAATGTCATAAAATAGCAAGTTTTTTGAAAAATAATCTTCAGGTAAATCGAAGCAAAAAAAATGAAAGTAAAAATGTAAAAAATACTTGTTAACAAAAATGTAAGTAAAAGTTCAACTGGCCTGCGGTTTAAAACCCCAGTAAAGTTCTTCTGCAACGCAGGCTAAAGTACAACCCGCCTTTGTTTAATTGGCTTGATTTTCGTTAAGAATAAAAAACAAAACGGCAGGCTAACTATTAAAAGTTTCTATAGAAAAAGAAAGCTTTATAACAGGTAAATGGTAAAGTGACCTATCTAAAGCTCGCAATACTTACGATTCCCAGCTGTTGTTTTCGAGGAACTTTTTAGGCGAGTGATGTAGTTACCCTATGTTAAATCAGGTTACGCGCTTTAACAATAAATTTTTTATAGCAAGCTGTACGTAATTTTCGATCATCTTTACTGCCTTAAAAGGAAATGTAAGAAAGTAGGGGTTCAAGAGTTCAACAGTCCACCCGCTCTACCTGTGAAAACGATAATTTTGTCAGAAAATAAAGAGAGAAGAATACGCCATTTAGGAGTTACCTTTTGCCTGTGTCAAAACAAGTCTTCGTGCGTAACCATTCATAATTATACAGCTATTTCGGGAGAGGTTGTCGGAAAAAAGCACCAAGTGCACGCGACAAAACCGAAAATAAGGTGGTCTGGGTATTCACTGGAACTTTGCATACCTTTATTTTTATTATTTATGAAAATTATTATTATTGGCATGAAAGCGAGACGTGACAATAAACTACATTCACACATTGTCGTAGGTTATGGTATTTCTGACAGTGTAGCAGGCGGAAATAGCTATTTTGCCGGCACGGACCAGAGGACTGGGTCCGCGTAGGAGGGATTGTGGGTAGCGTTATTGGTTATGTATAGTTGTTCGTTATAGATTTGAATCAGTCTAGGTCAGCACTTCGCTCGTGCAACAAAATTTTTTATTTTGTAAATTTTGAGATAATTTTGCAAAATGGAGGCACGCTAGCTCTATCTGAAATTAAATTTACTTTGCTTAGCGAGAGCTTTAGGCGAAACAAATGTCATAAAATAGCAAGTTTTTTGAAAAATAATCTTCAGGTAAATCGAAGCAAAAAAAATAAAAGTAAAAATGTAAAAAAATACTTGTTAACAAAAATGTAAGTAAAAGTTCAACTGGCCTGCGGTTTAAAACCCCAGTAAAGTTCTTTTGCAACGCTGGCTAAAGTACAACCCGCCTTTGTTTAATTGGCTTGATTTTCGTTAAGAATAAAAAACAAAACGGCAGGCTAACTATTAAAAGTTTCTATAGAAAAAGAAAGCTTTATAACAGGTAAATGGTAAAGTGACCTATCTAAAGCTCGCAATACTTACGATTCCCAGCTGTTGTTTTCGAGGAACTTTTTAGGCGAGTGATGTAGTTACCCTATGTTAAGGCAGGTTACGTGTTTAAACAATACATTTTTCATAGCAAGCTGTACGTAATTTTCGATCATCTTTACTGCCTTAAAAGGAAAAGTAAGAAAGTAGGAGTTCAAGAGTTCAACAGTCCACCCGCTCTACCTGTGAAAACGAAAATTTTGGCAGAAAATAATATAAAGAGAGGGGGGAAATAGGACATTTAGGAGTTACCATTCATATACAGCTATTTCGGGAGCAAAGTGCACGCGACAAAAGCGAAAGGTGGTCTGGGTATTCACTGGAACTTTGCATACCTTTATTTTTATTATTTATGAAAATTATTATTATTAGCAGAAGAAATTCCCAAAAGATCTTTAACCCATGTTTTGGGGAATTTTATACTTAAGCCTAATTTAAAGACACACGCCTGTGGTGGAAAAAAATTTAAAGTTTTTTAGCAACTTCAAGGAGAGAATTCAACTTAACCCAAAATCAAAGATAAATTACAAAAGCTTATGTGATTCCTAACTGTTTCATTCGACGAGTAATAAAAGTACCTCACGCTGTGCTAGAGGCGCCTCGGTAATAGCAAGCTGTTATTGTTTCAATCGTCTTTATACTAAAGTGAAATACAATTAAAACAATAAGACAAACATATGAACTAAAAATTTCATCCGATTAAGACTAACTTGTGCAAAATGGAGGCACGATAATTCTATCTGAAATTAAATTTACTTTGCTCAGCGAGAGCTTTACGTGAAACAAATATGTTACAATAGTGACTCAAACGGCGTGTTAATGTAATGAGAGACACGACTATCGGCTAATTAAACATACACAGCACGAAATAGCAAACTTTTTGAAAAAAAGTCTTCCAAATAAAAGAAAAAGAAAAGTAAAGAAAAAATGTAAAAATACTTGTTAACAAAAATGTAAAGTAAAAGTACAACTAGCCTGTGTTTCAGACCAACTAAAGCCCGGTAAAGTTCTTCTGCAACGCAGGCTAAAGTACAACCCGTCGTTGTTTTATTGGCTTGATTATCGTTTAGAATAAAAAACAAAACGGAAGGGCTGACTATTAGAAAAAGAAAGAAAAGAAAGCTTTATAGCAGTTAAATTGTAAAGTGAACTATTTAAAGCTCGTAATACTTACGATTCCCAGCTGTTGTTTTCGAGGAACTTTTTAGGCGAGTGATGTAGTTAGTTATGTTAAATCAGGTTATGTGTTTAAACAATAAATGTTTCATAGTAAGCTGTACGTAATTATTTTCGATCGTGTTTACTGCCTTAAAAGGAAAAGTAAGAAAGTAGGAGTTCAAGAGTTCAACAGTCCACCCGCTCTACCTGTGAAAACGAAAATTTTGTCAGAAAATAAAGAGAGAAGAAAAGGCCATTTCCAAATTACTTTTTGCCTGTGTCAAAACGAGTCTTCGTACAAACATTCATATACAGCTATTTGGAGAAACGTTGTCGAATAAAAGCAACAAAGTGCACACGACAAGACCGAAAGGTGGTCTGGGTATTCACTGGAACTTTGCATATTGGCCTAGAGGAAATAAACAAGTTTGTATTTTTGCACGTGGAGAATTTGCTTTCCTTCTAAGGAGGCCTACTGTATATCTGTAGCTTTACTTTTACTGTCGCATGTTTTTGAGATAGGAAAATTCTTCTAAAATTCAGAGTGGCTAAACTTACCATGTTCCCACATGTTCGAAGAGAAAGAAAACGTGCAAATTCGCGTTCATTATGTCGTTTATAATTAGTATTCAACACGTGCAGCAGCTCAATATATACTTGTCGCGGGCACTTGTGCGCTTTTTCCCGACAACGTTTTCTCGAAATAGCTGTATATGAAAATGAGTTTCACCTGCACGTCCATTTTCATGCAAATCAAACTGATTTTCGTTTCAGTGGTTTCGCACGAGCACTTAATTAGAAAAGGCCTATCTAAATGAACACGCCCTTATTCTTTATTGGTTCTACATTTTCTTCTTTATCTGTCTTTGCGAATAGGAAAAAGGGTAAAAAGGCCACTTCCCTTTCTTTAACAATATGCCAGTATTTATATATTACAGCTGAATTGAATATCCTGTAGGCTATCTAAAATGTCAAGCTCCCTTGGGAGCTGGTGGTTTATGAAATAGGACCTCTCTCCTCCGCAGAGGCCTCTTTTATTTTTTCATACGGGCTGGGTAATGGGGAGAGGTTACAAGTAAGCGCGCGGAGCCTGGGGAGAATAGAAGCGAAAGCGCGCGGGGACACTGGGAAGGGAAAAGGAGAGGCGAGAAAACTCCTGAAAACGCGCCTTGCATTTCCCACGAACAGAATCTGAAATCGATAGCTGGTGTTGCGATGCATCTTGTGTATAAGTGCCGCCTCAAACCATTATACTGCCGTCGCTTTTGAAACACTTATAACACAAAGCTTTTTCATTTTTCTTCGCAGACTGAAAGGTCGATAAGAGTGCAAGAAAAGTTGCCGTTCTTGTCGAACTGCATGTTCAGCTTCTGCCGCCATGTTGTAAATATCTATGAAGAACTTGACCTCGGCCCAGACTCTCTCGGAAATCTGGCGCCATTTTGAAATCATTATCTGGCAGAGGCTCCCGCATTTTCGCTATTCCCGTCGTCCCCCGCGCTCCCCCTATTTTTCATTTTTCGTGTTTTTTTTTCGCCCCCCTCCACTGAAGGAGCCTCTGCGGAGGAGAGAGAAAAAGGACGGATAAAGCCTGCTAGAGACCACTCGTTGACAATACAAACATTAAAACAACTAAAAAAGGTGTCTAATTGAATTGTAAATATAAATGACATCATGGTGTATCATCATCATAGTGTACCTGCGTCGTGCACAAATAAACCTGAGATCTGAAACAGAGTCATGACTGGGCACATCGAATGGCTCGTAGAAATTTCAGGGCGTACAATTTCCAAGTTACATTATTACAACAGTGTCACGCTAAGGCAATATCGACAGTGTCACTCTAAGGCAATATCGACAGTCTCACGCTAAGGCAATATCGACAGTGTCACGCTAAGGCAATATCGACAGTGTCACGCTAAGGCAATATCAAGAAAATAGTTGTAATGTCAGAACAACATTTATCTTCATGTCAATGCCATACGCGGTTTCGTTCGCGGTTTTACCTGTACAATCTGGTATGACTGCATTTGTCAAGTGGCTACTTACCGGAGTTTAAACACAATTGAGAAATTCAAACCATCAGCTCTAAACTGAGAGATGATCGCTGACTATTTTAATTTAACTGGAAAGTTTGGTATGTGAGGGGAAACGTTCGAGTAAAAACGACTCTTGCTGATCTCATTTTAAATTTTTAAAACGTCGAGAAATGAAACGGTTGCCTTGATGCATATAAGGAAGAAAAGTATTTACCTGTCTTCAGGGCGTTGAAGCCAGGTAGACGAAATCATCAGTGTCGAGGAGGGTGCTTCGATAACTGAGCAAGAGCTTCTTATCTCGATTTATTTCTTGTATAAAGGCGCTTCACGAGAGTGTTATTTTGCAGCTTTAAGTTTCACGACATTGATCGACCTACATCCAGGGCCTTTTATTTTTTCTTAGGTCCCGGTAGCCGTAAGTCGTAAGTCGTAAAAGGAGTGTGACATTTTTCAGACTTTTTTATTACGTCAGTCATATACATCTTGTATTTTCAGTAAGACACTACCTCTCTGGAACCTCTATTTTCATTCGCCCGCTGTAAACACTACCTCTATTGTTATTCAGGGCTAGGGGCATTGTTATGACCCGTTATCTTTTGTTCTAAGAACCAATGAAGTAACTCGTTCCGAGAGGTAGTGGGCGACCCTGTATTTTGATGGTCTATGAATAAATTGTCCAGAGCAGCGGAAATGAGGGCACATGGTAATAAAGTTAAGTAAAGTAAAGTAAAGTAACTTTATTTTATGAGGGTAAACACTTTACAGTCGTTGACTGGTAAAGCCGTGGCCCTCTCCTAAACAATTAAAATATAAATTACAATAATTTAAAAATACCTAACTTTGAATAATAACAAGTATAAAATTGGTATCAAAATTGGTACAAATCAAAATCTTTTCAATGTGGCTCTTTATTGGCTGGAAGGCACCAGTGAAACATATATGTGATACAAATGTCTATCGGCTGGTAGTGTGAGAGGCCATGTAACTTTTGATTTGTGTGTGAATGCTACCGTCTGGCCTTCTGGCCACATTCGGGAAAGCCAGGTTCTAAGAGTAGGAACGCAAAATAACAATCTTTGAAGGCGTCTTCTGCTCGGTAATTATGACTTACTGTCTTTTAATTTAAGTGTCTCCAAAGTGGTTTTCTCTTTCGTAAACGGTCGATGCTATTTTAAAGGTCGATACTAATACTGGTAATCAAGGCTTTTAAAATGGTCACGAATGGTCGATGATCATTTCTGCCCTAAAGTAGCCTAGGAAAATGCCACTATCCAGTAATACTTCAATATTTTCGTCCAAAATTCTAGAGACACTAGAAAACGACACCATTTTGTAGATCGACGACTTCCAGCCACTGGCTTAACCAATCAGATTGCTTAACCAGTCAGATTGCATCTTCTGAATTATTACACTAGTAGAATTCTACTAATTCAGCTACTAATTTGAGTTAAATATAATGAAAATGTGTTGTTGGCTTAGTAGACATAGTAAAGTTGCCGTTGTTCACATGTTGAGCTCGACTTCGTCAATATTAGGACGTTTCCACATACTCCCGAGGGTGGGTACTCTGACGCTATTTAGGAATAGCAAATCGAAAATCTATACCCTAAACCACCATAGCAATGGCGCCATATTCAAGAGTAAAACGATCACTAAGCTTAAGGTCTAAAAACTTTTTAACCTGGAGGGGGAGAGGGGTTGGAAACCAGAGGGGGTGGCATAGGGGAAAATCAAAGCTAGAGACAGGGGGGTTGAATGTAAAATTTAATACATACAGGGGGCATTACTTTTTACGACTGTTTTTGCATATGCAAAAAAGGAGTTATGGGATGAAAGGGCAGTTGAAGCAGTGGATTGGTCGGTCAGATGTAAACGAAAGGCATTGACAGATGGTTGACAGACACGACTGTCAGTTGGACATCACGGTTTATAAAGACCCATGACAGATCACTGTACTTTGTGCGCTTATGTTTTTGTTTTGATCAAGTACTTTGCTGTAAGAAAGGAACGCCTCTGTTTCAATGGAACCCCGCCTTAAGGCCACCTCTTTAATACGGCCAACGGAAACATTCTTAAATCGCAACCTATATAATCATTTATAAATTTATCCCGTCAATAAGTCCAAATTTCCATGGCCCGTTATAGTGCCCGCATTAACGGGGTTCCACAGTATACATTAAGACAGTGCTGCTTTATTACGAACAACCAACTGAAAATGTATTTGAAACAACATGGTCTCAAGCTAAGCGGAAGAAAAAGGCTGATTCACTAAACGAGTTCTCGGCATGTGCAAATGCTACCAGAGATGTTCTGTACGATGAAGGCATTTTAAATAACCCGTTTGAGGATGACAACTTCAGAATCAGATTCAAGCGATTCCGATGTAGAGAACACGTACGTTGAAGAGTCATTTGGAGTACTTTTTGTGCCAGAGGAAGAAGTCCAACACGTAACTCGCTTAATGGACACCGGCTGCGAGGGCTGCAACTTATGCTGCACATAATGCCCTTTAAGTTATGTATGTTTTAGTCATAACTTTATATCATAGATTTTAATGCCATTTTTATGTCACTTACATATATTAGTATTAGTGTAGTTTCCAGTTCCCCTAATTAGTAATTTTGACACTTAAATAAAGTTCTCATCTCATCAAGGGAGGAGGCGGGGGGAAGGGAAGTGACCTTAATATTATTAGTAGGTGAGGGGGGGGGGGGGGACTAAAATTAATTTTTACTCAGTGAGAGAGGGTGCGACTTAATTTAGAGCCTTATTCTACCCATTTCCCAACCCCCCCCCCCCCCCCCCCCCCTTCCAGGCAATTATTGCACTGTCCCTAATAACGGATTTTAACGGACCATATCTGTTTTGTTTACGTTAACGTACTGCAGTTTTTGCTTGTCAATTCGAAGGGTCACACCGGGATCACAATGCGAAAAGAGGCAAAAACGATGAAGCCACTCACAAACCATTTCCCGCAGGCACAAACCCATTATATGGTTGTACCCCCTCCGGAGGAGTGGGGGCGAAACAAAGACGACTGCAACAACAACATCCAAAACACAGTGCAATTTCTCCGCTCGTGCGTTATATATTTTGGTACATTTCGTAGTCTTCCTCCGCAAAACAACAACATGAAATGAACAAACTACGTGCAACTTGAGAGCCTCGACGTCGATTATCTTATAGTTCTGTTTGAAACTTACATATTTTGCTGAAGATACTTAGCTTGACGATTCACAAACAGATAAGCTGAATAAGTTTATAGATTCCCGAAATTCTTTTAAAAATAGAATTTTCACTTAATCGACATTCCCCTCGTCGTTGCCGTCCTGGTTGTGTGGTTTTAATCCCACTTCTGACATCAGATTTTGATCAGTAAAACTTCCCCAACATCTTGTCGCACGTGCAACGCGGACATCCCTCCGCCGTAGGTTCCTATTTTATGACGTTATGCCACTATCCGGCAGCTCTTACTCTATGGGATTATTAAAACAGCGGAAGTTTTGTGAATTGATAAGACGCGAAGTTTAGGTCCGAAAGTTTCCGAAAGATAAGGTAAGAATTAATTTAACACCACCAATTTCGGTGTTGTTGTAATGTTACTTTTGTTTATCTGTTTAATTCGACTATACAGGATGTTCTCTTCGTGGCAGAAACGAGGGCACAGAGTTGGTTTTGTGAAACGAAAATTTGATAGTTACTTTGTCTCACAAAAGCAACTGACCGCGAGGTAAGATTTTAATCTTCAAGGAAAATAGATATTTTTTTCTGGCACTAGTCCCTTCGTGTCTCGTTTCCTTTATGTAAATTCTCCTCACTTAAGGAAAATAAGATAAAATTCAACTTTAAAAACGACGACAGCAATTCATTATGTAAAAATTGACACAGCTGGAGTGCTTTCACCATCAACCACGCCAGTAGAATGTAAAATTTGCCTCACTTCACAGGTTCAAAATATATTTAAGATGTAAAAAAGGCAATTTTTGCAAGGATATTTCGACAGTCTGATTATAAGATACAGATGTAAGATAGGATCATTTTCCATTATTGCAGGCTAGTCCTTTTTTTTATCAGAATGCCTCGAGAAATTTTTATCTTTAAGATAAATGTCATGTAAAATAAAAGACTGCTTTTAGCTGAACCACTGACGTATTGCATATTCGGGAAATTGGCATCGTGCTTGTTTTGTCATTGTTGTTATTTCATGTTAATTTTATTAAAAGAAGTCGTTGTCGTTCTCTGTTGCTGAAGTTGTTGTTTTACATTTTTCTCTCATGAACAGGAGCTCGCCCATAGTAGTACATGTTTTCAGCATAAAAACAGTAGAACAGCAGGGATCACGGCAGTTTGCAGTTTCCTATGTCGTCGACGCCTCGGAATCACCTCAAGTGTTTCATTGGTTAACTACTGTTAAAATGATAAACGTAACTGAGATAAAACTTGTTGTTGTTGTTGCTGTGGCGTATCGTGGCATATCGGCGTAAAAATGATGAAAAAAAAAGAAATCTCCTTCTAACACGCCTGCAGAGTCGTTGCTAAAAGGCTGTCATACTTGTAAAACCAAGCATTAATTTTACGTGCAGATTTACACACAACCGCAAGGATAAAATTTCTACACCTGCTCGCGAGTTCATTTCCTTGGCAGGCGGCACAGGGCTTGCACAAAAAGACGTGAAGGTTAAAGTTGAAAGATACGTATAGATCCGGTCACTAAGTTGTGCATCCAAATTATGTAAACAAGTAGTCTTTCGGCTATTTAATCTGTCTTACAATTGATTTTCTTTTTGTACACTAGATATCTCCTCTCAGCTAAGCGCAATTTTACATGTGCGTCCAAATTTCGCTGATTCGCAATCTTGATCAAAATTTGATACTCAATTACAGAGGGTTGAATTTAAAACCTAATATTAAAACGCATTCTAAGAATGCGACAAAAAACAAAAATGCTTCTAGCTTGCGTACAGACGACTGTCGAAAATTGCAGCTACAGTTTTTTTCCGGCGATGCAGGAAGAAAATCAGACATAAAAAGAGAAACTTGAGCATTTGAGAGCTATAGAGGCTTTCGCAATTCTCGTCTTTTCCAAACGCCTGCGGCATTTTTTCTTAACAATTACGAAGTTTACTAAAAGCCAAGCCAGGCCGATTCAGTGTTTTCCGGTGGAAACCATGTCGCAGTTACGACGTCGAGGATCTTTTCTGGACTAAATCAAGTAAGTGTTTTTTTTAAGTAATAATTCGGTTCGATAGCTGTGTCTCATAAAACACAACTGAGATTGCCGTATATGATGTTGTTCCAACACTAACGTTTTCTCTGCAGTGCTCGTCTTTTCTTAACTAGAAATACAGAACAGTGTTTTAACGTTTACAGTTATGCAAAGGGACGTTAGGACGAGGACAAAGATAGGGGTTTTTTGGTGAAGCTTCTTTCAAATTTAACAAAGTCAGACAGAATGAAAAGAGCTGACCCGCTGTGCCTAAATCTAGTAATCCTAATCCTTTAATTTAGTGCCTACATCACAACAAAAAATGAACATGGCGTAAGTGACTCCAGAAACATATACTTATCGCAAAGTGATCGAATTCTGTTTATAAATTGTATCGGCTTGCCATTCTGGATCGCTAGGGGGGGAGGGAAAACCCATATCACGGATTTAGAGTTTAAGGGCCACTGTTAACCAGTTGCGCGTCTCTGCCGATTTTAACACACAGCTATTACTTAAGCCCGGTCGAAACAAGGATGACAGTCGATGAGAGTTGACGCTCATCGACTATCATCGACTCGTGCCAAACCAGAGAAAACTTTCATTGACTCTCATGAAGAATATGAGCACGTTCAAAGTCGATGAGAGCGCATGAGAGTGCGTGAGAGTTTCAGGCCAAACGAGAGCGAGAGTTTCAACTTTCATCGACCTTCATCCTCGTTTGGTCTAGGCTTTAAATATAAATGACGACAAGAATGAAACATTTAAATATTGAAGAAACTATCTTGAAAATATATAGTATTTGGGCGTGAAAACACGACAAGCGCTCTGTCATGAATGTTACTTCTTCTAATACAGACAGATGGCAAGGCAATGTGATTTGCATTCCCAGTACTCGGGATTTCAGGTGACGGGGATGATAGAAGGATTTTTTGGATAAGGGGTGGGAGGGTGTGGTTTGATTCTGCAAATAAAGCAAAATCAAAGGAAGTGTTGTTGGGTGTCTCAAGTGTTGTTAAAATGACCACCAGATGTAGGAAAGATAAATTCAGATGATATGATGGAAAAACAAACACAAAAATTCAATTTTTAATGTTGTTGTTTAAAATTTAAGGGTCAGAAATTCGGCATGGGATTTTTGGGGGGATTAATTTTGGGTCCAGGGATTTTATTTTAGGTTTTGTTGAAAGCCCTTGGGATTTTTTTGGTCCTGATTTTTGCTCCCATTTGATCATCCCTGTCACTTGAAGTCCCGATTACCCTCCTCCTTGGGGTTTGCCTCCATGTGCCACAAAAGTAAATATTGTTTTGTGGTACGTGCACTATATTGGGGAGCTCAACGCTTAGACGGGGTGCAGGTGGTGGGGGGGGGGGGGGGGGGAAGGAGGAGAAAAAGAATCAATTTGGTAATCGTGCCGGCCCTTTCAAAGAGGGTTGCAGTTACCAGACGAAACTTGTTGGAAAAATAAAAGCAGGCAAAGACATGTGCGCTGCTTGCAAGTTCTCTGTTAAAAATTCAAATGTATAGAAAACGCCAAGTTGTTTGATTACGCCTCATGTGTTAAGGTTTGTTTTATGCGTCTTCTACTATATTCTCACAATTTAGTTAATTATTCGGTGTAGGTTTCCGTTGTCGTGGTATTACAGTAGTTTAATGAGTGCTTTGAATGAAAAACGATGACATTTATGGCTTATTTTCGGCATCGTTTATGTCCGACTTTCCTAGCATGTCTAAATGTTTTGAGTATTTACAAAAACGGACGAAATACTTTTTTCAGATTTTGAATCCGAAGATACTCTTAGCAATATTTAATGATTGAGGTGTCAACATATCACTTCTTTCCTTTGGATGTTTGCTAAATGCAAATACGATAGCTATATTTAGAAAAAAATAAATAGAGGAAATTGTTACTTTTCCTTTAAAGTGTATATGACACGAAAAATATTATCTGCTTATTTGAAAGGCCTTTCAAAATACAGAAGAATGGCGTTTTTCTTTTCGAAATATCTTTTTTCGTTTCTGAGATATTGTCATTTTTGTATTATGCAAATTAGATCAGTGATGACGTCATAAGATTTGCAACTGAAAAATGGTAAAATACTGAATAAAAAATATCTCTGGAAATATTGAAGCAGTGTCCTTGAAACTTGGCACCACCAATGTGCATCACAAAAGCAACAAAATGACACCATTAGTATTGTTGCCATAGCAACCCTTTCAGCTCCAGTCTCTCTCTGTCAAAAAAACAAATATCCCCATTTGTAGCCTCTTAAGTGAGTAAAAGGGTCCTGCTTGGAACGGTCATTGTTCCCACATTGTCTTAATTCCCAGCATCAGATTGGCTGCGCTAGATGGTTCTTGGTTAAGACAAAAACTGGGAATTTCAGTTTTTATTGAGACAGCACCAGCGGCAAAACTGTTGTCATGGCAAGAGCCCTAAGGGTGTCATTTTGTTTCTTTTGTGATGCACATTGGTGGTGCCAAGTTTCAAGACCACTGCTTTAATGGTTTTAGAGATATTGTTTATTCAGTATTTTACCATTTTTTAGTTGCAAATCTTATGACGTCATCACTTATCTAATTTGCATAATACAAAAATGACAATATCTCAGAAACGAAAAAAGATATTTCGAAAAGAAAAACGCCATTCTTCTGTATTTTGAAAGGCCTTTCAAATAAGCAGAAAATATTTTTCGTGTCATATACACTTTAAAAAGTGTTGCTATTTCCCCTTGAAGTCAGATCTTAAAAGCATGATTTGAGTCACGTCCTCTGGTTTTCATATAAGATTAGGCTGACTGTTTCGACGTGAATGTATATTTTCTGAGGTAAGTTATTACTTTTTGTATTCTCCTATGACGGAAATGTGATCCTGAATCCTTGGGGAATATGAAAACGCGCGCGTTCCATCGTTTCAACGATGGTACAGCTCAAATTCTGTAAGGATTCTCGGTTACACAGTGACGATTGTCGACGAAACTCGTAAACAACTGTTCCGAGAGGTTGGCCAAAAGAAGCGTGAAACCGTAGACGACAGCAGGTAGAATGGTAGAATAATAGGTAAAATTAGAAAACGCGGATTGGACAGCACGCTTTCAATACTAACAACATTATAATCGTTTCACATGTACTGTAAACCTTTCCTCTGACTGAACATAAGAGAAACAAGCTAGCTTTAGCCAAATATTAAAGTTTTAGAAGAATTTTCAAGACATGAAACGTTGCAATAACCAAATGCGAATTTAGCGATTTTTTTTCATATCAAAAGAATATCGTGTAAAATAAAAACTTGTAGATTTCTTTTCCACCGATATGCAAAGCTCGAAAGAATACCTACACTACAATTTGAACTAATGTAATGACACAGACTTTACGTTTCTATCCGGCAACGTTAACGTTTCTTGAAACACAACTATCCAAGGTTTCTCTGGTATATAAATCACGTTAAGACACAACATAGTCGCCCTGCAGTAACATTTATCTATTCTTGCGGTTAGCAATTTCGCCCTTCAGTCTATTGCTTACGTAAACATTAAAAAAAAAAGAGGCAGCGTGGGCGAGTGGTTAGAGCGCAGGGATTGAAATCCGGAGGTCGCATGTTCAAGTTCCGTTCTGACCACTAGGTCATGTCGGTCATCCCGAGTTCAACTTTTGTCAACTTTTGTCAACGTTTGTAAAATAGCTAACTGATCTGCTTCCTGCCAGTTAGGATTTTTAACCATGTTATGTTCATTTACAATATTATTTGTTTCACATTGGCCCCGTAAAGCCCCATTCGGGAAGTGGTATTTACTGGTGTTTGCTTGACTTGCAATGAAGTAGCTGAGTCTTCCTTTCTGCCATATCGCTAAAACAGCCGCTGAAACGCGGCTGGTGAAGTTGCTTCAAACCAGGGCGCCTTTTCCGTGATTTTGTCGCATACACTTCTAAGGTTCTGTTGGACAACCTTTCTCTAAACAGCCGTATGACAAATTCAAAAATGAAAACTTTATTTCAATAAAGCAAACGACCCCGCTTCCCTTGTATTATATGTCTTTGTACACAAACTACACCTACAATATAAAATAAAAATTTCTAGCTGTTGCTTTGTCCTTTATAAAATCTCATCCAAGGAAATTTTTAAATGCTGATTCAAGAAACTGAATTTAGGTGCTTTTTTTTTTCTGTTCTAATGGAAGGCACTCTGGTTTCACCCAAATTCTTTATTATTAATATCAAATGTGGCTGGTGGGCAGATTTTCCCACCTCCTTTTTAACGTCAAGTGCCTGAAACGTCCGCAATAGCAAGAGTGGTATATCATGTGTCTTCTTTAGCATGCCAGAATAAAAATCAGTATGCTAAGGGAAAACTTTTTTTTTTTATTTGATCGTAATAAAAGGAGACAAATGTATGCAGAAGCATGATGTCACATATACTACGATTTTCCTCTTCTTTTTCATACTTTTATTTAACGCTAAATTATCCAAAACCCGCGTTTTCTGAGCCAGGTCATTGATACCTTGTTTGCGAAATCGCAGCTTTGCCTTGGTTTCCACTTTTAAAAGGTTCACAGGCATACTTTTAGCACTTTGTTAATAGAATCTTCATATTACCTTTTCTAATGGTTTTCCTTCATAAACTGAAAAGCTAATTTTTGTTTATCTGCTACCGAATCTGTCAACTGACCTCGCACTGCCTCCAAAACCATTATGTCGTTTCTTGAAACCAAACACGACGGCTAAATATGGTAAAATCTTCGTCAGTTTTTTAAATGCATTCATATGATGTCATACATATCACACCGCGGATGTTTTACGCTGATTTAAGTCACTATCATATCAGCACCTGCTTAGAAGTATAGCTTTTTGTTATCGTTTTACTTTGTGCCTTTGATTATCATGAATTTAAATCTCACATACACGTCATACACTTCAAAACGTCCGTCATTTTTGATTTTGATTCTTTGACAGCAACGAATTATTTGCACCCTAAAAACCAACAAGTATCTTTTCACTTCAAAAAAAGCCGACTTCAGGACGTTCGCGCGAAAATTTCCTACTCGATAGATATTTTAAGATTTTTTCTGTGGTCGAGTAATGACTTACTTTTGTCAGAAATGCCAAAAAAGTGGGGGTAACTGACTTCGCTTCATGGATAAAGCGCGTGGAAAACTAATTTTGAAAAATTGGCGCTCGCGATTTATCATGGTTTACAGGGTTGGTAGTTTAAAACATTGAAGATGAGTAAACGGAGTTCAACGATCTTAGTCATATTTTGAAGAAATGCGTCTGTTGCGTAAATAATTCCTAGTGTTGCCACCTTTTTGTAACTCTTAACCCTGAAAGAGGCATTTGAAGCCGTCGTACGGCAAAACGAAAAGTTCAAAAAGCGCAATTCGAGCGTGCGTGGGACAAAAAAGTCAATCTTTTAATCGTAGTAAATCACAGTGAACTGAGGCCCGGTTCATACGTCGCATTTCTGCCGTGTCGAATTCAATTCAATTTAGTGCGGCAGAAATGCGACTGTTGATTCATACGTAGCACTTGTGTCGCACCTAATTTGGAGGTTATACTGCAAGTTAGGTTTACTGGCTAGCCGAACTATATATTCAAACGCAAGATATGTGTAGCTTTTATTAGATTCGACACGGCAAAAATGCGACGTTTGAATCGGTGTCGCATTTCTGTCGGATAATGCGACAGGACTAGTCGAACGTGCGGCAGAAATTCGACAGCCGATTCAGACGTTGAACTTCTGCCGAATTTAATTCGTTTAATTGAATTCGACACGGCAGAAATGCGACGTATGAACCGGGCCTTAGTGACTATAGTCGACCCTGAGATTTGGAATTTGAAAGATTTCCTTGTATTTTTCATTTTTTTTTTCTCTTTTAGCAAATTTAACTTTAAAGAGTGATCCGTTGACTGAAACACCGAACATATGCCGATGAACAACAACAACCCAACCTTCAAATGGCAGTCGGTTTATCTGGCCTATGGCATCGTCATGTTCCTCATTTTACTGATTGGTTTCTTTGGCAACCTGCTCACCGTAATAGTTCTACGGCAGCGCGTGCATCGCAATATGAGCGTCACCCCACTAATGATGAATCTCGCCATAGCAGATCTGTTGATCATCGTGTTTGGCTATCCGGTGATCATCAGCACCAATCTAAGTGGAGACCTGATGCTTGCAGGAAGCCCTTACTGCAACTGGTCAGCGTTTGTAAACAGCACGACGGGAATCACATCAATCGCTACTTTAACGGCAATGAGCGGCGTCGTGTATCAAACGGTGAAAAGAAACGCTCCGAATTCCCCCGCTTCCAACAGACAATCCACTATTCTCATCGCAGGGGCGTGGTTTTATGGATTCGTCACTACGCTTCCTCCGTTGGTGGGGTGGAACCGGTTTGTACCGGGGAAAGCCGGTTTTAGCTGTGCACCTGATTGGGCAGCTAATGACAACGCAAGCGTCATGTATATTGTGCTGTTGATCACTGCAGGCTTCTTTGCACCGCTGATACTCATAACGGTGTTTCATTACTTAACTTACAGGTAGGCGATAAACAGAAGAGACATTACTTCTCGATCGTTTATTCACTGAGTCGGGTATTTTATGTGCATTGAAAAAGCTGTCAATTTAAGATACCAAGATATAACAAGGAAAAGTTAAATGATTTACACTTCTTTCTTGTTTGTGTAAGCGACAATAGCTAAAGTCAGATAATAAAGAGGGCTATGTTATCTCTGATTCGTAAATTTAAAAAAACGGGAACTATACCTCCTTTTAAATTCAATTCTGACGCGCGGTTTGATACTGGCACTAGCCACGTACGCGTAACGATAATTTATTAAATCACGTTTTCCTCCTGAAAAGAATATTTTACGGTATAGAACGTTCCAAAATCACCTCCCACATGACAAGATACCGCCTTTAGCAATCCCTTAGCAACGGCTCCCCCTCCTTAAATGGGCGAACAAATTCATCTTTCCCCAATCTCAGTCTCCTCCTCCTCCTCCTCCTCTCCCTCATTCTTCTTCTTCTTCTTCCTCTTTTTTTTGTTTTCTTGTTCTCTTCTTCATCCTTCATAGCCACTGACTTATATAACCCTATTATGTTTGTACACATTCCAGGCTACTTAAACGTCCACCAACAGCGGGTGACCCTTTCATCCAAGCTCGGCGTAGAAAATACAAACAGAAATTAGCTTTTTTGTCCACGGCAACTATCGTAGCTTTTCTGCTAAGTTGGTCTCCATATTGCATTGTCAGCTTCGCCGCAACAGTCAAAGGACGTCACGTGCTAACATCCGGGGAGGCAGAAATTCCGGAGCTGATGGCCAAAGCCTCTGTCATCTATAACCCCATTGTTTACACGATTATGAATGAAAGGTTTCGTCGAACACTTTGGGTGATTATAAATGGAAACGGGGCGGATGTGGGACCGGACGTGTCAAGAAATGGGACAGAAAACCTTCCACGTCCAAGAGTAGACGAGACCTCGACAGTTATGTAAAGGAAAATTAAGACGTAAGACACACTGCATACTATAAATTTTCGTCTTTTCCACCAAAAAAATATATCCTGAGACTTAAGAGTTTCGTTTGACATATCCTTTTTAAGGACGCGGGGGACACCTAGCCATGAATAAATTTATTAGGCAAAATTTTGCTTGTCCTATATCTTTGAAAAAGCTTATATCTCAGCAGTTTTGGGAGCTATCGGGCTGAAATTTTGCAGAGACATTAAATGATGATGGAAGTTTACAGATGTTGTCTTTGATTCAGTAGATTGCGCTTTACCGTGACGCTGGAGCGGCATTAAAGCCAAAATTAAAAATCCATGATTTTGTGTCCAAGTTTGCGGATCGAATAGAAAACAGCAAATAGATCAGTCAAAATCTCTAGTGTGTCATGACAGACGCAGATTTTTTTTAATTTAAACTTTGCTAACAAGTAAAAGTAGTTTAAATTTGCAAATTTTAATTTAACGCCTTCTAGCTTTTTTAAAAGCGCTTTTTAAATTCCGCTTCTGTCATGACACACTACAGTATTCCTAGTTTATCGCTCTGCAGTGCCAACTCTTGAAGTTCTAAATCTGCGCTGAATTCTTGGACACAACATTGTCGGAAAAGTCCAAACTTTGAGATTCCGAAGGTGTTCCGATTAAAACACGAGTGTTAAGGAAGGTAATTATGGTAATTCCATTCCACGCTTTAATGCTGAGATCAGAAAAAAACAATGCGTCCTCAAAAATAGCACGCTTGCTTTTGAATTTTAATGCACTTATTTAATGAAAATAATCTCTCATTCAGAGTCCGTTCAAGCTCTCCGATTATACAACATCGACAATTTATTTTCTAAACCATCGAGGGGCATGGGAGGCGCGGTGAGAAATGGTTAGTACGCTGGACTCCGGATCGAGCGGTCGGGGTTCGAGCCCTGGCCAGGGCACTGCGTTGTGTTCTTCGGCAAGACACGTTACTGTCAGAGTGCTTCTCTCCACCCAGGTGTATAAATGGGTACCAGTGAATTTACTGCTGGGGGTAACCCTGTGGCGGACTAGCATCCCTTCCAGGGGGGAGTAGCAATATTAAGTCAGTTACTGTTATCGGTAGTGTCTTTTCTAAGTTAAAACTATGCTGTTTCCGAGGCAAAGCTGAAACGAACTTGTTCTTTAGAAATAACTCGTTATATTTAAAAGTAATTATAATTTTGTGGTTAAAGGTTGAGTCGTGAAGACAATTGCTCTTTAGTACTTCGTTTGTACAGGAACCTGCTGTAACACCTTAAGTCCAACTCGAAGTCGGAAATAACTTAGTATTAAAATATGGAAGTAGGCGGAACAGGCTAGAGTGGTAAGGAAACGCCTTGTTGTCCGATGTTCGCACAAGTTGTTGTTTGGGCATAGTTTGTACAATAACTTTTAGCTTGACTTTTCATGTACAATCTTTTACTTAAGCTAAATTTTATTCTGTGAAAACATTCTTTGTAATTTTTATATTTCTTGTGTTATTTTATTGGGGCCAGATAGCTCAGGAACGTTAGGGAAAATTTAGGAAAAAGAGACGATTTTTGTCAATGTTTGTTATATCGGAGAAATGGACCTTTTCGAATGCACCTTCCTGTGAAGCGTACTGCGCAAGTCATTAAGTAAGAATTATGTAAGAATTTTGACATTTTCTGACACTTTGATAGATGATTGTCAGTTTGTATCTGGTCCCCATAAGGAACTTGAGTAGAATTTCTAAGTAGAGAATTAAGATCTAGTTGAGCGTTGAATGTAACTTGTGATCTGAAGTTGACCAGAAGAATAAAGAAGTTTCGAACATGAAGCTGTACTCGTTTGTAGAATTGAGAACCGAGCTAATTTCCCCATAAACAGAAGTTCTCCTTCTACATAGCTCCTGAATTGTGCGGTTTTCGATACAAGCATACAGGTCTCTAGCGATTCATTCCCCGATCCCCGCGTTCGCCGTTCGCTTACAGAAGAAATATACGAAACCATAGGGAGCTCTGAACATTTTAAATTGCGGCATTTCATTCTAAATTTTGTACGTGCCACTTGGTATCACTACCTGACATAATAGTATTTGTCTATAAACCAAGACAAACAAACTTTTCACAAAATTTCATTGCTTTTAGTAAATTACGGTTTCCATGGCAACTGGCGTTTTTCCGGCTTGGCACTATATCTGAAAAAACATGCGTTAGTGATCTCTTTCAGTGTGCCAAATTTCATTCTTGTATCAAAAGGTGAATAATTTACCTGAAATTTCGAGCTAAGCCGCCGGACTACTGCTAGAAATTATCCATAAAAGTTTTCGGTGCAAACACATTTTATGAGGCACCATTACTTTTGACAAAATTTTCTCACCTCGGTGCGAACTGTGAACTAGCATCAAGGTAATTAATCATCGCTACTAAAACATCTGAAAAGGCCAGGAAAAAGAGCAAGATTTGACAGAAAAATTGGACAGAATATAGCTAGTGAATAAGAGAATCTAAAACAACTATTTTCCAAAAGAGCGCTTACAATTTTTACCTTATTGTTCCTTTCAACACCAGTGATTACATAAATTATTACTGAGGTAATGCAGCTGGAAAATTAAAAAAAATATATGTCGAAACAGCAATGATGCTCAAGTAATATGAATGAACCCAAGTTTTACCAAGAAATCTGTTGATAAGTTCTAAGTAAGGTTTACATTCAAAATAACCAAATTAGATAGCACAATTTCTAGTGCAATAGAACAGCCAAGTAGTTTACACACATTTCGCTGAAAAATTAGTTCCTAAGAAACGCAACATCTGCGTGTACAGCATCATAAGAAAAAGATTTCACCTGATCGACTGAATCAAGAAAGCATGTCAGAAACACTGTTGTATATCGAGTACCTAAAACATTTTCTATTATTCTATTCTGAACGACCCAATACTTATTTTTAAAACATCGCCATTACCTTTTTACCCATTATAACACAGGAATAAATGTCAAAGGGAATTTATATCTTGCTTTCATTTTTATTGTTTAACAATACTCGCTCTTTACTCGTTTGAGCATTTCGCAACGTCTGTCCCCTGATCCGTCTTTAACCTCATTAAGGAAAAGATAATTTTGATCGCAATACGTTGACGTCCTCGTTAGCCAAGATATTTAACACCAAACAATAAAATCATAATACACAAAAAATGCATTTGTTTTCACTTATGTAAACCAGAAGAATGGTATTAATTAACCGAAAAAAAAAGACGACAACCGAGACTTACTGACGACTTTCTCGCATGCGACAAGGACCTTAACACAATTTGCACGCGCCCGCGTCTGTCGTAAACGTGTGGTAGGTTGATTTACACGACGCGATTCGTATTGTAGTTATGGCGTAAGCGTGTCGCATGCGATAATCGTAGGCAGAATCGTACCGTCTAATTCGACCCTAATATATGTATACATCTAATTGCATAACGTTTTCAATGGAAAAAAAGAAAAATCGAAAAAGGAAAATAGGAATTAATTAGGCATGCAAACTATACTCCCGGATTGTAACAATTCTCAAAGCATTCAGCACTACTGTATAATAACAGGTTTTGGTCTTTTCCTTCTCATAGTACAATTCTGCAAATGTTACATGGCTTCCTTGTGGATGATGCAAGCTTGATTCCTATTTAGCTTTTTTTCTTTTTTCTTTTTTGCTATCACAACGTCAGTACGATAGCGAAGCGCGCGAGGTCTAAAAATAGAATGCAAATTATCATACCCGCCAGGAGCCTCAGACAACATCAGCGTGTTCTGTGAAAAATAGAGGGAATCTAGGCGAAGTTTTCGTTTCAAAAAAGTGTTTTAGGAACACCGGCTGTTTTAGAAAGTGTTTCAGGAAAATCATCCGCCATTCTGAATTGTTTGTCTGAGTCTTGTCTGACTCATGACGTCACTCGCGCGCTTTGCTATTAGGTGTATAATTATGTTAATATCAAATGCTTGTAAAGAACCCGTAAATAAAAGGGCTTTATCATTTTTATCTCAAAACTTAACTTCTTGTCGACATTGAGGCGTGAACTCAAAAGGTATCTTTAGCAGCTGAGAGAGGGAAACTTATTTATTTCATTGATATTCTAGGTCCGTGAGTTCATTTTTGTTCAATATTTGAACGTACAGTAATAAAATGTGAGTTTGCATTTCATTTGCAGAATGTGAGATAACTAGAAACGAGAAACTGGAGTGCTTATACGATCTAAACAAACCATGCGGTTGAAAATTTCATGTATAAATTCAAAATCTATGATTTAACTTAACCTTATAGAAGAAGGAAAAGCATACAGCTAAGTCAGCTGAAAAAACTAAAAATAGTGAAAAGTAATATATAGATTTAGGCAGGCCTAAAAGCGGAGCTCCTATTTATTATTTTTTACTTGAGTTTGCACTGTTTCCCAATTAATAAGTAGCCACACTATTTCTAAGCGTATACGGTTGCCCATATAGGTACATGTCGCTGCACTTTATTGGGTTCCTCATGCACGTACGCACGTAGGCGCACACATCAAATTTTAGTGTAAAGACTTTTCATAACTGTAAGTGTAAAAAGGACCTTGATGAAGGCGAAGAAATTTGTTTTGTTTTACTTCAAAACAGTCAAGGCAAAAAGATCAACTCAAGGAACTGAACAAAGTGAACTCACGTCTAATCAAAATGAACTCACGCCAAAACAAAGAAAATCACAGCAGCAAAACTAACTCAGCAAATTCATTGGGAGCCGGTTTAAGTCATTTTTAAACAGTTTTTTGTGTAAGAATTGTGACAGTTTGTGATTTAGGAAGTGGTGCTCGCTGTCTAATAAGCTTACAATGTAGTTTTGAACCATCTTGGTTTGGTTGCATGATTTACGCTGCATGTTTTATCGTACACATTGCTAAATACCCCAGTGAATTTTATGCAGAGAAGTAAATGAATTTCCTTCGTTTCTAACAGGCAAATGTGCGCTAGGAAAAGTCTGAACTCACTCACCCAAGCACAGGCAACTCGCAATATAAAAATCGGCGTAAATACTCGTTTACGAATCTAAAAATTTATCACGCGTACGAGATTTCAACACACTCACCAAAATGACAAAAATGCAAGCGAGTGAAATAGAGCAATTGGATGATAAATCGTTTAATCGTTGGTGTGAAGTATCGTTGCCGAAGGTTTACTCGTTTTTTACTTTGATTTGTTTGCGGGATTTTTCTGTAAATGCAGCGCGCGAAATCATGTTTTGTAGCTCAATAATTGAATATTCTTTTCAAACTCCAACGATCAACCTCACAGTTAACTCCACTAACTAAAAAACACAATATTTGAAACGAAACATTTAATGGGGAAAAGTGTACAAAAGTGATTAAAGCTAGTTGGTTTGAAAGCAGCCGTTTTAACGAAATTTAAGCGGTTTAAGCTTATAATTGACGGGAAGATCTGAAAACCGACACAACATTGAATTCGCTCATAAATGAAGTTGGACAGATTCTCATAGCAAAATGTGTACATTTACGTTTCTTACCTCATATTTTTAGAAGGCTTGTAAATTCTGCAGGGCAAAGCTTTCAAACCAGCCAAATAACATCGGAGACGAAGCAACGAAAACGGTAGTTTCGTCCAATGTTCGTAATAAACTCACACCACCAACAATGCATAATCTGAATTATCAGCGAAGATCAATATCTTTCTTCCTTTCGGTGTAGCTTTTAACAGTCTTTTATCCGTCACTTCAGTCAACTTGACCGGCTCTGAGCACACTTTTATATTAGCTCAGACCTCAGTTAATTTTCCAGTCTTGGTCAGCCGCAGGAACCGACGACAGTGCTTCAACTCTCGCTGTTTTTGACTCGTACTCCGATATATCATGTTAAGGTCAACAATTATTTCGGATCTTCCCCGTTAAGAGGTTATCCTAAATCACTTAGCATAAGTTTCCATGCTGTAGATAAGTAAATAAAGCGAGAAATATTCACGAAGATCTATGCCCTCCAGCACGCTTTCTTCCCGTCTTTCTATTCAGCAGTTCCCGTCTTTCAATTCAGCAGTGAACAAACCAGTTCGCCGCCTTTTCATACAATCGCTTCATTTAAGTTGAAATGAAATGTCTGCAGATCATTTTTTTAACAGAAAAAAACTTTTTACAATAGATCTAGCCATGCCTAAAAGCTGAGCTCCTCGGTTATTAACTTTGCCCATAAATTAAATCTGAATTAACGCCTTGATCAAAAAAATTGTAAAAAAACTATGGCTTGAGCCCGCGATCAACTAGAAAACCATCATCTGGCCAGCGGTCAACTTCATAAAAACACGTGACCTCGATGAGCTCCACGTGTGAGCCCGCGATATGGCCACGTGATACTGGTCAGCGGATACCTTGATTTGACACCTGTCAATTGATCAAAGTTGTAAGCTCTGTTTACGTACATAAGTAGGGATAAGTAGAGATTCAATTCATCTGCTCCCCATCTCTCTCAGCCTATTCTCCTCCTCCCACCCCCGGTCGGGCTGCCTTAGGACTCCACTCCCCCTCCCCGAGAGTCTGTACGCGCGCGCGGGCGGACGGGCGTACGCACCAAATTTTCTTGGCCTCATGGGTTTACCAAAAATTCTACCCATGGTGCTCCGCTGGCGCGCTTTCCGCGCAGGAGCTCCGCTGTGATTCGCCCCATCCAGCAGCCCATGATTTGTAAAACGTTCCGAACGGAATGGCGCGTATCAATCCAATTTCCAATCGGAATTTCCAGATTTTCGGTGCAGAACTCTGAAGTCAAAAAAAAATCCGAGAGGCTCCTAGATAACCTCACATGGGGGACGGTGCGCCTCCTTATTTACCGCCATGCGCTACCAGAGGTAGAAATTATACTACGGATGACAACATAACTAAAAGTGTTTTGACATAATCCCAGTACAACCTTCGGTAACGGCAACTTAACCAGGATTTAGACGTTTGGAATGGAAGGCTAACCTTATCCGAAATAGAATATGCCAGATTCAGCTCCTAAAATTTCAATTTACAATGTAAATGAATACTGGCCTTGCATTAGAACTTGTCTGTTTTAGTTGTTTTAACATTTAAGGTGGCTGGTAATGGTTTCCAGCACTTTCCAGCTCTTACACTTTGACTGGATAGTACAATAAATTTTATCAGTTGATGCTACAATAATGGTACCAAATAAATGCCCAATGATTGCTGAGTACGTTTTGGTTACTTTCTTGACCTCACTGGTTTCCATAGCAACACTATAACCTGTTAAAAACACCCTTAATTTTACCTTTAAGTGCTTATAACTCAAAAACGAGCTCGATGACCCCCAATTTTTATTACTGAACATTGATTAGCATGTTAAGATACAACTTTCTGCAAAGTTAAAAAAATTTCTACGAAGCGGTTTCAGAGCCACCTTAAATTTTTAAAAATTTAAGGTGGCTCTGAAACCGCTTCGTAGAGATTTTTTTAACTTTACAAAAAGTTGTATCTTTACATGCTAATTATGACTCAACAATAAAAAATGGGGGTCACCGAGCTCGTTTTTGAGTTATAAGCACTTAAAGGTAAAATTAAGGGTGTTTTTAACAGGTTATCCTGTTACTATGACAACCAGTGACGTCAAGAAAATGACCAGAACATATTTACCAATCATTGGGCATTTATTTGATACAATTATTGTAGCATCAACTGATAAAGATTTCTAGTACAGACCCGTCAAAAGTGTAAGAGCTGAAAAATGCTTAAAAATGCTGGAAACCGATACCAGCCACCTTAATTTAAAATAACTTTATCGGCATAAGGTCTCATCGGGCCGTTTTGGCGTTTGCGTGTTTCTGATACGCAGCTTAAAAGTCATTCCACTGAAACAGAAGCTGTACTGAGATATTTGTCAAATTTTGTATATTGGCTGTTATCTTATGGGAACTTAAATTTTGAAATAAATATGTTGAATCCCCATACACATTTTGGAGCCATAGCGTCTTGGTTATTCGCATATCATCAGACCTTATTCTAGCTTGAGTGTCAGACATCTTCTATGATCGCTTACTCTAAAAATAGCCGCTAATGCCGTCCGGTGACGTCAGTACCTAAAAAAATTAATATGGAAACTGGAAAGCCGTTAGAGGTTTTAAGTTAGCGGCGTTCGTCGCTTCCACATGCAGTGGCAACAACGTATTGAAACAACCAAGGCATTTTAATATCTAGCATACCGGAGTTTATTTACAAAATGTTAATTAAAGTCAGAGTGGACCAGCTAGGAGAAATCAAGTTTTTAGACATTTCGGTTTGGCAGCGAAATTTTCCAAGAGAACGGGGAGTGGCCTTCGAAATCAACGAAATTAGGTGAACAGTTTGACATTTTGTTGTTATATGTTGATCATGCGCAGTACACTGATTTAATTTGATTCGCCTTGTCATTTAGTTTGTCTCCGGAAAATATCGTGAAGACGACTCAGGATGGTATTTAACACAAGTGAATTGGAAAACATCAAATCGAGTTTCTTTTTTTTTACGCTCAAAGCAAAAAAAGTCTAAAGAACGCGCTGGAAAAAAAGTCGTGGTAAGTTGACAATTTTAACGTTTGGTTTCAGTGAACAGATCAGTTTTAGTTATTATTGATTAGTTCTATACAGCATTTGTTATTCTCAGTGTGTTTGATACATCTTCAACAACTAGAGATTTATACAAATTTAACGGCTTACTTTACAAAACCTACAATTTGACCTTCCCCATATTACAAACCACTGAATCATATACAAGATGAGCTTAGTAAAAGAAGAAAAATTCCTACTTTTTCCTTTCTCCGCGTATCGCAAGGAGAAGAAAAAAACATATATTATTCAACTGAATTATGTGCAATAAACAGTTGCAAATGTTGTTATTTACATAAGATTTATTTCACTGAACATTATTATCTATTATTATCATTATAAGTCTGGCTCATTGCTTTTTTATTTTATCAGTGTTTAGCGCTGAATAAGAAATGAATTTTACCCGTAAATTTACATTTCTGGTTTAATATCCGAAAAATCGCCCTTTCAGGTAAATATTTTGCTTATTGCCCGGACTTAACGGCACTGATAACGTTCAGATGTTACACTGAAAAGAATATGTTTTGGTAGAATTTACCTCTAAGACGACTTTTTATTAGCCCGAAGCTAACAGCATTCAAACAGTAACTCTCGTGACCGATGAATTAAAAAGAGATAATTTCAACGTTTTTTATTCATGTGAAATAGTTTTTAAGCGATGAAACGCTACCCTTTAGGGCAAGGTTTTCGCTTCTTGTACTTTGTTGAAAAGTTGGAACCTAAATTATTGTTAATAACGGAAGCCCAAATAAATGAAAATGACTGAAGCCCAAAGGTATCGTTTGCGTTAGCTTTCTTTTATCCCTCAGAGAATGTCTTACGGTTTCGTAGGCCAAATCGTACCGTCTAAATCGCCCATAATATATGTATACATGTAATTGCATAACGTTGTCAATGGAAAAAAAAAGAAAAATGGAAAAAGGCAAATAAGAATTAATTAGGCATGCAAACTATATTCCCGGATTGTAACAATTCTCAAAGCATTCAGCACTACTGTATAATAACAGGTTGTGATCTTTTCCTTCTCAGAGTACAATTCTGCAAATGTTACATGGGTTCCTTGTGGATGATGCAAGCTCAATTCCTATTTAGCTTTTTTTCTTTTTTTTTGCTATGACAACGTCAGTGCGGTACCAAACCGCGCGAGGTCTAAAAATAGAATGCAAATGATCATCCCCCCCCCCCCCCCCTCCCCCGCCCACGAGGCTCAGACAACATCAGCGTGTTCTGTGAGAAATAGAGGGAATCTAGGCGACGTTTTCGTTTCAAAAAAGTGTTTTAGGAACACCGGCTGTTTTAGAAAGTGTTTTAGGGACACCGGCTCTTTTAGAAAGTGTTTTAGGAAAATCATCCGCCATTCTGAATTGTTTGCCTGAGTGTATCTTGTCTGAGTTATGACGTCACTCGCGCGCTTTGCTGTTAGGTGTATAATTATGTTAATATCAAATGCTTGTAAAGAACCTGTAAATAAAAGGGCTTTATCATTTTTATCTCAAAACTTAACTTCTTGTCGACATTGAGGCCAGAACTCAAAAGGTATGTTTAGCAGCTGAGAGAGGGAAACTTATTTATTTCATTGATGTTCTAGGTCCGTGAGTTCATTTTTGTTTCATATTTGAAAGTACAGTAATGAAATGAGGGAAGATATTTTCAAATATAATGTGATTTTGCATTTCATTTGCAGAATGTGAGATAACTAGAAACGAGAAACTGGGGTGCTTATACGATCTACACAAACCATGCGGTTGAAAATTTCATGTATAAATTCAAAATCTATGATTTAACTTAACCTTATAGAAGAAGGAAAAGCATGTAGCCAAATCAGCTGAAAAAACTAAAAAGAGTGAAAAGTATGTTTCGCCCCATCCAACAGCCCGTGATTTCTAAAACGTTTCGAACGGAATGGCGCGTATCATTTCAATTTCCATTCTGAATTTCCAGATTTTCGGTGCAGAACTCTGAAGTCAGAAATCCAAAATCCGAGAGGCTCCTAGATAACCTCACATGGGGGACTGTGCACGTCCGTATTTACCGTCATACGCTACCAGAGGAAGAAATTATATACTAGTGATGACAACATAACTAAAAGTGTTTTGACACAATCCCAATGTACAACTTTCGGTAACGGCAACTTAACCAGGATTTAGACAATTTGGAATGGAAGGCTAACCTTATCCGAAATTAAATAGAATATGTCAGATTTAGCTCCTAAAATTTCAATTTACAATGTAAATGGATACTGTCCTTGCATTAGAACTTGTCTGTTTTAGTTGTTTTAAGACGGAATCCGCCAGGACTTCGAGTAGTTATTGGACAAAATTATGTACCAAAATTATTTACACCTTATTGCAAGCTTTTGTGTTACTGCTTCAAATATCTTATCAAAAGAAATCTTTTCTAACAACACCAAACATCGAAAACCGATTTCGAAGTTCCGCTGAATTCCACTAAAACGCTTAAAAGAAGTGAGCTTTTGCCTATAGCTTGTGAACTTTAAATTTCATTTTCTCAGGCTCTGATAAGAAATTGTTGTACCAAGATTATTTACACCTTATTGCAAACGTTTGTGTTACTGCTTCAAATATCTTATCAAAAGAAATCTTTTCTAACAACACCAAACACCGAAAACAAATTTCGAATTTCCCACTGAAATCCAGTGAATTGCTTAAAGACGATTTTACAAAATGGCTGCACGTGAGAATTTGCCTATACCTTGTGAACTTTGAAATTCATTTTCTAAGACTCTGATAAGAAGTTGTTGTCGGTGTTATCAGGGATTATTACTTACATCTTTACCTTTTATTTAGGGTAGAAAATAACGCAATAGGATTTAAATTATTCTGGTACTCGATTTTTGTCCAACTTAAATAAATATTACTCGACGTCCTGGTGGATTCCGTCTTAATATTTAATTTAAAATAACTTTATCGGCATAAGGTCTCATCGGGCCGTTTTGGCGTTTGCGTGTTTCTGATACGCAGCTTAAAAGTCATTCCACTGAAACAGAACCTGCACTGAGATATTTGTCAAATTTTGTATATTGGCTGTTATCTTATGGGAACTTAAATTTTGAAATAAATATATTGAATCCCCATACACATTTTGGAGCCACAGTGTCTTGGTTGTTCGCATATCATCAGACCTATTTCTAGCTTGAGTGTCAGACATCTTCTATATATGATTGCTTACTCTAAAAATAGCCGCTAATGTCGTCCGGTGACGTCACTACCCAAAAAATTAATATGGAAGATGGAAAGGCCGTTAGAGGTTTTAAGTTAGCGGCGTTCGTCGCTTCGACATGCAGTGGCAACAACGTATTGAAACAACGAAGGGATTTTAATATCTAGCATACCGGAGTTTATTTACAAAATGTTAATTAAAGTCAGAGTGGACCAGCTAGGAGAAATCAAGTTTTTAGACATTTCGGTTTGGCAGCGAAATTTTCCAAGAGAACGGGGAGTGGCCTTCGAAATCAACGAAATTAGGTGAACAGTTTGACATGTTGTTGTTATATGTTGATCATGCGCAGTACACTGATTTAATTTGATTCGCCTTGTCATTTAGTTTGTCTCCGGAAAATATCGTGAAGACGACTCAGGATGGTATTTAACACAAGTGAATTGGAAAACATCAAATCGAGTTTCTTTTTTTTTACGCTCAAAGCAAAAAAAGTCTAAAGAACGCGCTGGAAAAAAAGTCGTGGTAAGTTGACAATTTTAACGTTTGGTTTCAGTGAACAGATCAGTTTTAGTTATTATTGATTAGTTCTATACAGCATTTGTTATTCTCAGTGTGTTTGATACATCTTCAACAACTAGAGATTTATACAAATTTAACGGCTTACTTTACAAAACCTACAATTTGACCTTCCCCATATTACAAACCACTGAATCATATACAAGATGAACTTAGTAAAAGAAGAAAAATTCCTTTTTCCTTTCTCCGCGTGTCGTAAGGAGAAGAAAAAAACGTATATTATTCAACTGAATTATGTGCAATAAAAAGTTCCCAGTGGAGTTAATATGTTGTTATTTACATAAGATTTATTTCACTGAACATTATTATCTATCATCTCAATTTCATGTAGCTTACTTTATAAGTCTGGCTCATTGCTTTTTTATTTCATCAGTGTTTAGCGCTGAATAAGAAATGAATTTTACCCGTAAATTTACATTTCTGGTTTAATATCCGAAAAATCGCCCTTTCAGGTAAATATTTTGCTTATTACCCGGACTTAACGGCACTGATAACGTCCAAATGTTACACTGAAAAGAATATGTTTTGGTAGAATTTACCTCTAGAAACAACCTTTTATTAGCCCGAAGCTAACAGCATTCAAACAGTAACTCTCGTGACCGATGAAATAAAAAGAGATCATTTCAACGTTTTTTTATGCATGAGAAACAGTTTTTAAGCGATGAAACGCTACCCATTAGGGCAAGGTTTTCGCTTCTCGTACTTTGTTGAAACGTTGGCAACTAAATTATAATTAATAACGCAAGCGCAAATAAATGAAAATGGCTGAAGCCCAAAGGCATCGTTCATGTCAGCTTTCTTTTATACCTCAGAGAGTGTCCTATGGTTTCGTCTCAAATTACAATCTTCCCAATCCGCAAACTTTGGTCGGCAGGACAATATTTGGTGTTGTCAGAATAAGTAAGAAACAGAAATGTTAACTGCTCTTTGAAATTAAAAAAATAATTGATATTTTTCCTGTCTCGGTGATATTTAAAAAAAGCCATCGAATTAGAAAACGACTACAAAAATTATATTCAAAATATTCATAGCAAATCAATCATGGATTGAGGGAAATTAAAAAAAAATAACGAACATCGAGATTATATTTGTCTACATTATTAAACATGGCTTCACAATGGTTTGAAAAATCTACGGACCTATTCTCTAAATTTCTTTTATCGCCAAAAGAACCTCCTTATATGGTGTGCAACACCAGCAACATTATTTTTCCATTTTACTGATTACAATGGAACATTATGCTAGTATATAACGCGCAACCCGTTGTGCCAAAACTCTTAATGACTCAAATAGAAAGTTATATTTAGAAAAAATCTTTTAAAATTTAAAAAGAATCTATTTCAAAACTTAAAAGGTCGGCCAGCTTGTCAAAGGTCAATAGCAGCTGGCTTTGAAAGCCTCTGTATCACTTTGCCAATTCAGTGCCAATCAAAAGGATAGATCCATCAATGCTGTCTTTTCTTTTAAATTTCTTTTTTGTTGACAAATTCAGACAAATCTGTTGACGCGCATACGTGCGTAATTGACTAAGAAGTTAATTGTGAATTATTTATGTGCTTTTATCGTTTAAATTCTTCCATTACTTGCCCGTCTCAGTTTCACAAAACAACTAAGCTTGTGAATGTATTGTTATCGAATTTGCCCTCTATAAAAGCCTAAATTATGGTCTCAATCCCAGTTGTTTCCGAAAATATAAGAAAACCATATCCGGTATGACATAGCCAACTTTCATTTTACCTGTCATTTTCACGGCATGCAAGAGAACATTTCCAGCCAGACATCATTTGAAAGAAACCTCCGTCTTTAAGAGGAATCGGCAGATTGTTATTTGCGTTCAGAATCTTTGAATTCGTAAAAGAAAAACAATTTTAAAGTAAATGCTCTCCTCACCTCGTCTCCGATTCGATCGTCGCTATATCAAAGGTAAGTTAACACTGTCGTCTGCATTGCTTTGTAGTCCGACGAATCGAATTTTGGAGGTGTTTTGATACTAATTAGTGATTGATTTTCAAGTTTTGTTCACTTCGATAGATGAAATGAAATAAGGTGATTTAAATATCATCGATAAAAATTGTTACTGGTTATTATCCAACTTCGTTTCGTGAACAAATAACACTTGAAACGAGCGAAACGAAAACAAATATCGGCGTCATTTGTATTTTTGACTCGCCCTTCGGGCTTGTCAACATACTGCAAGATTCTAAAAAATAAATACAGGATATTACACGGGGGTGAGAAGATATGGATTTTATGCTCGAGTAGCAAATACGATATCTTACGAGTGAGCGCAGTGTTTTGGCCACAAGAACATAAAATTCATACGTTCTTTTTATTATATAGACAACAACTTCAGAATTGAATCGAAAGCACGTAAACTCTTGCAGCTCGGCGGCTGAAATTTCTTAAATATCTCGCCTTTGGTCTACTTTGCAAGACACGGTCCTTGCGAAGTTTCCTTCTCGTGACGTAAATTATTTTCCTGCTCCTTACTGAACGACTTTATGTCGGCTTCAGTGAACTTAACTTCTCTATCACTCACCTTCTTTCAACCAGCGTTTGACCTATCACCTGGGGCGTTGGTTGTAGAAATCCACTGAGCAAGGTAAGTGTAGGCGCAGAAGACAAGAGAGGAGCCTCTTATTGCTGATGATGGCGATGGCGATGACGATGATGATGATGATGATGATTAATACTGAAAGAATTTGAACCTTATTTTGTAGATTACTCAGTCTGTATTAGTAGACTATCGTCCTCAATTCTTTTTTTCAGTTTTGCCGGTCAGCCGAGTAGCTTGGTTAAAACGAGGCTAGATGAATAACAATACTTCTGCGAATGTCACGTCAACTGAAAGAAAACCATTCCAATGGCAAGCGATATATTTGGCATATGCCACAGTCATGTTCCTTGTTCTCACTATCGGATTCTTTGGCAACGTTGTAACTCTCATAATTCTTCGCTACCGCGAACACCGCGCAAAGGTTATCACACCGCTGATGATAAGCCTCGCAGTCGCCCACATTCTAATTATCATCTTGGTATATCCCATAATAGTCGCTACGAATCTCCTTGGGTGGCCGCTCCAGGAGGGGTCCTATCGATGCATGTGGTCCTCATTCGCAAACGGCACAGCTGGCATCGCATCAATTGCAACTTTGGCCACAATGAGTGGATGTATGTATCATGTTATCAAGCAGACTATACCGCGTCCTAAAATCCATGCCAAGTACATGACTTTGCTTGTAATTGGCACGTGGTTATACGGGATATTGCTCAATCTTCCTCCTGTGATTGGCTGGAGCAAAGCCGTACCCGGTAAAGCCGGTATAAGCTGTGCTCCTGATTGGACCACTTCTGATCGCAAGGGAATTATATATATCGTTTTCCTATTGGTGTTTGGTTTCTTTCTCCCACTTATGGCGATTGGTACCTTCCATTATTTAATCTATAGGTAAGTTAGTATACACAGGTTTGAGGTCAGCACTGTAACGCAAGCGCAGAGCTCGCGCGCTAAATCGAAGTGAAGATGCCGGACTTCCGAACCATGTAAACGTGCTAGAAAGATGCTTATGGAAGGGAATCAAACCTTCCATAGCATACGCGCGGTACAGAATGACATTTGTTTATCTTCGGTTACTGATTTAGCACAATTTCTTATGTCATTTAAACATTAGAAATGAATATGTATTAATTATTTTACCTAAGTGGAGGTGAATACTGGTGGCAAATTGATTGTTGGCTTTTTAGCTGGCTTCATTTAGATTCGCTACACCGTTCTGATGAGTTCCAATAAGAACGAAACAGCTGTCCACAGTTGCAACCCTGCTATATCGGTTTTAGTCGTGATGGTGTCTCACAGAGTTTACTTTTTTCTCGTAGTATGATCAGCCTTGAAGTATTGTTTGTCATTTATTATTTTTTATGCTGATCAGATCCCTTGTTGCATCCTACGTTAGCAGCATTTTCGTTTGTAGTCCCCAACCTCGTTCCCAGGGTCTCTCTCCCCCCACCCCCAAGAGCGAGAGAAGAGAGACCCTGGTTGCGGCTGGTCACGTGATCTGGGTGACAAACCAAAACCGCAGGGAGGGTTGTTCCTCAACAAAATTTTGTCCACCGTACAACAAATACTAAATATTGATAAATTTTTTCGGCGTTTGCACTGTATTGCACTGCGACAGGACCGTAATGCAACATACCGGAGCCACGAGAAAAAGTGTTTATTTTGGTGGCAACACTTTACGCTCTCCTGTAGGCTTCGTATTGACAAAAGCAGTCTAAGCCGCCCTCCCTTCAACGAATTTTTTGTCACCACCCAAATTCTGGGTGGCACGTGACCAGCCGCAACCAGGGTCTCTCTCTCTCGAGAGAGAGACCCTGGGAACGAGGTTGTGTAGTCCCATGCTTTGAGTTGTGCTGATAAATTAGGGACTGGTCAAAAAGTTTAGGGAGGGATGGGTCGGAGCAGAGAGGGGGTGGGTCACTAGTTTTTGAACCCTCGCAAAGGAGTGGGTCACTCAATTTCGAGCTAGTCAAAGGGGGTGGGTCATCATATTTTTTATTCAAGTACTTTACAAAACGAATAAGAAGCGATTTTTCTAAATAGATGTGTTAAAATGTTGAAATTAAACAAAGAGTTTCGCACGGATGGAGTCCGTTTGCGTATTTAAGCTCGGATTCCGTTCCTTTATGCTAAGCATCTCGTAGACGAGAACTATTGTTTTGACTTACTATTTATACATTTTTTATCAACTTCCATTTTGACTTGATAATGACGTTAGCCTAACGTCGAAACGTCGTCGTTTTTAACAAACTTTTAACTTTCTTAATATGCTTCGAAATATTTTATCGCAATTTTTTATAGTTAAAACTTTACAAAACAGACAGAAACTCACTGCGTCTATTTGTGATTGAAAGACCATAGAGCTTGTAATCCGACCATAGAGCTTGTAATCCATTTATTTGAATAATTATATCACCTGTTACCTATCTCTACTAAGCCAAAGTGACGCATAAGGCCTTTTGAATATGAAACCGGCATTTAAATTAGAGTATCTCATGCAGACGGATTTAAAAGGTACTGAAGGCCTGCACGACTCCTGCAGTTTCTAAAAAGCGGATTACATGGCGAATATCTGCCAGCGCTGAAATTTCTGCCCAGGGTGTGTGCTGGAATTTGTTGTGATAACATGGTGAACTTCAGCCCGGGTTGAAACAGAAATCTTTGCATGGCCGCAAATTTGTTTCGTTGAAAACACCATCAATGCATGTCCCAAAGCTCACTTTTAAGCCCGGGCTGAAATTTGAATGTGACTACATGAGGTTTTCAGCCCAAATCCCAGGGCAACAGGCAACAGGCAGATTTTGCCAAACTAGAATGTTGTTGTAATGGGTGGGTCATGTCATATTCAACTTTCGATCATGGGTGGGTCAGTCAATTTTGAGCCAAGGGGAAGGGGTGGGTTACATGTTTTACAACCGCCGCTTTCCCAAATGCTTCCTCTCACACTGTACTCTTTGACCAGTCCCTCAGGCTAAAAAAAACATTCTCAAGCTAAAGCCAAGATTGGGTAATATTGATTTAAAACCATATACAAAGAAACGCTGACACAATGCAAGAAGACTATCTCAAAAGGAAGATCTTTGCCTCCTTGTTATTTTTTATGAATTTTTATACGTGGGGCATGTATCAATGACATCTCGATCCAACTGAGTTGCGTACGGCATAATAATTCAATTCACTATTGCTCTTCATAAAAGCATGGTCAGCAGGGGACGGGTTAGCAATGAAGGTAAAGGTGGTTTCCTTTCCACCCCCCAAAAAGCTAGGTTTGTTCAAGTTTATCGATATATCAATGAGAGTAAATCTTGTTATAAAGAGGGGCACATTTGCATGATAAGTGCCAGTAATTCGACGCATGTAAAAGTTGTTTCTAATGCACTTTTTTTTTTACTTTTCTCCTGATTTTCAAAGACTGATCCGACAAGCTCCGTTGCCAGGCAACGTCATGATTCAGGCCAGTCGAAGGAAGTCCAAAATGAAGCTAATACGCCTGACTTGCGTGTCTATAAGCGCTTTTTTGATGAGCTGGTTGCCATATTGTTTGGTCAGCATCGCTGCTCTTGTCAATGGTCGTCACGTGCTTTCATCCGGGGAAGCAGAAATTCCTGAACTGATGGCAAAAGCGTCAGTCATTTATAACCCCATCGTGTATACCGTCATGAGTGGAGCCTACCGTACCTCGCTGAGGAAATTGATTACCGGTGATAATGTCCCGCGGGTAAATTCCAATGTTATGATCAGTACGACAGTACGGAGCAGCTTTTATAACTCCGAAGCGATCCCTCCCAATCAAGAGGACACAGCTTTTTGACTTAAGAGATCATTGACCATCACCCTACATTCCATGAGAGCTCGCCCAAGTGACGATAAAGTAAGCTGAAATCCTGCAAAGTACATAATCTGCAGATGCGCATAACACATTTAAGTTGCTCGCCACGGCAACGTAAAAAAAGAGGCTATCGGTGTCCTATTATTCATGCATTGAGGCTCACAACTTTAAGACTACTAAAAATCACCAAACCATAGCCCATGTCTAGGAAAATCAGAAGGAACAATTCTGTACAACCAAAGGGTACAAAGTAGGTTAATCACTATCTACAAATGTTTGAACTGTCTATGACAGTTTTCCTAAAAATCTTAAAGATATGCTTACTCTGCGTCAGTCTGAATAAACTTTAAGAGATACTAATATTATATGTAAACCTATGTAAACCTGGTACCAATACTTATGGCCAAAACGCGTTTCGTTACTTTGCATCTCAGACCTGGAACTAAAGGTATAGTCTGTATACGAGCCTAGGGGTCCATCAGGCCGGAGATTATCCCGGTCTCCGTAGCATGAAGCGACTAGGAGTATTGCTACTCCCCCCTGGATGGGATGCTAGTCCGTGCGCCAGCCATGGCTCGAACCCGGACCGCCCGATCCGGAGTCCAGCCCACTAATCATTAGGCCACCGCGCCTCCCACCAAAGACCTGGAACTCCCTACCTTATAATATAAGATCTAAACCTACTTTAACTGGCTCCAGAAGACTCCTGAAAGTAATCTCCTTTTATACATAATGATATATTGAACTTTTTTTTTTTCATGTAAATAGATTTGAATAGCGATATATTGAACATTTTTTTTTCATGTAAATAGATTTGAATAGCGATATATTGAACATTTTTTTTTCATGTAAATAGATTTGAATAGCGATATATTGAACATTTTTTTTTCATGTAAATAGATTTAAATAGCTTTTTCCTCTCTTTGTCTCGTGTTACCATGGTAATACGAGAATTTGGTGTGGGAGCTTTGGCCTAGGGTAGTACTTCGTATAAGATATCACGTGTGGTTACAAAGCGACAAGTGAACAAGGTTAAAACAATGGATATATATTTATGGGAAATTTGTGGTACATTATATGTGTTTTTGCTGGAAGAAAATTTTTAAGGTATTTATTTTATACGCGTTTGACAAGGTATAGAGTAAATTGTAAATGCTGGGACATTATGTTTGGTCTTACACGTTGGCGTCAGTTTGGTTTTACTTTGTAATACCGCCAAAAATGTGAAGAATGTGATTAACAGATTTTATCGAAGTGAATTAAAAACAGATGTAGTTTTGTCGTGTACTATTTGTTGAGTGCGGGGGAAAGGTTCGATAATATTTCTTGTAATTCCTTACATAAGGTTTGTGATTGAGTTTAAAGGAGTAAGAAACAATTTACTAGAAATTTCTGTAATTTACTGTTAATAAACGGCACGGGATGCAGAAGCGATGACGTTTTTTTGACGAACTTGGAAAGAACAAGCAAATTCTAAGCCTTCCAACATACAACATAAATGCAACAGAAATAAGGCCCCTTCTAGCTGGCTAGTGGAACCCTACCCGGACAGTGGACGCCTGACTCAGGAGCAGAGAAAGTTTAACTTAAAGTTCGGTGAGCTACGGTCTGTAGTGGAACGAGCATTTGGCATGTTGAAAGCTCAGTGAAAATTAATTATAATGCAACAAGAAACCGCGTAGAAAAAGAAAAAAATACACCAGGTTAGTTAGAAACAACTAATATTATGTATGACCGAAAGAGAGAAATTATATTTGATGAGATTTCTTAGGACTGACGAGCAGAAATGTGTATCTGAAACGCAAAGCAATTAATAATTTTATATTTTTTGACCCCGAAGATTGACCTGAGTCAAGAGGTACTAGATGTAGGTTCATATATCTTGTTGTGAATTTCACGCTACAATATAACACAACTTTTATAGAGCTGCAACAACAGCCCTTTTAGTGGATGGATGAAGTTCTGAACAGGACTACATGTAACGTATTTAGGATGAAGAGTCTATTTTTTGTTAAAATTAGCTTTACGCTTTTCAATTTTGGATATCTTTGAACTGCAGCCAGCAGCTATCAAGTAAAATACAGACAAGCTTTACGTTTTTAAAATAACATTCTAACCTTTAAATTGTACGATGAGATTATCAATGAAAATCAATTGTAACTCAACAATGTATAACCGAAAGAGAGAAATTATATTTGATGAGTTCTCTTAGCTTTGAAAAGCAGAAACGTCTATCAACAAGATGTCAGTATATGGACCTGTAGATAGTCCGAAGTGTCAGCCGTCTTCTCTTCCTTACCCCTCAGAGGACGGGCGGGAAGAAGAGAAGACGGCTGACATTTCAGACTAGAACTGTAGAGTTTTCGTCGACGTTGTTGTGCATGTCACGCTACACGCTTAGTATACTCAGTGGGTGAATGAATCTCTAAAATCTCTTTGGAGTGTCTTGTCTTGTAGTCTTTTGACGTATAGATTTAATAAGTGCATTTATAGGATGTATCAGAATAACAGCTTTATTTTGCCTATTTAAAGAATAGAGTGCTTTTATATCTACCATGTTATCTTCAGTGGAACTATTGAATGTGATGGATTTTGGGAAAGTAGTTGAAAATGAATTATCATTTCTGTTTACAACGCGTACAATAATGGTGCAGCTGGTTTTAACAGGATATTTACTGTTCAGCACTGTTTATAGTGATTACAGTGGTGGAATATAGCAGATATAGTTTTCACGATCTTCGTAAAAATCAAACAATGTTCTAGTGTCACGAAAATCTGGAAAAAGAGTGACTCGAGACGGCATAAGGTGCCTTTGATGTTCTTTTAATACTATTATGTTTTCGACGATATTGGCCTTTTCAGGCTACACTATAATTCGAGTTGAAATAAAGTACATGTATGTATATATGTATGTATAGCTGACATATTTCGTACGGACCTTGAATTGTTTGTCTTAAGGCGGGGGTACACCTGAAGCCAGTTTCCCACCGCTTAACTTGGGTTTAATGCGATTATCTCGTTCGCGTTTTAAGCAATCCAAAACCCCTCAACGGATCTCACAAATCTATGTTGTAGCGGTGTTTTGTAAATTTTTGGGTGATTTTGGGGGATGTTTGGGAAGAGATAGTTTTTCTCAAAGGATTAATAAAATTTGGAGAAATAAGAAATATTAAAGATTTAATGTGATTTTAAAATTAGAATTTGAAGTTAAAAATTAGTAGATGGACACCCAAATAGTCCCCTGACAACCTGGGATGCTCTTGCGTTGGGGTCAACTGTCTGGTGGTGTTCCAAAAATTATTTTCTTTCTATAAAAATTATAAAAGTTCAACTGAGGCCTTACACTACTGTAAAATGGTAAAATGGATTTTACCATTTTACAGTAGTGTAAGGCCTCAGTTGAACTTTTATAATTTTTATTCTAAAATGCTACTGAAGGACAACATTCAACGCTTATTTTCTTTCTCCTATCCCTTCTTTAAACCTCTTAAAAGTTCACTCAAATTCACGTTTACCCCCACCTTAAGGGCCGTTCACACACGCGCAACTCAATGTAATTTTCGTCGCACCGAAGCTGCACGAAGTCTCCTGCGATATCGCGGCGTTAAAGTCGCCATGAAATCGCTGCGAATTTGCACGCGCCTAAACAAGCGGCGATAAAATCGCTGCGATATCGCAAGAGTTTCGAACTTGTTCGAAACTTGATGCAACTTCGGCCCGACAAAAACCCAAAGATAGTAAATGGTTTGAACCCAGGAGTATCAGTAGTTCGTATAGTGTGATCGTCTGAGAAGAACTGTTGTTGGTGACTGACGTTTCGACAACCTGTGTGGAAGTCATCTTCAGAGTCAAGTAAAAATTTGTTGTCAGTCAATGATGTTATAAGTCTGGTCCGTTGAGACTGATTGGTCAGTTTAGCCGTGATGTTATTGGCTGTAAGACTCGTGTTAAGTCCGTCAACAGTAATTGGTCAGTTTCGATACACAGTTCGAAGGGGCGACATTTTTATTTATGCAAATGATTTATAATTTCTTAAATAATAGCACACACGAAGGACTTGTCGAAGGGACCCTGTCCTGCGGCCAAACCGTCGATAACTCAGACACAACATAAAAGGTCATATATTTTATTTATTTCATAACGTTCAATAAGTGTTCTTGAAATTCACTTGCATGTTGTTATCCTGTCGATGATTGATCAATAATTATTATTGTGTAAAATATACTAAGGGTGCAAAACTGAGTTTCGACTTGGAGGAATTCTCTAACACGTTCCTCTGTAAAACGACAGCTTAAAACTTCAAAATGAATCCTGGAGATTAAAACAATTTCTGTTTTCTTGGTCTCCTTTTAAAATCGAGCCATTAATTATCTTTATTGGCTCTTGTTTACCAAGGTCGCAAAAATACCTTGTAAGTTAAACATTACTTGACAACCAAGTGTCAAATTGAATATCACGTGCAATGAACGTGATTGACAACTGCAGAAGCATTGAACTGAGGACTCATAAACGTATTTCCGTTGATGCGTTTCCGTACATCGTCGATAACGATACCGTTTTGATGCGTTTCCCCCTATCCTCCACACTGATATCGCAGTATTAGTGTGGGGGAAAGGCGAAAACGATGATAGATTTGGTCATTGCTGTTTTCCTTTTTCCTTTGTTTCAACCTCAGATCTGGCCCCAGTTGTTCAAAAGGTGGATAACGCTATCCACCGGATAAATCACTATCCCGTGGATAGTCTAGTTTGTTTTGCCAACCCTTATCCACTGGATAGCGATTTAAACGGTGGATAGCGTTATCCACCCTTTGAACAACTGGGGCGTGGTATAAAACCTATCATATACAAACGCCGTTTGTATATGATAGGTTGATATGATAGGAATCTGACGTTTCACGAAAAAAGTCACTTTTATGTGAAAGGTTTTGTTTGAAACCAAGGCAAAAAGCAATTTAGCACATGGCCTATCGAATATCAACATTAATTTGTTTCACGTTCCTATCAAGGATCATTTATCAAGTAAAAAATATATTCACAATTTGCGAGCGTTACGATTTTGGCAGTCTCGGTGGTTTTGGCAAGTCAGGTTTTTAATTCGTGAAAACTTTTGTACAATAATTGCTTAAAAGGGGAATAATTATTTCAAATGAAAACAAACCTCAAATTGACGTATGTCAAGAAACACTGTACGTAGCAGGCAAAGTGTTAATAAATATAAGATAAACTTTCTCTTTTTTTGCGAGATAAGTAATGCAGTGATGCAAAATTCCGTCCATCTGTATTTTCACAAACAGCCTTTAAGTCAGGGAAGTCCAGTCACTGCCTTCAATCAGAACTGATGCTGTTACCAAATTGCCAACAAACGAGGCTATTATCCCTGGAACGCCATTATGCTGAAGAAAAAATTGTAATAAAATGTTAGGAGAAGTGAACTTCTCTACTCAGTAGAAAATATGCTGTTACATTCTCATAGCTACTCTCCTTTCTTTCACAATCTGACTGGTGAACAGTCTCGATGCTGTGCATTTTAGTTACCGACCATTGTTCTGATGCATGTTGTGGTTTAAATTAGTTTTTTTTTCTTCTTGGTACAATCTGGTATTTTCCTTTGTTACATATTCAATATCATTTATTAGCATACACCAGAACAATGGAAAATACCAAAAATTGTACAATTTATAAAATTGAACCACAACACATACACTATTTTCCTTGCATTGCATTTTATCTTTATTAAGCATTTTAAACCTAAATACAATGTTCACGTCGCGGGTGGATTCTAAAGTTGCCTACCGTCAAGGTTGTTAAAAAGTCAGTTACCCAGAAGACTTATATTTCTAGCCTAAAGGAGCTACGCCATGGACAACGCATCTTGAAAAAATTGGTAATTGTTTTCGAGTTTGTTGGTCGTAATCGGTCTTAATCTTCGTCAGTTGAAACCATTCTTGGTTATTTTCGCGTTTTTATTATTCCGTTGGTGTTTTCCTGTTCTAGAAAACTATTATTTTGAGATTTCCTTCAATTTCAAAGTAATCAGAAAAATGACTAAAACATCGTGACATTACTCCTTTAACAAACGTCTATTGCCAGAGCATGCCGCCTTTCGGTAATAGTAACATTAGCTCTAAAGGCAAAGAGTTTCCCTAAGAAATGAATACGCGACACTTAAAATCAATTGATTTACAAAAAAATACAAGGATGTAACTTACTTAGCGATGGCTTTCTGTTCAGTATCCCCGCACTTCAGCAGTTCATCTCGAAAGATGTTGTGCCCTATAAGTATAATACCACAAAGATTCAACTTGCCGCAAGATTTCCTTTTCAAAAACACACTTAAAGCCATTTCCCTTTCGCATTATTCCCAATTATTACCGGGTGTTTTGCGGTAAAAATAATTCCAAGCTAACTCTAACCCAATTCCTTCATGCTTTTACCTCAGTCGCAAAGGAACAAATAGAACTGGGGCGAGTCAAAACATAGGCAAGCGGACTGGGACGAAACTAATTCCGGTTCTCCCCATGCCCCACGGATGCTTTCCCGCGCAGCACTGTTCAGGACTGTGGTTATTACGATGGCTTTTTGTGAAAGTCGATAGAAACCCTTCATATGATGCCAGTAGAATCGCCCAAGGTTGTTTTCCCAACGTAGTGTTTCAATTACAAAACACAATATTATCATCATTTAAAAACATTTCCTACCTTCGGCGTTCCTTGATTGGTAGACTTGATTAATTTGACGCAAAAATTCTGAAAACAGCGTCATTAGAGCAGTTTCGTTCTGTAAGATAAAGAAAACCGAGACGTTTTGTCGTATTATTTTTGGAATTACTTTCCCACGAATTTAGCGTCACGGTACTCCAGACACAAAGATAATATCAGCTATTTACTCTTGGGGTCGTATGCATGATGGTCTTCTGAAGCGGACTTTTTCACCAGAGACAGTTCTAAAATTAACTTTACTTATACAAACGCTGGTTTATAAATGAGAGCATGATACATACAACTTATTCGATGGTTTAACATAAAATACGCGCGGATATTTTGCGAGTTGCGTAGTATTTTTCCAAGCCCCGAAGGTGCGAGGAAAAATACGAGCAATGAGCAAAATGTCCGCGCGTATTATATGTTAAACCATCGAATAAGGGATTTGCTATTCCATTAGTTCGGCCGTCAGTTTGTCGCTCCGCTTTCAGTCCATATTTTTGCCCTGTTCTACAGCGTAATAACGTGGCATATTTTGCGCGTTCTTTTGCCCTTATATGGTAAAATGGCGCAATAGTGGAATATCAACACGTGTGCAATATCAAGAATTTCATTGGCTGCCACCTTCGCCACCTGGCTGATCAAATAACCAATCACAGGAAACCTTGTTGAAGCTGCGACTCTACCGTATTCCCTTGTCCAAAAGGTCGTGGGCTTAAATCTCACAGATATCTATTCTTTTATTTTATTTTTTTTTGCTCCAACTGACAGTTTAACTTCCATCACTAACAATGACAAGCATGGGAGTGACTATTCTGCATTCAGTTGATGTTGTGAGACAATAGGGAGAAAACTCATGACACTATACCACGTAACACTCAGTTCATGTAGTGAATAGAAAACAGCAGTTCGTTTTGCGCCGCGCTTATTAAATTTTCCCTGTCAAAGGTGCGGCGCGTATTCAAGAGTGGCGCTTAATCGATCATTTATTGTAGGTTGCGTGCGGTTAGCCTTTATATTGGAGTTAGGATATATAGCCTAATTTTCAGGTTTCTGGCAGCTGGTTTGGTAGCCTGGTGGATATGATTCCCGCTAGGTAACCTCTGACGGCCCACATTTAAATCCACTTGGTGTCGACTTTATTTAACTTGAAAAAAAAAATGTGGCTTATACCTCATGAATGAACTGAGTGCTGAATAGCCACTCCCTGATAAGCATACCTCATTTTCATCTTCCCAGCTGTCCCAGTCAGAAAACTCCTCGTTGTCCGCGCTAGGTTCGGGACTTGGTAACCGTGTTGTACCTCGACTGCTTTCATGTGAAGTGTCCAGAGCCACAGACTCCTGCATCACACGACCAGCGTCTAAACCACCCAACAAAAAGAAAAAAAGCAAATTGTGTTTCAGCATAATGACACGCTAATCACTGCCAGCATTTGTCCCGATTTCTGCACAATAAAACAACTGCGATTTTGTTTCACTCTTGCAAGGTAAGGCACCAGGAAGCTTCATATTGAAGCACGAGGAACTAATACCAGAACGATTTTTCAACGCTTTCTGAAGAAAACGGTCACGTGTTACGTTAATCTCGTCCCTAGAGCCGCCGCTTCTATAGGTTACCGAGAGGGAGGAGCGAGGGGTCTGGTAACGAGATTGGTTAGGAAATCTAAAATGACACTGGTAACCTTTGTCGTACTCTCGTATTTGGATTTGAGGTTCGCTTGTTAGTCCATCGCTAGTTCAGTTATCAAAACTTTGCCACTGCCCTGACAATTTTGGAACATTTGAACGGTTTTTTAAATGACCCGTTAACGTTGAGGATTTCAAATGGCCAGTTCACGGAACATTGTTCAGATTACTAGTTTTGTGTCATTTCTTGATTTTACTTCCCAAATTTGGTTGTAACACTCTCTGAGTCACGTTTCACAATCTTCAATTGTAGCGTGACTGCAGCTTGGACAGCTTGTAATACTGACCGGGATCATCTTCCTCTTCGCCTGCAATAACAAGCTCTTCAGTAGGACTGGTGGGAATATCATTGGACAGGATCAACAAGTCTGGAGTCTCATTCAGTCTGCTGCTACTCTCCTCTTCACTCATCAGACGGACTAGGTCAGGCTCCTAAACACGTGACAAAACAAACATGGAGAGAAAAAAACGATAGCCGTTTTAGAACACGAAGAGTTTCCATTTCTTTTAATCCAATAATGACACCACACGAAATAACGAAAATACATCTGGTTCTAATGAATGTAATAATGTCCTACTGCCTATTCAGTAACCTCCGTTGACAAAAAAACCGCCGACACAAACAATGCACGACTTAAAGCGCTTTTATCAAAGGACGCAAAGGAACCCACACGCAGTACTTACATAATCCAGCCTGCTACTGATGGCGTTGAATACGAAGCTGAGAAAAATGGGTTGATCAAGAAAGATACACACTCTAACAAACACTTCCAACACCTCTCGAACCACTTGTAACTCCAGCTCCTGTTGACAAGTTAATAAAACATTTCCATTTCTTTGGTGCTCTATCAAGAGAACAATCTCTTGAACAAGAACAAAGAGCGTCATTCTCCTTGACTAAGTCTACCCTATGGTTCAATTTCTGAACTATATCGTGAAGATCTTATGCTAAACCAGTTTTTAATTGAATACCTTCGTATTAATCACGTCTGTGAGGCCAAGAAGGGAGAAATCCAAATAGGACTGAACAAGCGAATGTAATTCTTCTCTGCAAATCACGGGAAATGGAATGTTAGTGACATAAAACGATGTTGCGAAAAATACAAGAGCTCAGTAAACCATAACCATTCTAATGTTTCACTTCCTGAGAACCGTTCCAATCTTTGCCCTTGACTCTACAGCTTGATTCTAACTTAAAGAAATGTTTTGTAATGCTTATTCAGTGGTTTAACATACGTGCGGATACTTTGCGAGTTGCGCTAAATACGAGCAATGAGCAAAATGTCCGCGCGTATTATATGTTAAATTATCGAATAAAGTATTTATTATACCAGTATTTTGTTTCCGTTTTCGACAATAAAACTTTTGTCGTCTTCGTAGTTCAGCTGTTCGCTTTTTTATGCTGGTTCTGTCTTCTCGGTAATTAAAGCAAAATTACTTGTTCCAGACGCTTCTGTCTGTTCACTTAAAAAAAATTGCTTTCCTTCGCAGCCGTTGTTTGGAATCGTCACACAACGCCTCTTCACTTTGCCCGCGAGCTCAAAAAACGCCTGCGAAATTTGTTCCGGCTAAAAGGTCGTCGCTTAAAAAGTCAAGCCTAAACGACGTAAACAAGCCAAAGTTTGGATAGTTTAGTCCCGCCATTTTGTTGCCCCACTTTCCGTCCGTATTATTTCCCTATTGTAAACCGATCAAACCGGGACACCACAGTGTATTACTGGCTCATATTGTGCGCGTTCTCTTGACCTAATATGGTAATATGGCGTAATAGTGGAATACTAAACCGAATTAGTTTAAACTAGGCGTTCTTACCCTCCGTCTCCTTGCATGTGCATTTCCTCCACCCGGTATAATATGATGAACAAACTGAGGAGACAATCATAGCATACAATTACTGCTTGCTTATAACACAGTGTTAACAACAATCTAGAAAAAAAAGTCTGGAAAAGATTTCTTGGAGATGAACTGCAATTGCTGACGTAACCGTTCACGTGACTTTAGTGGTTTCCAGCTTACCCGTCCAGCAGCGCTCTGTACACAACGGAATCTTCAAAGAGCTGTCCAATGTAATGAACTAACACTGGAAAAATCATGATCTGTGTGGGAGGGAAAGAGTTTGTAAGTGTTCAAGTCTAAAGATCACCTGTCGCTTTGGGTCTTCAAGCATAGAGAATTGTGACAACTCGTACAATTTAAAAGAAGCGCAACAACAACAACAACAACAACAACAAACAAATAACCATTACAATTTAAAAAACAAACAAAAAAATTTCTTTGTCTCGCTCGTAACAAACCTTTCACCGAACATATCATCTTTATCATTTATTCACTGAGCTTAAAATTCACCATCTTCATTATTTATTACTCATATGATGCTTTTGACATTGCTGATCCTAGCAGTATGCAGGACGTGTGTCACATGAACCTAGAAAAATGGCCTAGCTCACCACCAGCTTCTCATAGCTCAGTAGTCAGAGCACCCAACCGGTATCTGGGAGGCCATGGGATCAATTCCTGTCGGAGACTAAGAATTTGTTTTGTCCCACGCTCATGACAAATGAACATATCAACTTAATCAAAACTTAACTATCAACAAATGATCAAAAGCCCGAACTGTGAAGTACCGAAGTGTTTCGAGCTCCCCTACAGCAAAAAAAAAAAAAAAAAAATACACCGATTTGTATCTCCACCTTCCTATCTAAAACAATAACAATTCTGGTTTGAATTCCTCCCATCAAAAAGGAAAACAAGTGGCAAAACAACAACAAAAAGGGACGAAACTTGGGCAGTGATTTGAGAAATGTTAGGTGGCTTACAGTTTTTCCTTACCAATTGATCCGCGTCACAATCTTTCAGGAACCTAGCAAGGACCGAGTGCACTTCGGAAATCAAAAACTTGCCAGCCTAGAAAGGGAAAACAATAGCTTTCAACAGCGCACAAGTAGGGACTTAAGTTGTGATAAACGTTGACTAATGACATCATTTGATTAGTTCAGAGAGCTGAACAGTAACGCAGAAACGACCTAACTTACTTCAAAATAAAACAAATCAGTTTGATTGAGGTTAACAGAGGGGCACAGCTTTGCCACTTATGTCCAGAAATACACAGTAATGTTTACAGACATTTTCATTTACTTCATATCTGATATAATTTTGTGTCTTTTGGTGGAATTTCATGAATGAGGGCACTTTGTGATGCCCTCTGTGATGCCTATTATAAGGAAAATGAATCTCATCTTATTGACGTGCATTTCTGAACAAATCTGCACTTTGCTCCCACCCAGCAACTTTTGGCGCCACTGCGGTTGAGTCACCATATAGAAAATAATTTAACAACGTCTTCTGACTCAGTTTGTCGGTTCTTTCTCCACCATGGCTGCAGCCCTCGTGGACGCCATTTTGAATATTGCGAGCCACTCCAGGCACATTAAAATCGCAGTTTACAATAATAAAAAAAACAATTCCATTATATAGGAATACTACATAAATGACTAGCTAGATTAGACAGTTCGATTTTTGCTCACGACACAGCTTGATCCCATTTACAGCCTGGCACGACGAAAAATTCGTACAACTCGTACAGTCTAACTGGGCTCTTAGAAAAAACAGAACTGACCTGTTGTGCATGCTGCTGAGTAGTGCAGGCTCTTGCTGAAAAGCTAAAACACAAACAGGATTCAAGTTAATAGATATTTACGCTAGCCTTATTAAGTAGTTAGCAAAATGGACTTTTACGGAAGTCTGGACAGAAACTCGAGTTGCTTCTAAGTGTAAATCAAGCTTATACCACTGTCAAGGTGGCTATAGACGAAATAGTACTTTAATTTACACAATAACAATAAAATGCGTACCTAAGAAAACCTTCTGACGGTGGAATAAAGGGCGAGTGAGCGTCCAAACTTGAGTGTTTTCGCAGGACAACGCCTATCAAATTGAAACGACGCACCATGTAAATACTTTCTCCATAGCAAAGCTTTAAACAACGTTAAATTTCAGTTCGCAGATTTTACAAATCTCGTCAGTATATGATAAAATTGAAACCGAACGCTACATAGCTGTCATGTCGAACAAATACGATATTGTGAGAAGAACTGTAATGCGGCGTATTGTAAAAGACGCTTGTAAGTAGTTGTAGCAGAGTAGTACAATATTTCCAGTAGTGTTTCAGCAAATGTAAAATAATGCCTGTAAGAAATTGTAATGTATTGTAGCTAAAAGTGTAACGTGTTGTAAAAAGAAGCGAACAGTATACTGTAATGTTAATTTAAATAGCAGTGAAGCGTGTATGTTAGTGTGAATTTCTGTTCTCAATAAAGCTCATAAAAAAGTATAAAAGAATAAAATTCAAAACAACGGACGCTGCTTTTCTCGGCGGCCGTGCTTATCGATGTTTCGCTTAAAAATGTGGCGACTCAATTTTGTCTTAGAAGTCGCTTTGCCGTAATTCTGAGGGTAAGTTGTTCCACAACTGAGCTCCATTGTTTGAAAAACGTTAGATAATCAGTGCGTGGTTGTGAAGAGTTAGTTTTTTTTTTTTTGCAATGAAGGTTTTGACGTGGTTGTATGACCAAACCTTGCAGCCTGTAAAATAATAACGTGGTCAGAAGACAAACGTTTCTATAATTTGATCTTGGACAGGAATTCTGATCTTCTACGAGGTAAAAACAGAGAACCTTTATTTGTGTGGTGCGGTGGATGAAGAACCTCGACTTTTTTACTAATCTCAATAAATTAGTTGTCTGTGTTAACACGAACAAACGTGATTAGCTACTGTACAGCGACAGTAATTGAGGATGCGGAAATTAGCCCTTGTTGAAATTAAAGCAAATTTCAAAAATATGGCTGTCTAGGAGACAATGAGTTCGATTCCCGTCGGGGACTCAGAAATTTTTTCTTTGTCCTACGCTCGTGACAAATGAACCCAATCTTCACTATTTGTTACTCGAGAAAGAAATTATTTGCCCCAAACGGCACAAATCCTGCGCCAGTTTTCCGTGCGTACTTTTGTGCTAGATTCGACTAGATGTAAACAGCATATTTTTTCTATGTTTGAAATGGACTTAATTACTACTTCAAAGAAACAAACTCAACAGCAAGTCTACTTTTGGAGCAGTTGGAGTTTCCTGTGTGATCGCTTTACGAAGAAGAAGTTCCGAAAGCTCGGATCTGGAAATATACAACGGCGTGTCAGGGTATTGGCAAGGGACAGTGTGTCAGCTGCCACTTCATAATGTGCAAAAAGCGTTCAGTTTTTAAATTAAAAACAGTTGTGCTGCGTCGGCGAGCGAGTTAGATATCATGTTTTTAATTTACGGTACCATGTAGCGGAAATCAGTCAGGATTTCATTGTGCGGACGAGTTATTTTTTTTGTTTTGCGGAAATTAATTTTTGCGATTGGTTCTTGCTGGGGATTAAGTTTTGCGATTTTCAGGGACGATGGCGAACATATTTCTATAAATATATGAATCAAAATGAATGGAAGAAATGGGGAATTGCTGATGCCCTTGACTGCTCACACGGTCGTTTTCTGAAAAGCTCTTAGCATGCAACTATACATTTGTTGTGCACGACTGCAATTTCATCGAGGCTTTTTTTCTAATTGTTTTGCTTCTGAACGAAAGAGACGTTTTTAGTAAATTGATACCAATACAATTTTAAAATATATGTAAATCATGATGTATTTATATAATTTCGAGAGTGGAGTAAATTTGTGCGGAATCGCAAAAATTAGAATCCGCCAAAATCTAGCGTCACACGGGAGCCATTTAATAGAGAGATTAAGCATGATGTTTTTTTTCCCACGAACGGCAAAAATTCCACTTCTGCCGTCTATCGTTTGGCGTTTGTTTGCGAAAATGAAGTTTGTGTTTGTCGTAAATGTGTGATTTTTCCCTATTTTTCTGAGGGATTTATTTAAGAATTCAATAGAAGGCAACAAAATGAAGGGCAAGCTCGCTATTGCCGTTTGGCGTATAACGTCACGCTTAATTTCTCTATTAAACATATTTAACCTGCAGACGGCGGTATTAATACCATAAAATTGCAAGGAAAAAAAATCGCCATGAGCTTACTCTTGTCTAAATGGCTTCGTTGGTGGGCATTTTATCGGAAGGAGTACCGTGTTTTAAAAATCGTCGACTTGAATTTTAAACAGAGCATCACAAACCTCTAACGCAAAAACAAAATGTGCCATCGCAGAAGATCTTTAATTAAGGGCTTATAGTCAGCGGAAATCATACCGTGCTTTACTGAGAACCAAATCAGAGTAAGACAATGGACTAAGATTTGGATTGGTGATTATATTTGCATTTTACACCTTTGGGTGTGAGATGCAAATTAAAACTCTTTCCGTGAAAGTTCAATATGAGGGCTTAAGAGTCATTAAAGCGCTTCAAAATCTCTGGCAAAACTAATATGTCACCGGGAAAAGAAATTTCGCATGTTCAACGTACAACAAGAAGCTTTATTTGCATGACCATAAATACATGTTCGTAATAAAATATCCTAATCGACTTTTTATCAGTAACGGGTCGTTTTAAAAGGAACAGGTTGGATTAAAATTCATTAATGTTTTATTGGTTGACTACCAACAATTAATTTGTGGCAAGAGTAGACAAAACGGCTCCACTTTCTGAATTTACACTGCAATTTCTTGTATAATAACACATTAAAACACTATTTGTTTTCTGAAAATTAAAGACGGACACGACGACGACATGATAGTTTGCTTAATTGCTTTTCTCCCCTACGGGATTAGCGAAACTCTTCGTGCAGTTCCCAGACTATTGTGTACTGTATTGGTTAAGCCAGAGCACAGCTGACTAAAGAAAGAAGGACTTTCGCTTTAAATACTTTCACTTTTGTTTACTTTTAATATCCTGCGTTCTGACATTGATGTTGAAGTTCCTTTCAAATGTTGCATAAAAATGTAAATAAGTCTTCGGTCTGTGTCAAGCACATTTATCGATCACTATATTACTCTCTGATACGCTACTCTTCTGTAGAATACGCCACCTCTTTCAATAAATCCTTACTCTCAACTGCCTATGTTTTAAATTAACTTTACACAGCAGTCGTGAAAACACTTGAAGTGCGGCTCCTATTGCTACGAAAGGAGACATTTCTTTGCCGCCGAGGTAAGCTCCGCAAGGTGTCGATGATGGCGTGTCGAATGTGTCTCATCTTCCAACAGTAAATTACCGGGTTCAGAGATGAATTAAGAAACACCAGGGTCCATGAGCAAAGTAAGAACTCCTTTAAAGCTGTATTTGGCTCAGAAATTGCTGTAGCGACCAGGCTTCCACCACGTGGCAAATAACAAATCATGAACACGAGATAAACGTAGAATATACCGACTGCAGATTTCATAAGGCTGGCGAAATTTGCCAAGTCGCCGTTGTGTGCTCTTTGCTGTATCTGAAGGACTTGAATTTGTTCTTTGTGGCGTCGGAAAACTACAAAAATCCTGCTAAAAATTATTGTGGTTAAAAGGAGGCAAATAACGCCTACAGAGAATACAGCGAGGGAGATTTCGGACGGATACCACACTGTTATTAAAGAAAGAATTGCACTAGCTATCCAAACCGAGATCACCACAGCAACAACACGCTTGTGAGTCACAAGTTCCTGGTATCTGAGATGAAGATGAATCGCCAAGAACCTGTCCAGACTTACTAGTACAACACCAAAGAACGAAGCTAAGGCAAAAAAGCTCATGATCATGAAAAACAACTTATAGGCAAGACAGCCGGGATTGTTATGCTGCAACCACTTGACCAGAAGTGAGGCGAGAAATGGCTGCACCACCAGACCAACACCAACATCAGAAACAGCAAGACTCAGGAGCAATGTTTTCAAAGGCTTTGGCAAAGAGCAAGTTTTTCTTATTGCGTGAATAGTTACAGCGTTTAACGCGACTGCTGTATAGGACAGGAAAATGTTCAAGACGCAATTCCAGATGTACGTCGAACGAAGATCTTCATGTTCAGAGATTGAGGGAACGTATTGCAGAACGACTTCACAAGATGATTTCTTCATGATATCCACTCGTACAATATTATTCATAAAATCAACTGCCTTTCCTCGGTACAAAAGACGACTGGATTACGCCACTAAAATGTTTCCCGCCACGCACTTTGTAAAGTTGTATTACTGTGATTTCAAAAGCGAAGTCAAAAATAAAATTTTCTTGATTAATCCCACCCGATATCTTGCTCACCTGATGATGTTCAGCTAAAATTGCAGAATGAGAAAAATGCGTGATCTTTGCCGACAAAGCCGAAACTGCTCAAGTCTTTAACTACGTCATAATTTAAACAAACAAAACAAAACGGCAAAATAAAGCGCGTAAACGATATTAGTGTCAGCGTAAAGTTCAAATTTGTAAAAACCAAAACAGGTACCTAAAATCTGGGCATTTGAAGGTCATAGTTCTGTCGGTAAAATGTATTAATATTCAATTGCTGCTACCAAATGAAGGCTGTAATCTCGCAGAAATTCACACACTATAATTTAGCATAAAAAATGTTTTGCATGAGAAAAAATTAATGGTTTTGTTAAATGTTAAAGGAACAAAACATTACGCATATTAAGTTGTTTTGAGTTGTGCACCTGCAACCAAACAGGGCCACTATCGTGGTGAGCGAAAAAAAAAAAATTCCTCCTGATTCTTCGCGGCTCCTTTCTTGTCACGCTTTCGCGGGTCATCGCTTCTCGAACGAAAACAAAAATAGCCTCTGCCACCCACGGTAGTACAACTTGGGGCTACGAACAAATAAATTGGCCCACGAGTAATATATGAGCAGCTGCAAGCATAGGAAAACAATACGAGATTTTCCGAGATGAGTTCCGTTTCTAGCAATTGTTCAAAGGAAGACCCATGCCAGGAAAACAAATTTGCTTCAATATGTTGATTGGAAAAGGCTATTTCCAAGTTGTCTTTAACCTCTATTTCAAAACGAGTCCTGGTGGGATACCATTCAAATGCAGATGATTGATTTGAATGAAAATGAAGTTGTGCGTTAAACTCATTTTCATATTAAAGGTTTTTGCACCAAGCGATGGCAAAAACTCGCAAATAGCCTATTACGTTAATCCATTGAATATACTTCAGAAATAATGAATGAGAATGCTTAGGTTATTCAATAAGCTTTCCCGCGGTTCAAAAGTTGCTTTATCGGCAATTACGTCTATCTTCAGCATTATTGTAGCTCGACATATTAAACACAGCCGCAGCGGTGCCGAGGTTTAATTCACTGCCTGAAGACGCTCTGCTCAAATTGCTGGCTGAGAATTTTAATACTCCTCCTCCAAATCCATACTTTCCCTTTGATCGTAAAACGAAAACGCTGGTTCGTTACACAACAAACGTTCCCCAGTTACAACAATTTTTAAGGAAAACAATGCGTCATTTAGAAGTGCGAACAGCAAAACATGAAAACATTGAGCACAATTCAGAACAGCACGCAACCATTCATTCCAATCAATAGAGAATCCTTTGTGAAGAAAAATCTTATTTAAAAAGAAAACTCATCGAGAGTCTAATATATGTAACGTAAACAGCTAACTTTAAACAAACGAGTGTTATAATCTGTATAATATTGCTTAGTTATTCCTTTTGGGTAAAACAATGCACAATCACGGACAGATTGAAACATTTTAACCCTTAAGACGACAAGGGATGACTGTCGTTAGAAAGGTTTGGTTTTAATTAAATTTTAAAGTTTTGCAAGTAAACCCCTTTATATCACATTTAAAGAATTCATTTACATGCAGTTTTTTCGTTTCAGTTGTCAGAACCAAGTTGCCTTTATGAATAATTTATTTCATCAACTCAAGTTTATCATGAACTAGCCGCCGAAACAGCGCAAAAGTTTGTTTCCAACCTTTGATCATTTCCTTCTTCTTTTTGCTTTCATTTTTTTATAATTTTCTTCAGCAAATTAAAGACGGGACATCAAAATGATGCGGAAGTCCTCTAAGTGTGGTTCAATTGACAATAAATGCAATTTTCTTTTTTGACAAGAAGGAAAACATTGAAAAAAGAACTCCTCTTGTTTATTTTTTGACTCGACGGGGGGAAGGCCGAAGTAGCAAACTCTGGAGGAATTACAGAGTTTAGCTGATGGTCACAGACACACAACAAAGAATTAATGTGACTTACCTAGCGGGCTGTCCGGATAAGAATGCATGTAAAGAAACAGTATCTTGTTTAAAACTATTTCTTCTTCCCTGAGTTTCTGTATGGAAAAGAAAAAAGTATATTATGTTTATTTTTGGTGCTCCATCAATCAGGAAGGTCCGTCTATCTGGTCCCTAATCACAGAGATGGAAAGCCGCGGCTCCACCCCCTGGCTCGAAACTCCAAATACGAGAGTCGCCTCACCTACTAAAGGACTGAGAGTCGAGTGATTTTCTGAACTCGCACTTAGAGCGGTTTTCACTAATAATAAATAAAAAAATAATAAATTACTTTTGTTTAGACACGGTGGTATTGAAAGTAGAAGCTTGTGGGGCCGTGTATTCCCGATCAAATAGGGCATCTCCGAGTTGCCCTTTGCCTCATTTTCAAAACGAGTCCTCGTGCGAAACCATTCAAATGAAAATGAGTTTGATTTGCAAGAAAATGGGCGTTCAGGTGAAACTCATTTTCATATGAATGGTTTCGCACGTAGACTCGTTTTGAAACAGAGGCAAAAGGTAACTCGGAAACGGCCAATTGGAATTTGGAAGTGTTAGTTTTTTATGGAGGGAGGAAAACCGGAGAACCCGGAGAAAAACCCTCGGAGCAAGGACGAGAACCAACAACAAACTCAACCCACACATGACGCCGGATCCAGGATAATTGAACCCGGGCCACATTGGTGGGAGACGAACGCTCTCACCACTGCGCCATCACTGCTCCCCTGCTCCACTTGAGGGTCGAAAAGAATTTGCATTTGCTTCGATCGATTTTTGCTCGAAAGTACAACCAAAACCAATTGTGACTCGCTCGCGCACGTTTTCCCGCGCTTCGTGCCGGCTGCACGTATTTGTGTTGAGTTTTGATTGGTTTACTGGGTTGTCTGTGTCCTGCGTGGTTGGCGAGAGTGATACTTTGGTTCTGGTTTTACGACACTTGATCAAAAATCACTCGTGTTGTTTTATTATAGGATTGCGTCAAAGGGGCCATACGGTGGCACAGGCTTTATTCTGAGCACTCTATACCACTTTCTTTCTTTTTAGAACAACTTGACATGGATACACTTGCATACCACATACACTTGGCTAGCTGAAAACAAGTTCAACTTAATGCACGTTTCTCAAAAGAATACACATCCAACAATATGAAAAATTATCGGTAGACCTTAATTTTTGCTGATTAAAACAAAACCTTGCAGTTACAGTGTTTCAACGACTGAAATGAAAGGAGCAAGGCAAGAATTTAAGGAAAGCGTTATATTGTAAAAAAAAAAATGATTTAAAATTATCTTTGTAACCTGTTCAAAGTCGTCAGGGTCACGAGGAAAACAGATGTGTGACATCATTATTGTTTCCATCGCAACAACGGATAGCTTGTCAAAGCAAGGATCTTTCAGTAAATCTTGAACCTGCGGATACGAATCAAAGAATGAGCAAGTGAAAACAAAAGTAAGGACTTGCTAGGATCAAAGCCTGGCACTACTGGGTTTGCCTTCATGCGAGCCACTTGAAAACCAACCTCATCTTACAACACAAATTATGGCTGGGTAAGACTAGACCTGTGGGTTTGTTAAATTTGTTCTAAATTATATATTTGCGCTATTTGTGACACGAGTGATTTGTTCTGGGATTACCCCCGACTTTGTATTTGCATCTTTTTAGAGAACAGTTTTTTATAGAAATACCTGCTTTAGCCATCTCTTCAGACCTCGCTGGATTTCTGCTACAACTGTCAGTGCAGCACGACCGCAGCTCTCTGGATCCTAACAACAACAACAAATGTTAGACATTGCTTATGGCTCAATTCAAGTCTCCATGGGAGTCTGCATACATGGCTGCAACAGATATCAGTTTTCAAAATTCCCTGACTTTTCCCTGATAAAAATACTTTCCCTGACCAAATAAATACAAAATTTCAGATTAAGTTGTAGCCTCCAGCCTCCACTTCGAAAAAAAAACACTGAGATCACAAGACCTCAAATGGTTTTCCACCATCAGCCGTGTTACAATTTCAATTTTCCTATTTTTTCTTCACAATGTCAATTTTCCCTGATCATTTCCTGATCTGTAGCAACCATGGCATAATATCACTGGGTGAGCCATGTAGTTCACGGAGGCGAAAATCTTAAAATAACTGACTGCTGATCTCCATATTACACCAAAACAGTTTTTTAACAGACCTCTCTCTGTATTACAAAAGGAAAATGCGTTCTAAAAAACTCAAGCGTGGCACTATCTATTTCAAAACACAAGCTCAATTCACACGTGTTTCCTCTCTTTATCTTTATAGCTGAGCTCGACGTTTCTCTTCTTACAAGACTGAGTACACGCATGAAACTTTTTCGACCATTCACTGACACTATGCGAGTTTCAACGTAAATAGTCGCTGTGTATTGATCCTAGCTCAAGTGAACATGTCACATCAAACACAAAAGCAGGGTAGAAGAAAGACCGTACCTTCCAGCTTGGTGGGGGTTGCTCCAGGAAATGCATCAAGCGACCAGCATGCAGAATGGAGTACCTGAGAGCAATGCAGCTGCCGTAACACAACAGAGTGTGTTCACGTGACAGAAAATTATCCCAGAGGATTTCTAGCGGCTTCATGTCAAACCATCTCACCACTTCTGTAGCAAGTGGAAGAACCTGCGGAAAATAAAGGGAAAAGCTATAATCTTTACAAAGTAAAGTAGGTTTAATCGATTTCATTGGGAAAGTAATGTACTCACTTGTTGTCCCATTCTTCGTAGTTCCCATCTTGTATCTGCTAAGCATTCTACTGTTTGGAGTAATACCTAGCAAGAAAAACAAACAAACAAACAAACAAACAAAAAACAGAGCTTAATACCAATAACACTTCAACCAATTTCGTTACTTTATGCCTCATGAATTAATTGGCCATTTCCGAGTTGCATTTTGTCTCTGTGTCAAAACGAGTCTTCGTGCGAAACCATTCATGTGAAAATGTGTTGCACCAGAACATTTTGATTTGAATGATTTCGCATAAGGACTCGTTTTGAAATTGAGGCAAGTCGGAAATGGCCAATTGCCAGGAAGTCCAAGGGAACGCCTTGTTTTAAAATACACATGCTAACTGTACGGTGTAGATCCTAATGTCATCTTTCCTTAATCTAACGCTATAACATGTATTAAAAATTCAGTTAAATAATGTATATAGGAAACAAGGTGGCAGAAAAGAAGGAAGTCACGACAAGAACGAGCCTGAAATGCAATGTTGCCATGCAGTGGAATATTTTTGTTAAGTTACCACTTGCAGCTGTTGAGTCAAAATGTTCATAGTGTATTAGACCCTCGTTAATTTAGACTGCAAACACTTTCACCTTCATTTGTTGTATTGACGCTGTGGGTTATAGAAACTACGTATTGTGATTCGCCGTTCAATTATACATCTGCGACTGACCAGAGTCTTTTGACACTTGAGTGTCGAAAGTAATTCACATCTGCTTTGGATTTGCATTTCTACGCTTAGTGATTGGTTTAAAAAATCTCGTGACACTTTCAAAACCAATCAGAAATAAAACCAAAACTGACCATTCGTGACTCGCTCGCGCACGTTTTCCCGCGCTTCGCGCCGGCTTCATGTATTCCCTTCGCGTTTTGATTGGTTCATTGAATTGTCTGTGTCCTTTGTCATTGGCCAGAGTGATTACTATGGTTTTGCTTTATGGCACTTACTGAAAACCACTCTTATCTGGTAACTTTGTAACGTATAGTTACGTAAACAGATATTCACAGTGATTTAATAACGTTAAGTTACCTCGAATTAAGTTTTATATGAACAATTCAAACGCATTGTGTATGGTCTTATGGTCCTTGGTTAAAATTTTATTTTCCTTTGTTTTTTGGTATGGTAGTGCATGATAATGAGTTTAAAACAAAGGAAAATAAAATTTGAACCAAGGATAAAATTGAACCACAACATATACAACCTAAGAAGATTAACCCTTCTTACTTGTGATAAAACAGACGACAAAGTTCCAAGCTGAAGAGCATTTGTCCATTGAGGCACTTCGTCTCTGAAAGTTCAGAAATCACAGTGTATAAACATGCATTTACAAGAAATTTTGATGAAACGCACTTCGTACTAATAGTTTAATGAAAATGGGTAATTAAGAAATGAAACTCACTCTAACGTAGATAAACTCAGCGGCACCCTGTTAGATGGCTCATCCCCTAAAGTCAAATTAAAAAAAAAGATTAATTAAAAAATATATGAAAAGAGAGAATAATGCAGAAAGACTTTGAAAACGTTTATTCGTATTCTCGGTATTGGACTGGAACTAGCTTGCAATGGAGGCTTATGCGGGTTAATCTTTTCACATGCAAATCACACGAAGCTCTTTTTAATGATATTCCCCCGCATTAGCCTCCATTGCAAGCTAGATCCAGTCCAATACCGAGAATACGAATATGACCTGTTTGAAGTGTTGGAAAATAACAAAGGAATTTCATTCTGAGCGTTAGCCCTATAGAAAGGAAATCATTGGTAAGTTGCCATAAACTACGGAGACATTATGTACAGCAAAGAGGTCAAAAGGCCTATACTACAGCGTTAATAGAGAGGTTAAGCATGACGTTTACGGCAAACGGCAAAAATAATTCTGATTTTGCTCACTTTTTCTTTAGCACTTAAATAAAGCCAGTCGAAAAATAGGAAAAAAATCCCTTAATCACAGTAAATGCAAACAATTTCCCTAAATTGTACAAACGGCTAAAATCAGACACCAAAAGTTCGATTTTTGCCGTTTGCCGTTTGCCGTAAACGTCATGCTTAACCTCTCTAATACTGTAAAATTCCGGTTATAAGCCCCCCCCCCCCCCCCCCCCCCACCTCCCACTCCGGGCTCATTTTGAAACGTTTTGATTTTATTCCGCTTATAAGCCCCTCCAGGTGTAAGCCCACCCAAATCTTTTATGAAGTTGTATAAGATAAGCCCAGGGTTTAAAACCAGAATTTTACGGTATCATAACTGTATACCATTCAGTATAGCTTGTTTGTTTAGCACGCATTTGTTGTTATTATTGACGAATTTACATGTACGGAATGCATGCCCAGTCACATCATCTTCTGTAGTGAAGTATCTTGTCCACATGCCACACATGTTGGTGACCTAGACATTGCCTTTTAAACGAGAAATCAAAATATTTAACACCAAAAAAATGTAAGACTTTTAAATTGAGTACCAGATTGAGAGCTGCTCCATCCAAAGGGTGACTTTAAACTCTGGAACATAACTTCATCAGTAAGATCCTGGAAGAAACAAAATAGTCGCAATGATAATCATTACAACTTAAAACAAACTACAATGTACTTTAGATGGCTAATAACCAGATGGCTAGGTGCACCAAAGGAAACACAATATTGCAAAGAGCAATTTACCAGTTTGTCTGATAACAGATCTAATATTGAGAAGTTCAAATTAAATGAATACCAAAAAAATTAACAGTTGAATTTGATATTACTGTACCTCACTTAATGACTGTTCTGAATCCAGAGATTTTGTCTGATTGAGTAATGAATTTCCCTGTGGAAAATAACGTTCAAGTTAGTTATTTTTGCCACTATAAATAAAGTATAAAGCCGATAAAAATGTTGAGGAAAATAAATTGTATGGTGACATTCGAAGTGCAATGTATGGCAAACACCCTACAAAATTAGTTATAAGAAGGGCACTTACCGTACATACCTGGAAACAAAAAACTACATCCAGTTAAAAACCCTCCCCCCCCCCCAAAAAAAAAACTACATCCGGTTAAAAACCCTCCCCCCCCCCGGATATACACTGTAAGCCCCCCCTCTGCTGGATGACGTACTGAACAGGGCTAAATGTTGCTTTATTTTGACTTTTAAACTTAAAAAAACGTATTTCGATCAACACTGCCGTGGCTCGTTTCAAAACGGTTTTTTTAGTCCGCTTATACTGGTAAGCATGTTTAGTTTTCAAAACAAAGAAAATTGTTAAATTGAATACCCCTGAACATTTTCAACAGACTAGCAACACTTTTGAATGCCGACAGAATTACTTTGATAAAAGGTCTCCCAAAATGAGGGGCCTTTGTGTAAAAATATTTGAAGGATAATAAATACAATGGCCTCCATTTGGCTTCAAAAATATGCACCGATATTGATCCTTGGACAACTGTTCGCTTCTCAGAACAGATAATGTCCACAGACAAATATCAGTGCATATTTTCATGCCAAATGGAGGCTATTGTTTATAATCTTCTTAGTAGTATTGATGTGTTTGGTGGCTTTCTTCTACTTGGTTACTCTTTGCAAAGTGTTCATGTAGTTGGTGGTCGTAACTCACTCACCAGGGCAAAAGTGCTTGTTCGTGGAAGTCTAAATGGTCTCTTGGGGGAGATCTGAGGTGTTGCTACTGAGTACTGTCTTATGAGCTGCCTTGTGTGTGTATCGGCATCCACTGCAGCACAAGAAGCTGCTCTCCTGTGTTTTAAAACAACATTTGATAACTATTTAAGAAAACCTTGTCACTGATCTACTTGGTGTACTAAAAATTACAACATACGTTGGTTTCTTTCTCGTTGTGAAGCTGCTTTCACTGCTGTGCTGTAATGTTTCTGCTGTTGTGTGCTTGTTGTTCATGAAGCCACTCTCCCCTTCCTAAAAGTTGAAAAAAAAATGAATATAACTCCCCATAGAGTAAAGTGTGAAAAATGCCTATTTTCCAAGACCTACAAGTATATGTATTTTATCCTTGGGTCAATTTTTTTCCTTTTTTTAGGGGGGGGGGGGGGGGGGGGGTATGGTAATTTGTTTTTAACAGAGGAAAATAAAAATTGAACCAAGGATAAAATTGGAGCACAACTTAATGACTCACAAGGATGAACTAAAATACTGTAAATGGAAATCTACATAAAACTGTGTGGTGCAATAGCTGTTCATACATTCAATAGCACGTGTCAAAATGTGGGCTAGTAAATGTTAAAAAAACCCCAGACATTTCGAAGGTTCACCCTTTTCTTCAGCATAGAATTCATTGAATTGGTGCACACTTACACACCTGGGTAGAGATAGGCTTTGTAAGAGTTCTTTAAGGGTCTGACCCAAGAACACAACACAGTGACTCAGTGGCCAAGTCCTGGTTTGTTCGAAGGATGAATAACAATGTCCACCGGATAAATCACTATCCAGTGGGTGGTGCAAATACTTATGTTTTCTCAACACTTATCCACTGGAAAGCGATTTATCTGGCAGATAGCATTACCTACCTTTTAAACAACTGGGCGCAGGGCTGTAAGAATCCAGACCACTCAATCTGAAGTCCACCCTGCTAGCCATCAGACCACAAGCCCAGTTCCCCACAGCATAAAGTAATTTACTAAATATATGGTCTCTCACAACTACCGGTAGGTAGCTGTCACCATACCTTTATAGTTGTTGTGCTGTAGAGTGTACCAGACGATGTGGAGTTTATGATGCCAACACTATTACTCTTGGCGCACAATGAATGTGTATTGGCAGCTGAGATGTCTGACTTGGACCTGTAATAAATTTAATTTATAATTTAAAACAAAAGAATCATCGCAACCACAAAAATTGAAGTTGCATACCGTATTTTCTCAAATAAATGCCGGACCCCGATTATACGTCGGCCTCGTATGAACGCCAGGTCAAAACGGTTGTTTTTCAAATAAATGCCGGGGGCGTTTAATCGACGCCCCGGGGTTTATTTGCATTTGAACCAACAAGGATGGAAGCTGTATAACAAAATAAAACACAACATATTTGTGTTCGTGTTGTCATTAGGTCTCATTACGGATGACGCACAAATTCAGGGACAGTTTGCTGGGGAAGTACGAAGGGAAAACTCGTTCCGCGTTGACAAACTACCCTAGATCTCGTAGGATGGGTTATAATAACAGAATGACAGAAAAGCGCACTTCATTAATAAACGCCGGGCCCCAATTAAACGCCGGCTTCAAATAAATGCCTGGTCCACAAAGCCAATTTTGAAATAAACGCCGGGGGCGTTTAATTGAGAAAATACGTAAGTGAAAAATCTGAATTCACAATGTTGTGTATTAACACAGACTGTTGATTCAGAATTTTTCAGACCTTGAATCACTGCAGTGCCTCCCACCTTCCAGGCTATGTGGAGTAAAACATTTTTTCACGGTAACAGTACCAGCGAACTCAATGTATCGTATTTATATGCTTACAGGTGCTGTAAATAATGCATATTACAGGTATCTCTCAGGTATTACACATGTTGCAATCGGTCAAGTTTACGTGTTTTGAAATGTTTTACTTTCTCCAGAGTGAGAGATATCATAAACAGATCTCATAAACCTTCATTTTTTCTACATACAATACAGATTTTTTTCCATTGATTTATAGCCTGGGCACAAAGCTTTTGCCACAAAAATTAATGATGGGAAAAAATTTGCTACTTAAAAAATAAAATAACTTCCAGGGTTGATACAGCTGTAAGCTACATTTTTAGTGCACACTCTATAAAAAATGTTTCTACGTGCATAACAAGATGTTTTCACTTACCGGTCTCTAGCAAACAAAGACTGATTAGCAGCACCTTTGTTTGACAAACTAGATGTAAAAAGATTTGCAAGAAGCATTAAAGGTGCATGTTAGATGGTTAAGCGTGCATTTCAAATAGAATCATCCTGCAGCCTTTATGAATGGTCAGTGTACATGTAAGTAAGAATTGTGGTGCATAAACTGATTAATACCCGGTATTTTTTCTTTTTATTCAAAGACAGTACTATAATGGTGCAGGTTAATAGTTTAGAATGAAGTTCATGCCAATTGAAGACTGTTTCTAAGTAAAGGCGAAAGTGTGTAAAGTGGCTGGTCAACAATAAAACTAATTAAAATTGAAATTTCGATATTTATTTTTATTGGTATAATAATTCTATTTAATTTAATTTAATTTAATTTATCTTTAATTTAACTTGGGATTTTAAAGTCAGTGGTAGTTATGACTACATAAAACACCCCGAGCACAATTAACAATAAATAATAATTATTTTTAATAACAGTCTGTCATACCTACTAATGAGGGTTTCATCCACAGAAGATGATTTTGCAGAAGCTTTAGACACTGGTAGTACAAATGTAGGGAACACATAGTGGATGTGGTTTGTTATTAAGAACTTCAGTATGAGTTCATAAGCCAGGAGTCTCCCTTCTCTCCATTCCCAGCTCTCAGACATCAACACATCAGCTGAGGGAGATGTGCCTTCTGAAATGGCAACATAAAAAAATTAAAATGTATACAATGTATATAAATGTAAATTTTTCTTATAAGTAATAATGGGACATTCTAAATTTAAATTATCCGAGCCAACCTTCCCACCCCCCTTCCCCCATTGAAGTGCAGACATTGTTGGGGGTATTAACTGACACGCAGACAAAATGTAGAAATGGTAAACAGGAAGTTTTGGCAATACTCGATACTTGTGAAACGCCTGAAGAAGTTCTTGGTTCGCTCACTCGAGTCGACTAAGCTCCATGTGCTCTGTTGCGTGACCTTGTTTGTGTCCCATGATTCCACTACAGATTCCTACACCCTAGTTTTTTCTGTCGGCAACTTTGAAGTTTGCATCCAAGGGGTCAGAGGTTGATTCCCACAGGGGGTTCAGAATATTTTTGGAATGTTCCAATGAAGAGACAAAGTCTGCAGTATATCATTAGTTTAAACCAGTTTGATTTTTATTTTCCAATGTCTCATATTCATTTTCCTAACCTGAAACAAAGGGAAATAAAATTCAAACTGGTTTGAAAATTTTTAACCAAAAATTTTAACACACAACATAAATAGAAACTGAAAACTTGACTTTAAACAAATGTTGATATTTCAAACTGCACCACTGTTATTAAAACAGAGCAAAAAAAATACTTACCTGCAAGCAACTTAGCAACCTGTCTTATGCTGGTCCTTGTTGATTTGTGCGATTGCACTGGTGACATTCTACTGAGACCAACAGATAATGCTCCATGGATTTCAGTTCCTTTAAAACAAAACACAGTAGTGAAGTGAAGTGAATACTTTATTTACCCTCAGATTGTGAGTAGCTTTAACAGCTAATGTGTCCGAGCATTTCAACAGCACAATGGGTAAAGACCAGTCCACAACACTGGGAACTTCATGCCCTACTTTTTAAAAGCAAAAAAAAAGCATTTAGGACATGTGCGGCATTATCTTGATATTGATCTTCATGTCAAGGTCCCAAACAAGCCCATCACTTCTCTTCTAAAATGAAATGAAACTCACCAACACTACTTAATGAGTCAGCAGAGACATAACACAGATCAGGACTTAGCATTGGACTAGGAGTACGCTGAAATGGAACTCGGCTTTCCAACGCATGCTTGCTAATCTCGTCATCAGAGTTGTGGGAAATGTTTGATGTACTTGGCTCTAATTGGTCAGACCCTTGAGATGATCTTAAGTTTGCTGTTAATAAGTCTTTGTCAACCTTCCAGTCAGCGGCAAGCCCTTGGAGGACTAGCTTTAAGAACACTGGATTACTGCTGTCTTTGGCAACTGAAACAGAGCAATAAATATACTGACCGGGTGTACTTTAGAAACTACAAACAAACTGCAAATATCTTTTATCTTATTTCCAATTTGTGGTTTCATGATGTGGAGGCCATTGACTATCAGTTTAGTCTATTAACAAAATTTATTTACTGACAGAGGCCACTCAAAATACAATAGTTCTTCTAAATTTTTAATTCATTTAACGTGTTGTTTGCCTTACTAGGACTTGCCATCATACTAAATTTACCATGTTTGTTCCATCCATATCTGTTTGTTAAGGGACCAAAGAGTTGGACCATGTACATTACAGAAACAATTTTCATATAATAAAATACAGAGATGACAGGATTGAATGTTAATGAGATGCATGATAATGAAATGTATGCATCATGAATTGTCCTTGTTGATAAAAGTTTACAAAAACCAAATGTCAAACAACCCACTCATATATGAAGTACAAATTAGTAGACAATGCTTGCGTTCAATCCTGGATACAAGTATTTTAACATCCTTAAGGAAAGCCTCACCTAGATATTTAAAAGCAACACTTGTTGCTTGTCGCACAGTGGAGGCTGGATGCATCAGGTAGAGGTTAAGAGTTGAGAAGTAAAGAGGCCATTTGGGTAACAGAAACCCTGGAGGGATGTGCTGTGGATGAAAACCAAACTTTAGACATCAAGCATAAATAATCTTTTTGTTAATAGATCATGGTGTAAAGCAGGTCCGTAACCAGGATTTATAATAAGATTACAGTAAACGTTAATTGCTGGTTAAAGTCAAAGACGACAGTGCAGATTGCCAAATGATTATAGTTTTTAAAAAATTAAACTAGCAAACATTTGCTGTAATTTTACTAAGTCTAAAGGTAACTTGCACAGCATACAACAAGCAAATGCAGGGTACAGTAATAGCCCGCATTTAAGAACCTGAATTTTTCAATTCAGCCTAAATAGGTTCTTATATAAATGGTACTTAAAGCAAATTTAGGCTACCAAGGTTCTTAAAATAGGTTCTTATATTTTCATATGAATTTCGTCTGAATATACTAGAGTATAGTAGAGTACAGTACTTGCAAATACTTGGGGCATTATTTGAATGGCAAACACAATAGACATACAACATGGTACTTAAGCTTGAAAAAAAAAAAAAGTTTTGTCAAGTTACTTTTAAATAGATGATGATCTTAACTCAGCACTTTCTACCTATACACTTTTACAGCAACCCCACTGATAAGAACCTAACTTAAAAATTTAGCCTAAATAGGTTCTTATGCGGAGGGAGTTTAAAATGAAAATTTTAGCTAGCCTAACAGGTTCTTAAAACCCAGGTTCTTATATGCGGGCTATTACTGTAGTTGATTAGCTACTCAGTATGTACCCCCTAACAGTAATACAAATAATGCTCACCTTAATCAAGAAAATACAGACACCTAACAAGCCTTCCGCTTCATGAGCCTTGAGGAACTTGAAGTGTTCTCTGAACACAGCATGGTGGGGTAACTGGAAATACAACATTGAGTGTGTGAATTGCTATGTACATTATATAATTACATATATTAATATACCATTGCTCTTTTTTTCTTTGATTTCAAAGACACCAAATTGAAAAACCTTAAAAGGTGTTAGCTGCAGTTACTTTTTATTAGCTGATAAAAATTTTATTAACAAGTATCATACTTGAATGTACCAATAAAACATAAAAAATGTAACAATTAATGTACAAATGTATGCATGCATTGGAAGTTCATTACATACGGTACACATACATATACAAAGAATTGTTTTTGTAAGTCATTTTACCTTACTGATGCTTTGCGCAGTTTCCTGACTATGGCCGTCCCCTTGTGTCCCACGACACAGTCTGTTAATAACTTCTTGGAATGATGACAGTGCCACCTACATGAAAAACAATTTGAGCTAATTTTGAATTTTTTATATGTTTTAGTTTGGAGACTCCAAGACTAAGGGCTTCACTATACCTAATACTCCCATGAGACCAACTCTTAATCATTTTAAGTCATTAAAAAAAAGTTATCAAAAAGTGCTTAATGATAATTTAAAAGGAGACCTTTTAGATAAGCACCTTCAGTCATAAATTAAGCCAATGGGGAATAGTGTCAATCGCTTAATTTGCGAATAATGAAGGGGTTTTCCCAAAACATCTCCTTTTAAATTATCAGCAACTTTTGAAAAAAAACTTTTTTCAATGACTGCAATCCAAAGTGCAACACCGGCAGCAACAATTTTAATTATTCTAAATCAATTTTGCCAACTTGTAGTGTCATGCATGTACATGTACACGTAAAGTGGCTATCCCTCACCTCAAACTCACATCTTGATAAAATTGCTGACATTGCTTTAGTAGCATGTTCCCTGATACTCAGCTGAGGATGGACAAGCAGTGAGAAGAGAACGGAGTGCACTGAGGACATGATGAAGTCTGGCAGTGCTGTTAGTGCTGTCAGGCCAAACTGAAAAAAGAAACATGAAGCCTCTTACACCAAAGAGAAAATCAATGTAATCCACTATATATCCACTATATATTCACAGTTAAAATGCTGGACCCCAAAACAAATGCCAACTTAAAATTATGCCTGGTCTACGTAGTCAATTTTTTAATAAACCCCCTGTGGCATTTAATGAGAAAATACTCCATGCAAAGCCTCAGCAGCAGAAGAAATATATCTTGGTACACTTTGTGGAAGCTACATGTACTATTGTTAGGCTATTGTGCTGAAATTTGTGTATTGTGGTTTGAATCCTTTTGTTCTACATAATTTGGTGATTGCAATATCCACAACACCAAGAAACTGCTAGAAGAAGTTTAATTAAAGTACCAAAAACAAACACTGTGTGTGCATGACCTTTAGTTCTGTGGGTTAATCACAACTAACCTTGAGCAGGTATTGGGGTCCTTCCGAGGGTGACGTGTCCTTACTAGACGATGCTATTCCACTCCAAAGAAATTGGCACACCATAGCAGTCATGCCTATTTGATACAAACGTAAAACACAAAATTAAAATACATAAATATGACTTTAGAATTTTCACTAGATGTGTACTATAATAGTATAATTTATATCCATGAGTACAAGATGTGATGGACATGATACAGTACCCGGAAATTGGTTTTACATAGTTTAAGGTGATTCCACTGAATTGCATTGCGCATCCTTGCTGCGCATGAGTTTTTGCGTCATTTAGCGCGTGCACGAGCGCGCGCGCACACACAACATTATGGCTTTTCTTTCAGGTTAAGCTCAGAAGAGAAATAAATGGTCATTTTCTTCTAAACGAGCACGGTGACCCCCATTTTTTAATGCATAAATTTAAAATACATCCGGTTGACTACAATATATTGCAATTTAAAGAAAAGTTAAATACTCTACTTTGAGATATTTTTATTTGAATGCTTTAAAAAGTACGTTTTGAGCTAGTGCTGCTTACGCACGCACGAAGCAAAATCCTTAATTTCTTTCATAATCTCAATTCCAGTTTAATTAAAATAGTTTATTATGTAAGATTAAAGTCTATTTCGTTGAACTGCTTCAATATTTTAATGCTAGAAATGATTTTTTCTAGAAATGATAGTTCCCTTTTCGGATTATGAGGGTTTCTAGTATGAACCTCGTTGGTCATATGTTTACTATAATAGCCATCCAGATTGCACAAAAACGAGCACGGTGACCCCCATTTTTTATTGCAACAAGGTTTACAACAACAAGGTTTATTTGAACTGCAAATTACTAGTAAGAACTTAAACAATAAATAAATTAAAAATACATTCAGTTGCTGGTCACCCAAAATAACTAAAGAGCTAAACTAGTTGGGTGACCACATTTATTAATTTAAAGTAAATATTAGGTCAGAAAAGAGGCATTTTATATTTTACATACTTAATTAAGGAAGTAGATTACAGAACAAATAATTCTAAAGCATTTAAGTACAATAAAAAAGATAACAGTAGAAAAAAAAAAACGGAAAAATAGCAGAAATACCAAAATATAGCAATTAGTAGAAAAACTTAATAGAAATTAATGAAATGCATGGATAATTCTCTTTTAAATGAGTAAGGAGTTAGAATCTTAAATCTCTCATCAGTCTCATTCCATAGTATAGGTCCATTGTATCGAATATTGAATTTGCCATAGTTTGTTCGAATTTTTGGTACATAAAAAGTTGACCTAGTTGCAAAGCGAGGGTTGACATTATGCATATCTGAAGTTTTAATAAAAAAGGAGTCGAAAATCTTTGGTAATTTGCCGTGAAGGAATTGGTGCATGAAGTAAAGAGTTTGAAGTTTGATATGATCCTGAAGTTTTAAAAGTTTGAGTTGAGAAAACAAAGGACTAGTATGGGCATCAAAATCAGAAAAGGTAATTAGCCGGATCGCTTTCTTTTGCATTCTTTCAAGTGGTTTGCATTTTTGTAACGCTCATAACATAGTTATGAACTGGACAAAGTCTTAGAAAATTCTAAAGACTCCTTCTATTTCAGTGGAATCACCTTAACTTATCAAACAGATTACCCTATCTTTATTTAAGCAACCACTTTTTTGCATCATTCATTTGGTTGAGAAAATCTGACAATAATGTGCATACACCCTGTATATGTTATTTTCCCAGACTGTCCATAACATTTCAGGAGATCAGGATCATAGTGACAGGGTTTTCAAAATGGAAAAAAGTATCAGGAGGAAATTCGAAAATAGCCAGAGCACCAATGCGCCATGCTAGCGGCGCCGGGCGGCAAAGCTGCCCATGGGGAGGGTGTGGTAGGGGGTTCCCCCCTCCTGCAGGGGGGGTATGGGGGGCCTCCCCCAGAAAAAATTGAAAATCTGCATGCTCTGAGGTGCATTCTGGTGCATTTTCAGGACCAAAAAGTTATTTTTTAGGTCGTTGTACACTTTATTATAACCTAGAGTTTTTCTTAAATCTGACTCATTACCGGTATCAAGAGTTTCTTGAAAATTATGTTTACTCATACATATTACAATGCTTTTCCCATGTACATATTACATCCGAATAAAAATTGACCTCTTCCCCTCATCAGTACCTGTTATAACATGAATCAACTTTTGAAATTTATTTTTGCAGTCAGAGTTTTCCTACTTATTGAAAATAAAGATGAACAGTTTCATGACCAACGCGTTAAAGAAACCAAGCATAGTTATTTCAGCCTCACGTAATGACCTCGCAAATACAAAATTCGAGTGAAAGGCGGAGATTTAATTTTATTTTTTAGCGCTACATACAAGCTCCGTAAATAATGCATTGTTAGCTAAATTTCAATCGATGAGATAAATCAATTTTATTCCGCCGGCACAACTGTTTTAACTTTGTTTAGTTATCAAAGTAACAATGCTCTGCTAAACAAACAATTTCAGTAAAACTCCATGAAAACAAAAGGTTAAAAAATTTTATGTTAAGCGAGCCAACATAGTCGCGACTTGTCTGGCTGTGTCGGCTCCGTATAAAATTAATTTTCCATAAAGAACTGTAAAACATTCAGTTTCATCCAGTTTACTAATGATGAAGACTTGAAATTAAACTTTAAGTCTCACAAAAATCTTAAAAATGCCTTGGCTTATATCAAAAGTTAAATTTGAACAAATTTGCGTCGGCATAAAATTTATTTAATCGCCAGAGTCTGCCACTGTTCACATTCACGAAACGGCGCCTCACAAAACCAAACGTTGAATAAATAAAAGCATCCCTTACAAATTGCCTTGTTGACAATAAATAATTCAACCTAAGCGATACAATATTGTTTTCAAGCAATGTTTCATTCATAACAAGCACCAAAACTTATTTTCTGATCGACTGGGGGATTGTAAACAGAAACCCAGCGAACACTAAACAATTTGCATTTTAAAAAGTGTTTCATACCAGCAATCTCCTTTCTTTGATGTTTGAACCCAAACTGGGTTAAAAGCGGCTGTGATTTCTGCCTTTTCATCCGGTGACTGGGACCATTTTCTTAAAGAAAGCACCAAGTACAAAGCTCTCACGAATTCACATTTGCTTACGCAAGAAGAAACCAGTCACGAAAGGATCAAATGTCAGTCTTTCGCGGGAAAACGCAAATGGTTCCCGGTCCACGTTGAATGCTGTTGAATAAAAGAGCTACGATTTCTGATGCTGGAACGCGATCAATGGGCAAGAACAAAATATGTCATCTTTAACTTAACCCATAAGAATCGCAATTTTTTATTAATATTATTTTTTTAATTTTGACTTCCAAAAGTACCCGGCGCTAATGCTCGAAGTAGCCGGTGACTTGCGTCGGGCGCCGGTTACTTTTGAAAACCTTGTAGTGACTAAATAACTATTGTTACTCACACATTACAGCACCCTCTTTGGCCTGCCACGATGTTTCTTTTCCTGAACACATCTGTAACGACAATAACAACTTGGCTACAGCTACATGTAATATGAATGATGGCAATAACACACCTTCACATCCAAGGTATGCATGAGTAATTTTGTATCATTTCCACTCCAATTTTAATTTTTATTGAATTAACTTTCTGCCCTTTGAGTCTACAGAAAAGAAAAAACAATATTGTTCAAATTATACCAAACAGCATCGTGTTACATACAGTCAAAATTTTATTAATCTGCCACCTGCCATTAAGCAGCTTGTTGTCAAAGTTCAAATTCAAAGTACAATTTGTCACTATAATATACTGTAAATAAAACCCTCAATTAGCGATAACTTCTACATGTATTAAAACCCTCTAAGTCCCAAGAGTGACCAACATCAAACTTCTCCTCACATATCAATACTTCGTGAAGAGAAAAGCTTAGGAGAATCAATAAAATGATCACCAAAGGAAAATTACTTTCATCTTTTCACAAAATCTCCCAACTAATACTATAAGAAAATGTATGTAGATCAATCAGGAGAATTTGTATGTTGATATTGGGGCTTAAAGGGTTAAGCAGCCACAGCCACCTGTTGGTACAGACAACAGTCCAAAATAAGAAGTAGTAGCAGATAAAAAGTAATGATAAATAGTGATCTATAATTTCCTGGTAATAATTGATTTTCTACCACGCCTTATGCTTATTTCTGATGAATGCCTTACCATTTCCCCGAAGGTGGCTGTTTAGTCTAGGTTCGACTATACATGTATCAGTGTATGTGACATGTACATGAACTTTGTAAGTGAAAACAAAGTTAGAGGTGTTTGCACCTACCTTAACTAAGCTCCCATAGAATTCCTCCACTTGAGGCAGTGTAAACAGTTCCAAGAACTTTGACAATTTGGCTACACATGTGTTTCTGATTGCTGACCAAATATCAGTAATGCCAGCAATAATTACATCTTTTACTAAAGGAAACACATTACTGTTCACTCCATTTTCAGAGCTAGCCAGCCTTAACCAGTCCATAACGTATACAAATGTTTGATTCCTCACAACCGGCATGTTGGAAGCTGAAAACAAAATTCAATAATCTGCAGTTACTCTCCATAAATAAGTTACTATTTAGAGGTCGTTGATTTCTCCATTTACATATTTCACCAAGGAGCTTGGTTAATAGCACCCAATTGTTACCAATTAAGGGTCAGAAATTAGAAAACACTTTGACACTGTTACATGTATGACGCAATTTATCATCGACAACAGGACAGATGCATAAAAAACTGACATCAATTTGTTAGCTTAAGTATTAAACCTACAAATTACAACAATTTCATGAAATAGTATTAGTTAATGATCAACAAAGCAACATTCGCGTCTAAAAAAATTTGAGCAGAGGGTCTCGCCTGAAAAAAAAAAAAAACCTGCACAAGTAATGGGCAAAAAAAACATTTTGCAAGCTGAAAGAAATTCCCCTAGTCCTCCTGGACATTGGGCTAGTGGAGCTTCATGGCCTTGCTTACCTTTAACAACTGTATATTTAAAGCTTTTCAGCAGGTGTTCAGTTAGTTGAGCTTGAGCAAGAAACCTACGGGAAAAAATTTGGTTAAGTTAATTACATCCTGTGTAGTAAAAACAAATTTCTCTCTATGTATAAACAAGATTTTCATCTTCAGGGATGAAGTAAAGAGCTGGCCACCAGCTAATTTCACCGACTGAAAGAAAGCTAATCACCGGTTGAGATTTCACTGGGGTAATTTTGAAGGTTTACAGGTCGGAAAAGTCTGCTGCTCAAGCTTGTTTTAGTTTATGATCCTGTTTAGCTACATCACTGCATGTTTAGTAGAATTTATTCTCACAGGGTTCATAATCTTTTGAGCTTTTGAAATCCATGACTTTTCATGGCCTTTTCCATGACTTCTCCAAGTTTTCCATGACCTAAATTTGACAATTTTCTTGGAAATCATTGTGACAAGTTGCATGACTTACTATTTGATATCTAACCACACGACTTTCTGTTCTATTGTTGATTCAGCCAATGTATTGCTTGAGATCACAGAAACGTCAGCAGAACATAGCTCAACCAGATGTAGTTCGCGTTATTGATTACAATAAATCTTCGTTCTAATACTCAAATGCTGTTTCTTACAATCATCTTTCATTTTTGGGTACAATTTCACCAGTTTCTTTGTGGAAAAAAACTAAATCTATTTTGTACTTTTTAATAAACATCATTTTCCGAGGGGTGCATTTTCCATGACTTTCCATGACCCACTTTTAAATTCCATTACTTTCCAGGCCTCGAAGAGGAAAGTCTAAAATTCCATGACTTTCAAGGTTTTCCATGACCCATACGAACCCTGTCCCAGTCATGGTTTTAAAACGGGTGTCTGGAAAACCTGAATAGCGAATAGTGTGACCAGAGCGAATGGTCATGAATAGTGACAAATAGTCGCAAATAGTCACGAATACTCGTTGAATAGTCGCGAATAGTGATGAATAGTTGCAAACAGTCGTTTAATAGTCACGAATAGTCGCGAATAGTGACAAATGGTTGCGAATAGCAATGAATAGTCATTGAACAGTCGCGGATAGTAACAAATAGTCGTAAACAGTCACCAGTCTAAATGTGAGAAATGGTAGCACAAACATATATAATATTTGTTCCCAAGGCAAGTACTCATTTGAATTGTATCGTTTGTGCAGCTGCACTGCAGTTTGTAGTTATTGCAGTGGTGCCAAGCAAAGCATTCCCCCCCTAAAGTACATTAATGATTGATTATTCGAAATTTGAATCTGCTACATGTTTGTGCTGAAATTTCTCAAGTTTAGATCAGTGACTGTTTACAACTATTTGGCACAATTCGCGACTGTTCAACAACTATTCGTCACTTTTCGCAACTATTCGCTATTCGGGATTTCCAGACACCCATTTTAAAACTGATGACCATGCTCTAAAGATGTCTATGAAGTGCATCAGATTTGGTTGTTACATACTCCTGTGTACAAATTTTATACTATGCAACAACCAATCAGACACTTTCACAATATTTAAAAATTTTGCAGCATACTGGTGTACATTAAATTCTTTGGAATAAACTGGCATGTTTAAGCCAGCATTCAGACAATTTATTTTGCATGTCCTGGAAAGCATTTGACACAGCATTTGATTGCATGGAATACACCCTGGCTGGTCTATATGGACACCATGGGGGAACAGAAAGTGTCTGTTTTAATTAAATGTCTGTATTAGCTGGTGTTTGTAAAGTGTGGGGGTTCAACTGCTTAAATAATACAGTCGAGATATGTAAATGCTGAAGACATGAAGTACATCATACATGAGACTCGCCACTCAGTTTTCACGTAGAAAAATGATTCAGTAGATCTGCATATAAGATTACAGTGTAATCTTGTATGTTAAGTGCTTACGTTTTTCACGATCCCGTATGCAGTTAAACCATCGTGGCTAATTGAACATAAGCTTATGTTTATCTTGGTCTGTCTTCCTCAGATTCAAATGATTTAAAATAACATTCTGCCCACTCAAGCTAAAAAATTATCTGAAACTAGGCTGGATAACCAAACCGATCATGCATCGCTGGATAGAATAAACAAAAGGACTTTAGTTTGATGGTGTACTAGTTACTGAACTGTTTTTTTGCCACCTCGAGCGCAACCATCAGAACCAATTTTATACAAATAAGCTGAACTCTTACCACTTTAGAAATTCGTCGAGTAACTCATTTAACTTTGCTTTAAACTTGGATTCATCCTGAATTCGTAAAGAACCAGACGATCCCCTGCGAGCCAAGTGTTCATCTGCTACAGAATAACAATCATCCAAATTCGTATTGTACTCCGACCAGCCAAACCGCCGCTCGAAGAGATAAAAGGTGAACGAATCCAGGTCCTCTTGCGAAGGTATACAACTATCTGGCGATTTACTCGGGAAAGGGTTTGCAATATCATTTAAGCCGTTCCGAAGCCATTCTTTCTCGCAATCGTCTTCATCTGAAGGCCCTCCATCGCCAACAGGAAGAAGCGTTTCTCTCAACTTTTGTAAAGCAAGGATTTCTTCTTCTGCACAAGAAGCATTTTGCAAAGTGGAAAGCCGAAAACAAAACTTTGCCGAAGCGTCTTCGTTTTCAGTCATCATTGAATCTTTAGCCAGATTGAAGGCTTGGTTCTCATTATTAACCAACGGGAGATGTCTGCAATAACCAGGTGTCCTAATGCATCCTAATGCATATGTCACTCTTGTCTGAATATAAAAGCGGAAAACCAATTCAGGCAAAACAACAAAATACCGCCATTTTTCGTACCCAGCGAAGATTTATTTTGCCACGTGATCCGATTGGTAACGAGCGTTGTCGACGATTATTCGGCGACTGTTCGGTACAGCGTAGAGCGAGGATTGTTTGTCTTGAAGGGATAAATCGGCAAATAGTCTGCTGAAGGTAGGTTTAGGTTTTGTTTTTGTATGGAAAATTGCCAGTAGTAAAAAGATGCAGAGGAAATAAGCACAATTTTGAGCAGCACTTTAACTTTTACAACTTAACAATGGTTTCAGCAAAAACAGTTGTCGGCTAGCTAGCAATGAAAAATTATCGCGTAGCTGGGAACTGAAAATGCAGGTCACGCGGTAAAGTACATAAGCTTAAGTACTCAAGTTAAATAGTCAGGTTAAGATTGGCTTTTCCGTCATTTTATATGTAGACAGTGCAATATAAACGAGTCATTGTCTCGGTCAATAAATAAACTGATGGCCTCGAAGCAAACTCGCAAAGACAAGTGTGCAGAGAACTGCCAATGAATCGAATTGACCCTTCAGAAATCTAATACAGTGTTTGTACAGGAATCCGATGACAAATAATTTTGAATTGTATTCTGCACAATTTATGAATCGCAAAGTTAAGGTACTAGGCAAAAGATTGTATTTTCCAGGATCCAGTTACGTTTCTTAATTTCCCATGCATTTATTCGTTTATATTTTTTCTACGAACGGTCACTGAACACCCACCCATGAAACCGGAAGGTAAATCTGCAAATGAATAATTAAAAACGTAAATGGACGCTTTCAAATTTGGAGAATACAATACTTTGACTGGTATCTTAACTTTGTGATTCATAAATTGTGTAGAATTGATTTTTAAAAAATAATTTATTTAATTAATTAATTAATTTGCCATCAGATTCCCATACAAACACTGATATTTCAGATGGTGTTGACTACGCTTCAAGATGGATGTCAAAACAACTGGATAGTAATTTATCCATTGGATAGCACTATCCATGCTTCATGCTTTTAACAACTGGGCCCAGCTGTAGACATACATGCAGCAAGTATGCACCTGGAGATGATTTTAAAATTCTTCATTTCTGTTTCACTGGGCCAGTGGGGACCCAAATGTATGTGAGAAGGTTCTAAATCTGCTATCAGATAAATTTGCTTCACTAATGTGCCAAAGTCAAAACGTTATGAGGCTAATTACAGTAATATTTATGTATTTTATTCTGCCATTTAATTCTGCAGTTTGCAATAATGTTGAAGTGCTTACAGGCAAGTTTTGTGTTCCCTGCTTCTCGGCATATTCTTCGGAAGCATATGAGAACAATGAGTCAATCATTTTATGATTTTACACCTGAGAACCTCAAAGGAGAAGAGATCAGCTTGTCAAAGTACAAAGGAAGAGTGGTGCTGATTGAAAACGTGGCCTCTCACTGAGGAACAACTGTAAGGGATTATACCCAGGTATGTCAAACTGGAACATGAACTAGTGATTATAAATATTTCATTTATTGCAGTTCTATGCATCCCTAGGTTCCTACCCATCCATTTCTAGCCTAGTCATTCCTCTTTACATTGTAATGTCTACAGAGGGCAGACTAAAAAGGAATTTAAAATGTCTATACAGCCTATAGGTTTTTTTTTTGGTTTCCGTGTCTCTTTAATGCATAAACAAGTATTAGCTCTAAAAGAAATTTTTGGATTCTGCCACTTTTTCACTGCAAAATTGAGCTTCATAGTTCCTGCTTCGGCCACGCCCAAAGAAGTGTCAGGAAGCACGAAGTTTTCTTGCCAGTTGTTTGAGTATTTCATGCTGCCAAACCATCTAAACTTGAAGAATTCTTATTGAAAACACACCCAACTACATAGTGCAGTGGTCGTCAAGCAAATAAACAAATGCAAAAGTTTCGAGATGCACCTAAACTGACGTCACTTGTCACCAATCTTTGATTACGCAGTCAAGTTCTTTGCGCGTGGCCGAAGCGGGAACTTTAAAGGTAGATTTTGTGGCGAGAAAGTGGCGGAACCCAAAAGTTCCTTTTGAATACTGATTAAGGCATCATAGAGATACTAAAAAGACAAATATCCTGTAGGCTGTATAGTGAGTTATTTTTAATCTGCTAAGTGAAGGAAGTATAACACTTTCCTTTTGTCCCTGTGCACTCTCCTCATGCAGCATATTTTGTCCCAAACTCTTTAATATGCAGAAGAGAGAGTCAAAAGAGAGAGAAGCCAATTTTGTTAATCAGTGACTAATCAGTGGGATTTGGGTGTGGTGGTGGTGGGGGTGGGGGGTGGGCGATGGGAACAGAAAAATCAGGTTCTTTAGCGGAGAGAGACAAGTTGTAAAAACCACGGACTAATCATAATGAACTGCACCTTTTGTGTTGTACTCCTTCACAATATCCCCAATTTAGTTTTATACATTTTGCAATCACTCCGAAGAGTCAACAAGGCGCAGCCAAGTTGACTACCGCTCATAGAAAACGAGGGCGAGTGGTCTAATTATTTTAGTGGAAACTCTGAAGGATAGCAGTCTAAACCCTACAATTTTATGTACTTTTAGGCCAAAAATCAAGAAAAATTCTCCCTCCAAAGAGCAACATGTGCGCAGTTGTGTGCTATCAGCGAATGGTCAACAGGGGGAGAAGCAATCAGATTCAGGGATTTCTAACAGAACAGAGCTGAGCTTCTACTAATATGCTACTCTGAAATCTTTGACTACTACTGTCCTCTTTCATTATTTTTATATGTAGATTTTTTTTTTCAGATGAACGAGCTCATGGATAAGTACAGTGAAAAGGGGCTTGCTATTCTGGGTTTTCCCTGCAACCAGTTTGGTCACCAAGAGAATTGCGCCAACAACGAGATTTTAAACTCCCTGAAGTATGTACGGCCAGGGAACGGGTTTATACCCAAGATCGATATGTTCGGTAAAATATCAGTTAACGGCAAACATGCTCACCCTCTGTTTGTCTTCTTGAAGGAGAAACTGCCACGCCCGCATGATGATGACGAACAGTTAATGAGCGATAGTAAACTAATACTTTGGTCCCCGGTGCTACGATACGATGTGTCGTGGAATTTTGAGAAGTTTCTTATCGATTCAAATGGTGTGCCTTTCAAACGATACAGTAGGCACTTCCACACAGCGGACATTGCGCCGGATATTGAAGCGCTGTTGTCAAAGAAGTAGCTTCAAATAACGTTTGATAATTTGAGAATGGCGCACTGTTAAGGGAAAAATGAGCACTCGACAAATCCTAAAGATTTCCATGTCTGTTAGAAAGCGTTGGCGGTACTACTTGTGTGGCGCAGAAGTTTCTGAGCAAGCGTTCACTTAATTTATTTAAAGCATGTTCAACAGGGAAACGAGCCAGCAAGGCTGAAAGACACGGGACCGGTGCCCTGAATATCAGAGATTGTTTCTCGCAAAAAAAAAAACGAAACGTAACCTTAAACCGCGCAAGAAACGTCGCTGACACTCAGGTTCGACTCAGTTTAAATGGCCGGGAAACGACTGTACCCTATTGATCCGGATACGCGAATTCAGAGGTAGCTCGCCAATATTGGTCTTCACTCCAAGCTAGTCAGCTAACTTTTAAGGTCTGGTCAAACAAAGTCGCAAGGAGACGCACGTTTCAGGACTTCGCACACAATATGCGTTGACTTGCATTCATTTTAGCCGGGATCAAATTTGACTCGCAAGTCGGTACAAGTTTTTCACCGTTTGGCCGTACAAAACAATAATTTGCTAAGTCTTTGTTAACTTCAAGTACTGAATTTCAGCGCGCACGGTAACATTGAAATGGCTTGTTGTTGTTGCGAGGCCATTTGATCACCCAACGTAAGCGTGTACAGAAGTTTAACTTGCAGCTACTTGCGACCACTCGTACTTCCTTTGACCAGGCTTCACAAGATAGGCTAAAAACCGCGTTGTTTTCATTTCCAACAGATGTTTCAAAGTGGCAAAATGTATTTCAGTGGACACTGTGCTTGACCGATACCGTTAGAGATTTTATTCTTACATGAACAAAAGAGAAAGGAGAGTGGTTCATTTTTCCCTGTTTCGCATTCAAATGAAACGTTTTCAAAGAGATGAACGTGCGCGTTAGTAGTACACCTCGAGATATGTGAGGGAAGACACGCCTGCAGGTATTGGTTATTCAAGATGAGAGTGTTAAAGTAGACTCTGAAAGATTTGTGTTGTGTGTATGATGGCCTACACGTAAACATGTGTGTGTACGCTTGATGTTGACAACACAACCTGGATGTTTTGAAACGGTTGGAGAACGTGACGCCAGCTAGTGTACACACCCTTGCGTGACTTCATGACGGATCTGATGGAAACAGCTTTAAGCAAGTTGTCAGACCTTGAAGGGAAGAAACGACTTCCTCCGTTGGGGTTTGTTGAGGACTTGTTGGGTGAAGAACGAAAAGTGGGCGTGTCAGTACCACCGCAGGATACAGGGAAATAAGGAATATTTTTGAACATTCGTAGTTTTGCATAACTGAACTTAGAAACAAGAAGTGTTACATTCTATTTTGGTTTGAAATATTTATATGATAACCTGAAACAAAAGAAAATAAAAACTGACCCCACAAAAGGTATGGTCCGCCGTCTGACTGTTAAGATCGATGTTACTTATCACACGTGTTCAACACAATCCACCATACCGGAAAAGATGGCGACTGGTACATTTACCTGTAATTTCTAGCGCAAGAAAACCCTAAAAACGCTCATAAAAACTCTACATGAACAGTGTTGTAAGTACAAAGACGAAGCTCGCAGAAATGTGGCTGTCTTTGTGCTATATTGGCTGTTGGATTCTTTTCCATATGTTGGATTGCCGAAATAGGGAACTTATTTTCGTCCCTCTTCCAATTCTAAGTCACACCCCTCTCGCTACTGTAGATCGTGGCCGCAAACCTGAAAAGCTTCCATTCGGTGAAAAAGTTAAGTTCTTTGTGAGTACAAGCTGCTGCTAGCTGTTCCTTATTGTCAACCGAGCGGGCTAAAACAAGCAATAAAATTTTACAAAGCACTTGCTTGGTTTCGCTTTATTGGCTAAAAAGGAACAGCAACAATGTAGCAGTGTGCGCAAGCACAAGAAATACACCTTAAGCTTTCCTGGCATAAAGTCCTCATGGAATCCCCCTTTTGGCGATCATTTGAGTAGCACGAGAAACGGGATCGAGGATTTGAATGGTAGGGCCTGATACTTTGTTATCCTGGACCAAAACTTTAAAGTTTTCGTTCCTACCAGCCTCCCACGCAGTCGTTTTTAGGGGAGATCGGATTGCACTCGCTCCCCGAGTGCAATCCGATCTCCCCTGAAAACGACTTCGTGGGAGGCTACGTTCCTACGGGCTCGCGACAGGGCTACCCTTACTACGAACCGTGATGCAACAATCATTCAGTCATGTATCAACAGTCGCCTCCATTTACGGAAAGTCACGCATTCTGGGACACGAAAACCAACCAAAGTCTGCACTTCAAGGCGTTTATTTATTGAGCATTCCACGATAAAAAAATTACAAATTCAGCAAAAAAATTTCATAACCATATTCTAACAACTAAATTTTTAAGTGAATGACAGTCTGTTTACAGGCGTTCCACGTCGTTTCATGTACAAATTTTACAACAAGTCACTTGTGTCTTCACTCTCTGCTTTCAGCGGGTTCTCTTGGAGGCGCCTGTTTCTGCTGCATACAGCTGCGTGCAACGGACTCGAACAACCTGCAAAGAACAACAAACGCACAGTATTACTGTTGAGGGTCGTGAATTTGAGTTGTACGATTTAGTTAAAGGAACAGATATCAAGTATTGCTTTTAGCCGATCAATGTTCACATTAAACCTGGTTCCCAGGATCCCTCTTCTGCTCATTTCCGAGGTAATTAGAAAGGTCCCTGGGAACGAGGTTGTCCAGCACTTCAAAATGTTGTGACGGACGTTGTGACGTCAGTTTGCGAGCGTCAGATTACGTCATCTTGTGAGCGCAGTAAATTCTTATGAAGAGAATCACCCGAGAACAGAATTTTAACTCGTTATTTGCATTCCGACTGGCCCTTTGGACTCGCCAAAAGAGTACAAACTCGAGAAAACATACAGCGACACTATACACTAACATGTTTATTTCAAATTTCTGTTAACATGCTTATTTTAAATTTATTTCAACCGCTTACTTTTCGATCTCAGGGGCGCAGTGGACGAACTCGTGCGTCCAAAACTTGTATTGATGATTCTTGATGAGCTCAATGAAAGTGATGAGAAGTCCCCATGGATGAGGCCTGTTTACAATCAATCGCTCCAGCAAAACCCTGTCAGAAAAAATATATAACGCCACAAGTCAGAAATTCAGCAATGAGGAGATAAATCAAGATAACAATTCTTGCATTACAAATCAGAAAAGTTTCAGGTAAACAAGGAAACTTCATTTTTGGCGATCACTCGCACGTACCTTGTGATCTGTTCTTGAATGGCCTCTGTGTTGGCTTCAGCAAACAAGTACAGCAGAACACAGCTGAAGTAATGTGTGTGGCTGTTTGGATAGCGTAACTGGTTTGCAATCGCATTCAAGAATAGGTATCGACCTGAAAAAAGCAAAGCGTACAAGTATTAGGTAAATAATTTTGTCTTTGAAAGACCACTTCGACCAAGCTTCCTTTACATCCGTCGTTTTCCCCTTCGACAACAACTTCCCTTAGATTCGAGCGCAGACGGGAAGCGGTACAAAACTTCCAAGATCTTTCAACATCAACTGATTCTTTCTTACGTCCGTGCTATCAATTCAATTCGTTAAGCTATTTGAAGTCTCCTTCAGTCATAACCACTATTTGAATGTCACGCAATACTCCTGTCTCCTTACTGGGTTCCCTGTGCAGGTACTTGCTTGGGCTCAAACAACAGGAACGAAGTGTCATGTTACTGACAAGTGCAAATCAGTAGTCGCTATTTTCCCAGATTAGTTTGCTATTTTATACCTTCAGTATCCAGATCCACAGCCAAGTTTTGGAAGATGTCCATGTGAGATGAATGAGTGATGGTTGACATGGAGGGGGTACCGCTTTTGCTGTGTATATAGGTGATGGCCTGTGTGCCAACGTACAGAACAAGTGCGTTCATGAGAGGCACATTGTACCGTGTTCCTGGTTCATTAGATACCTAAAAAAAAAATAGTAAAATAGTTCAGAAGTGTTGATCCAGACGGGTTTCTTGAGTCCAGGCCTTCCACTCCGCCGTCTGGCGCCTAACAAGTAGATTACGGACGAAAGATTTCTTGACAAAGGAAGGTTTAAATTTGCCATTCCGACAATTATTTCCACTAAAAAGGAAAACAAAACAACACTACGATTTACCTGCAAGTGCGTTCTTAGTTCAGTCAGGAACGTCACTGGAGCACGAGTCTTCAGATACGAATCCAAATCCTGAAGGAAAAGAAAAAGAATGTTTACTACTCGATCAACACTTTGACGTGCTGTTGCCTAGATCATAAACATGAATCCATTTTACCTTCTTGAAACTGGCGGGCTGGATGGCCGACGCGAAGTTGGTCAGGATGCGCGGCGAATGTGCGATGTCGGTCAGTAAGTCAACCTGTTTTGGCAGCAAAGACACAAGAAAATTGTTACGAACGGGAAACAAAACGGAAAACATTTTGTTCATCACGAGAGGTTTAACTCTTGACTATTTCGTGTCCATAATTAGCGTTTCATTGAAATACACGAGCGTTTGCGGACAAGCGGTCGAACGCTTTGCTACACCACAATAAAACAAGATGAACGTCTGGACTCCAAATATGGCGCATCAATTTAGTAATCATACCTTCAAGTTTGGCGTGAAGGGGTCTGGGAGCCTCATGTTCCGTGGAAAGGCACTGAGGATGAGGTTTCGCATCTGGATGCAGTTAGGAGGGATGACGTCACAAAAACTAAAGTGGTAATCACACAGGAATTCTGGGAAGTCATGGAGGAGAACCAGCAACACGCGCAATGTGCCCTGGGTAGAGAAATCACAACAAAAGAGCATGAATTTTCGTGACGAAAAAGTCAATCTTTTGCAAGCCTTGGTTCAACAATATGGGAAAGCAGAGTAAAACAAAAGTAAAGCATGCTCGGAACTTCTTGTTTCACCACCGCGAGAAGAACTTATCGCAGTTTCTGTAGCATGAAGCGACTAGGAGTATTTCTACTCCCCCCCCCCCCCCCCCCCCCCCCCTGGATGGATGATAGTCCATCGCAGGTTTACCGCCAGCATTCTGTCAGCTTTCTCCAACAGTTCAGTTGCTTAGGGCTGCTACTAACCTTGTAAAGCAAATGTGTCTGTTTAGCCAGTTCAGCGTTCCTCAAGAATGGCGCTAAAAACTTGAATAGGTCGATCAGAAGCTGCTGAAACAAAACCCAGCCCTACAAAAACAAAACACAATGGACTGGATGAGTTACCGTCCTTCAAATAAGATTATCAAAGTTATATTGATACGAGTTAGGACACACTTCAAACGATGAGAAGTGCATGCAATTTTTGTGTGCGCTTACACGAAGTATCACTCCCTAGATGACTTCGTAAGTACATATATAGCCCCAAACATGCACGCTTTGCGGATACGTTGCTGGTTGTTACGTTCTTACTTGATGTAACCTTCAAAACTGGTTTGGTTTATTGCCTATATTAAGGTGAACGCCGCCGGCTTACCTTCTGTTGCGGTGTGTTCAAAAGAAGTTTAGACATCAGGAGTCGATGTGATATCAGCTCGAGCCAGGCGTACGCGAACCCTGATGCACGGGAAGGTCGGAGGGCATGGAATACAGTGCTAAAACAAATCACAAATCACAAATTAAGATGACCCTTAATTCTTAAAAATAGTTCTTTTTTATACTCTCTGTTGTTATGGGTACATCACAAATCTGCAAATACCATTTCTATTCACCAATTTTGCTTTTCTAGTCATCACAAATTGAATATGGAACAACGTCTCTTAGCAGGAATAACCAGCGAAAACGCATGATCAATTCCAGCATTTGATTACGTGATTCATGGAAGAGTACTCCGTTAAAAACTAGAGGATAAGATGCTGTGATGAACTTAGAAATTCTCAGCATTAACAATTTAAGAAAAGCATGCCGATCAGTTGAGAGAATTAATATTTCGAGCATAAGCGGTCTCACCTGAAGGTCTGAAGGACCTGGAAGTTAATGGCCTCCAGGATGGGTTCTGGTTGGTTCAGCTCCACCAGCAGCATAATAAATATTCGGTGATATGGCAGCTGTTGAAACTCCGTGTGACGCATCTCGTGATCTTGGAACAACACTGTGGCCACTGTACCAAGAACCTGTCACGGTGAACAAGTTTATAATTATGCAGCATTAAATTAAAGGCATTAGGTCACGCTAGTTTGTTAAGGTGATTCTGTCACGACCAAGGACCTGTCATGGTAAACAAGTGCAGTATTAATAAAGAAAGAAAGAAAGAAAGAAAGAAAGAAAGAAAGAAAGAAAGAAAGAAAGAAGAAAGAAAGAAAGAAAGAAAGAAAGAAAGAAAGAAAGAAAGAAAGAAAGAAAGAAAGAAAGAAAGAGAAGAAGAAGAAGAAAGAAAGAAAGAAAGAAAAGAAAGAAAGAAAGAAAGAAAGAGAAGAAGAAGAAAGAAAGAAAGAAAAGGAAAGAAAGAAAGAAAGAAAAGAAAGAAAGAAAGAAAGAAAGAAAGAAAGAAGAAAGAAAGAAAGAAAGAAAGAAAGAAAGAAAGAAAGAAAGAAAGAAAGAAAGAAAGAAAGAAAGAAGAAAGAAAGAAAGAAAGAAAGAAAGAAAGAAAAAGTCTTTATTCATAGTTTTAAATCAAACGTTAAAACTTACAAAGTCATAAATTGAGATGGAACTAGCTAGCTATTTAGAATTAAAAAAGACATCTATTTACAAAGCACTTCTTAAACCTCTCTGTGTTAACACGTGGGATCTGGTAAGGATGCGTCCTACCTCGTAGAGCCCGGTTCTTAAGTGGGGGGAGAAGATCCTGCAAGGGATGCGAGGAAGTACCCATAATACTTTTCCGGAGCCTCACATCTCTGTCTTTAACAAACTGTTGTTAATATTAAAAGCATTAGGTCACGCTAGTTAAGGTGATTCTGTCACGACCAAGGACCTGTCACGGTGAACAAGTTTATAATTATGCAGTATTAAATTCAAGGCATTAAGTCACGCTAGTTGAGGTGATTCTGTCACGACCAAAGTTCTGTCACGGTATATACACGTTCTACATGTGGTCACGCTAAATAGCAATTCTGTCACGCGCTGGTTACCACTTACCCTGCTAAGAAGATTAATCTTTGTCACGTTGTTAGAGGCATCTCCTGAATGACGCACCAACAGCGCTATCAAACGACAGTACGCATCCAGAGTGTTGTAACACTTGGCACGCGCCATGGTCGGACTGTTTGGCTGAAGGAAAAACAAAAGAGTATTGCATTATGAAAGTCTCGAAAGCACTGCCGGTTAATTTTTTTTCTGTACTTTGACGCAACTGCTGTAGCAGTATTATTTCTTATAGTTAAACCTATAGATACTTATAGGGGAGGTCACAAGAATCAGGAGGCTACTAGCCCGGAGTTTGCAATGAACATCGCAAGTAGCAAGTTTAATTTGTACAGCGTATTCGATGATAAAACTTACGTGATCTCCTAGAGCTCTGTAAGTCACGTCAACACAAAGCTCTGTACTGATGCGGAAAAATCGCGTGATCAGATCATCCGTTCGAAGAATGCCCTGCTGATGAAGCTGAAATGAACACAAAAGAATACCAAGTTAGAACATCCCATCAAATGGCACAAGTGTTCCACACACACGCACGCACGCAGAAGAATTCTCACCAGAGCAACGAAGGTGGAGAAGGCCTTCTCGCTTTCTTTTCCTGCTCCTGGCTGGTGGCAAAGACGAACCCATTCTCGTAACAAGTACTCGACCTACAACACAAACGTGAAAAAAAAGCTTTAGAATCAATCGAATGGCACCAGCAAATAGCGGCGTTACAGTTATCTGTTATCTCAGATATAAAATTTGGCTAAAGTTACGAGTTTCTTTTCCATCTGATCTTACTCATTCCAATAAACGGCACGCAACGCATGCAGAAGCGATGACGTTTCACAAGGGGTCTTTAATAATTTTTAGGACATTTGTCAAAAAATTTAGGTAAATAAAAGTAGCTGACAACTTCTGTGCTAAGTGTTCAACAAAAGTTGCGTTATCTTGGCGTGACATCCAATATACCCTAGAGCATCAGGGATGGGTTAATAAAATTTGTATTGTATTGTACAATGCAAGGTCAAACGCTGTCTTGAAATTGCTTACACCTTTTGTTTTAAGAGAATGGAAAGATTTCTGTTTACTAAATCTTATAGAACGCATCAAATATAATTTGTCTCTTTCGTTTATACTTTAAATTAGTCCTTTCTAACTGCCCAGGAGTATTTTACTTTGAGTTCTACGCAACGATTTCTTATTGAGTTGACTTGATTTCTTTTCCCAGTCCTATTTGGTTCCACAGATCGGTCGATCGCAACAGACAACAGATCCCGTCCACTCGCACGACGACGTTAAGCGATGAAAGTTGTAAAATTTGAGATTCGACCGTAAAAATCCATTTTCTCATTTCAGATGGCGGATCTCAAAAGGAATACAAACAATGCACCTAGTTCCCATTGCTCTTCGGTTCAATTCAGGGAGTAATCATCACATCGTAACATCGTAACACCAAAAATTCCATCCCTTTTCCGCTTTCGAACATTAACCGATGACGTCATAGGAATGACGTCATCACTTAAAAATCATACGCTAGATTTCTTTAGGTAGATGACGGTAAACAAAGAAAGTTCACATATTTCCTCAACCTCGAAGGGCTGGTTAACCTGAAATGTCAATATAGAGGCTATCTGTTTGAATAGAGATGGTGACAGATGTATGATGATAAATTGTCATAAATTAAGACGTAACCGAAAGGGTATCAGGAAGGCAGAAGACAGCTGATATTTTAGGCTCAGAGTTGTTATTATTTTATGACAATCAGAAAACAATAAACGTCCAAGGTACCTTTTCGTGCAAACCAGGTGGATCCTCCGCGTAACCGTGGAACGTGGAGCTCACGCCTGAGGACACACCTGAGGTCAAGGATGTGGGCCCTCCAGGGGCCTTGTTGTCACCCATTTCGTGGTGTGCTCCAACAGACTGGGATACGGGACCATTGTGTGTGGCCTCCAACAACGACGACAAACTGAAAATTGCAATATTACAACATTATCAGGATTTGAAGGCCTGCAACAAACAAATTACCAGAATACTCTACGTTTCCCTATTTGCAGTGAAACTCAGTTTCGTTTACGAGTACTTTCTATTGAACAGAAGCATGGGAATGACATTTGACATAATGAATTCTAGTAATCAGTTGTAGTCAAGTGCTGCCATTGAGAAAACTGCGTATTCTACAGAGACTAAACATACAGGTCTCAAAATAACGGCCGGTCAACGGACAATGTCCGGCCAAAATGACGATTTGTCCGGACAAAATTTTGGTTCGGCGGTCATTTTGACCGGTCACGAACACAGCTTTCAAATAAATAACACAAAAAAATTTATTCGCAGTATTTCTTTAAATTTTACAGTAAAATCATAAACTATCATAGCAGCTTGCAGTCACAAATTTGTACAATACAGATGAGACGGTCACGCTCTGCGGATTTGTTAGCGGTTTGCTTAAATAAAACAGGAAACATCCACGTCTGTAAATACGCTAAACAGGCAACAATGAACATCGCATCAATCAACGTCTGCTACAATCTTGGACAAAACTGTTGAAACACTTAGCAAATTTCCACTTATTTAGCCAACAGAGTTCAGTTTTGCAACCCCTTCCCCCCATTTCAATGTTGTTAATGCTTTAGTGGTTTTAAAACAAAGCCTGTCGAACCGCAAACCACAAGAAACAACATTGAGTAGGGGGGAGGGGGATAAGATATTTTAACCCGCTTGCAAGTGGGGACATTTGTGAAAAGGCGTGAAAATCGTATGTTTCAACTAGTTTTGTCCAAGATTGTATTAACGCGTACGCAATTACAGTTTGAATTGTCAGGCAGGCCGAGAAAAATAGCACTCGTAAGTGGATTTAAAAAACTATATGCACCTTTATAAAGTACGAGTTTGTAGCGTGTTTTTCACCAGCAAGATCATGAGAAAATAATAAAATCATTAAACGCTTTGAATGTTAAGTCAGCAATGTTTCTTTAAATTGCGCCTATTTCGCAACTGAACGTGTCCCCATGTGTGCTGACAAGTTGACCACCTAAGACGTGGTGCTACCAGAAGTCCATAACTAGAAGTCCACATCTGGTATTGGGGCGCGTGCTATGTCTTTCGCGTGTAGGCTATTTTTAGAAACTGATGTCTCGCGAGAAAATGACGTAACCCACTATTTCGACACGATTGGAGTTCTAAGTTGCGGCCGAATATTTTGGAAAGTGGCAGGTGAAATAAATCAAATCACATCAAAACACTTGACAGGCCATTCTCTTTAATTCTTACATTTCGACAGAAGTAGTATCGTAGATAGTGATTTCAAACGTCTGTTCAGTGGCATTTGAAGGCGAGTGAAAAAGCAACCCGTCGCCGGGTTTCCGTAGACAAACTCACAAAACAAACAGGTCGACTTTTTATAATTTACGAGAGAATTTATGAACAGAAGTTCCCCAAACTTTTAGTGTGTCTTTATTTTGTACAGCATATCCTCGTGTTAAAATACTGAACAACATACACAACACAATAGCTGCACACTACGAAGTGCCCGAGAAGCACAACTTGAATTAAACTTTTGACGGATGTGAATGAAATCATCATTGTTCGATGAATTAAACTCGTATTTCTATTCATATTAAAACAAGTACATTACCTTAGTCAGTCTTTTGTTTTCATGCCGTCCTTATAATTCCAAAAACATGCGAAACTCGCCAAACTTGTCGTTTTCTCTGAATGTTGTTCTCAAACGAATCAAACTTCATTCTGTTCATTCCGCGCTCGATGTTGAGCGCTTCAGGGACCACGGTTTTGTTTTTCAAAATAGCAACGAACCTGTGCCAAAATGCAATTGCTCTCTTAATGCCTGTCTTCATCTTGAGAGTACCATTAATCTTTAGTGTCTTCGCATTTTGAATTTGACTCGGAATTAGTCTATCTTGCCCGCTGCCATTTCGTATTCTGACTCCAAAACACGGAGGTCCTCTCGCTTATTTGGATGCTCCGAATTTTTACAACTTCGATGCTATCGTCATCGATGAAAGATGGCCTGATGATTCTTGTCCGGACGATTTAATCCTCACAAAACGGAAATTACGATGACCAACAAACAGAAATTTCGTAATCCGTTCGCTCGAGTTCACTCGTCCTCTGCAGTTCTGCTTTTCTTCAAAAATTTGTTCAACCAATCAAAGGCGCGAATTAAAAAATACTTCAATGTGATTGGCTACTTGTTCGCGGCAAAGCTGTTCTAAAAATAGCCTACACGCGAGGAGCGCGAGGTACACGCGAAAGACATATCTCAAAGCCTATTACCAGAGATGTAGACTTCTAGTTATGGACTTCTGGTGCCACTTAATTGTCAAAGAGAGTTCCGGTAAACGTTTGCTCGTACTGTACAAAATAAAAAAAAATGGTCTCTGCGTCCGGCGTCTACAGATTGAAACGATAACTCTCGATATCTTTTATTCTAGCCATGGCATTCAAGTGTTTCTCACCGATTCTATCGAAGTCTTCTTGTGTAAGGCTACTTCCGCGGATATCTATGATTAAAAGTACTTTGCCATAATTATATTTCAGCAGCTCAATCAGGCACCGCAAAGAACGGGCTGAGTTCTCTGTTGTAGGCGACGTTGAAAACTTGGAGAGATCCATGATATTTGAAATGCGAAGTGACGTAGGCTTTCTCGCTAGTCTTGAAGAAAGAGAACTTTTAAAAGAGGGCATCTTATAGGAAGCTCGATGAACAACGAGTTCGTAACTTTGCAGTGACTCAAATCCAAATAGCGCAAGCACCCAATCTTCAAAGTTTGAGTGAAGTCTGGAACGACTTCTTTCTTATGACCGATCCACAGTGCAATAAAAACATCAATTCTCTTGCATCGGCTTAAGATAGAGCAGGAGTATTTCTCGTGTCCCCGGATAAACATATTTTCGCAGGACATCTGGCGTAACTTTCCTTTGGAAGTCAAAGTCGACCTATTTCAGTAGTGTTCGGGAGTAAAGACCAGTGCTTACAACCAAGATCGCCTCCACCCGTTAGTCGTTAACTAATGTAAAACTATGCAGAGTAACATAACATTACGGCTACTGGGCATTTGTTTTATGTAGAGTAGAACGCAGAAGAAATGGAATTCAAAAAGTGAACATAATAAAATGACACTTTTAGCGATCAAAACATTTAAGCTTAAGCCTTATACTCTTTAACAACGAGTGTTTTAGCTTATGGGGCGAAATTTTTGGCAGAATAGGCTATTGCTTCAAAGTAAATACTCAATATTTTGACCGGTCAAAAACGAGACATGACCGAGCAAAAATTGATTTGGCCGGTCAACATGACCGGTCAGTATTCAAAAATTATTTTGAGCCCTGACATAGTAAATGGTTTGAACCCAGGAGTATCAGTAGTTCGTATAGTGTGATCGACCGGGTGAGAGTAGTTCTGAGAAGGACTGTTAGTAGTTCTTTTCAGAACTACTCTCACCCGGACGATCACCCTACACGAACGTGAGACTAAACGCTTGAAAACAAGCAAAACAGATCATGTCATATTACATGACTTACCCTTCCGAATTTTGCCTACTGTGAGCTATCCTTGTCAGAGCTTCAATGGTGTGATAAAGATCATTCTACGAACAAAGTGAACAAATCAGCACGCAGCTACATTTTGCAAAAACAGATTTCTTTTCTTAAAGTGTCTGTTTTCCTGGGATCTTTTCGAGGTTACAACGAGTTTAAAACGACGTTTCGACCAGTTTCACTAGTTTTCTTCAGGCTTGTTAAAGACCATTGAAACTGGTCGAAACGTCGATTTAAAACTAATTTTAACCTCGGAAAATCCCGAGAAACAGACAACTTTACATTGTTTAGGAAACGAGAGGTGAAAGTTTCAGACATATGATTAGATTTCTTTTTTCCCACGAGGCAACCGATGCTTTCCTTTTCACAAGTTTTCACCGATTTCTCTTTTCATTTTTCAATGTGAATACATTGACAAGCAGACAGGAGTTGGGAATGAAGAAGAAACTACGCTATACTGACTTGATGTACAAGCAAATTCTCAGGACTAATTTGAAAAGTAATGTATGGCAGTTGGTAACGAGAATTGGCATTTCGATCTTTGGACGCGGCCCTTACCTCTGTGACATGTGGACTGTGCTTCTCATCAGTCACGTATTTAGCAAGCTGGATAGCAAAATGAAGTGCCTGCAGATTGTGCCCGTTATCTATACACTAGAAACGAAAACGAAATATCGTTTAAACACTCGGTTTTAGCATAGTAGTTAGTCCCCTCTACTAACTATTGTTTTAGTAATTCAATCTTAAATTTTTCAATCGCTGTCTTCTATGACCTTTACTTTACCAGGAATCTGCAAGCCGGAGCAAGCCAGAGGACCACGGAAGGCACGGAAGAGAGGTGATCAGGGAGGAGAAGTGTTGGAGGAAAATGAGACACCAGTGTGAAACACAGCGATTACCCTCCCCTCCCCCCCCCCCCCCCCCCCCCAAAAAAAAGAACATTCATAATCGTTTTCCTCCCTTCGGTGTCTCTATAAGTATCTCTTCGGATACACCTACGTGAAGAAACGTTGACATGTGAAAATCATTAACCATGAACGATAAGAAAGTGATAAGACCCAATATATTCTGGGAAGAAAGCATTGGTAAGCTTACTAATATACGTTTTACTGATAATCAAGATATTTTTTTTCTTTGAACGCCTTAAGAGCATGGGTCAACGATTGTTCAATCAGGTGTACACAGGAACTACACGTTAAACGCTAGCATCTAGTTTTCCTGACAAAACTCAGAGTAGCACACCTGTACAAGGTGAAGATCGAACTCCCTCATGTTGAGCAAATGGCTGCGGATCAGAATGTCAATAGCGTCCACATTAAACTTCAGCTCCGGTGGACAATCACACACGAACCTACAAATTGAGAAAGACATTTTAGTGACAACAAAATCAAACGGGCAAAAGTTTCATAACTGATGGCAAATTCTGATCACGCGATGCAACCGACCGTGCTTCGCTCACACAGCTCTCCCACGTGTTATCCCGCACTTGCCATCGGTTACGTGTTTTCCCGCGCATTCCACCGTCTTCGTTCTTTCCCGCGCTTGCGATCAGTTACGTGTTTTACCGTGCTCGCGCTGATCACGTGTTTAACCACGTAAACCACGTAGTATAAATGTTAACGCGTTTTTGGTTATCACGGCAATGGTTATCACGTTAAATGCTACTTGCGAAATGATCAAAAGTGCTATTTTACTAACTTGGTCACGTGTCTGGCGGTCCACATCGGCCCGTATCCTCTCGGGTCCTGGAGTCCTCTCAGTACTATCAGGTGACAATCGCGGTATCTTAGCGACAGCTCCGCATCACTGGCTAATGGGCCAACACCTTCTAGGAGACCCTCTACAGCCTAGGACAAAAAAATCACCAAAATGATAAATACAAGTATAGATGAACGAAGGGACGCATGGACCGACGAAAGAAATAATGAGAAAGCAAAAACGTGGCAAGATTATGACTTCACTTTACGAATGACATTTTTCACTGACCTTGTGTAAGAGCCTCAGGGCAGCCATGTTGTCTCTTGATATACGCGCCTGCACTACAGCGTCCAGCAGGCTGTGTATTGTGACGACATGTTGATTGGTTGGAGGGGCGATGATGGCGTGAAGATGCTGCTCAATCTCGGCAGCACACTTGCTAAGGATCTGCACCACTTCCTCGGGCATAAAGGCCTGAATAGACAAAAAGACAGCAATTAAACGCAGTCAAACAACTATGGTTTTTAATAAGTAAAAAGTGACTTTGATGTAGAGTGGTGTCGGATCTTTCCTATTAACACTAACATTTGACACTCGAAACTCGACACTAATGGAAGTTGATTGTTTGTGAAGCTATAACCAGCAAATAATGTTTGCCAAGGCTTGTAGCAAACTTACCCTAGCACTGGTTAAATAATTACCAAACTAAAATCCGGTTACTTACGAAGGATGCGATAAAATACGTTCCTTGAAATAAATCATGAATGAATTTTCCGTTCTGAAGTTAAGTAACATGAACTTCAGATTTAGAAAATACTTCCAAGATAAGATATCTTACTAGTTGGGTAAGCTAATACCCCATTCACACCAAAGCTTAAACGTGTTTAAATGTTGTTTAGTTAAACACAGTTTAAAAATTGTTTTCTTCATGGAAGTTGCTGACTGATGTTTATCGACTTCAAATTTGGCTCAATGAAAGCACAAGTTAGAGCATACTTGAACCCTATGTAAAATTTAGTCTGTCAGTTGTCTGTTGCTGATTTTCATTTTCTTAAACCTGGTTTAACTAAACATGTTTTGTTGGTGTGAATCAGGTATAAGATAGTTTCTCTTTAATTTTCGAGTTGTCCTCTCTGTACTTTGAGAGAACATAAAATTCATTCAGAGACCATTGAGGAAAAGTCGATTAACACAGACCTCAACAGAAGATTCTCAACTCACCTCCGCATTGCCCAGTATTCCATGTTCGTACTGGACTGGTTTTGGCAGGGGTGGGGTGGTGATACCCTCACCCGCAGCTGGGGGTTGGAAACCAGGTATGCTGCGGGCAAATTCTTCATAGACGGCCGTCTGACTGGCATTCACACCACCAACCTGTCATGAACATCATCGGTTTAATTTAAGACACTTGATGCTACAATCATGGACAAAACTAGTTGGGACAAACGCATTTCACGCATTTTTTTGCAGATATCAAGCGAGTAAAAATATTTCAACCCCCTCTCCCCCTACTGCATTGACAACATTGAAATAGAGTGGGGGGATAGAAAACTGAACTGTGGTACCTAAATTAGTGGAAATTTGTCTCAACAGTTTTATCCAAGATTGCAGATGCTGTTTTACAACGTCACAACGCTTACAGAAAAAGAATGAGGTTATAACGCTTTTAACCAATGTGACTTAGTTACTTTGAGTCTCTGTGGTGCTTACTAGTGTTTACTGATTGCATTTTGTCTTGATTTAAACAGCAACTAAAGTAAACCGACATGAAACTTTTGACACAATAACGAAGTTCCACCTAGTAATCTGTAGTAAAAAAAGGCTAGAGAACTCACCTTGAGTCGGATCTGTTCAGGCATGCGCTCTGCTTGGTATGTCAAAACCACTGGATCGCAGTACCGTCGTCCCTCGCTACGTGCATGGCGTCGAACATCGAATTCCTAACGATACAACATAAACAATTCAAACAAACACACTAGCTGTTACTGCTGTTAGATGCCTTATATTAATATAATCATAAGAATTTTTTAGGCACTGCTATCTTTGGATGTGATTACGACAGCTACTTTGTTTTCCAACAGAAGCGAACCGTGGTGAATATATGAATGACATAAATGAACTACGGATTAATGATGAAATGAATGAAATGATCCTCGCAGTGTGAAAGCAATTTAAGCAATTGCAGTTTTTTAGCCTGAAAAAAATTCAAGGCTACCACGATTTGAACCCATGACCTCCGCGATACCAGTGCGATGCTCTATCAACTGAGCTATGAAGCTTAGATACGTTAGGAGCAGGTCAATTGCGGGTCCTAATGTCCCGCATATGGAGTAGATCAGTGACATAGTGAAATAGGTAGAATTTCTAATGTACACAGAGTGATCACTAGTACAAGCAAAGGAATATATTAACCGAGCAAAGAAACAGCTCCTTTCCAGCGTAGAATACTATGTTGCTACAAATCGAGAAGACATGCTTACTGTTGTGAGTCGTTTGTCCATCTCTGGTAAAGCCTTTTCCACGGCTGTTTTCTGAATGAATGCACATGCCAGCTCTGTGTTATCCTCACTGATAACCGATGCAGCTTGTTCAATCATGTCTTTCTGCTGTTGGTTTGCACCCTGAAGCAAAATAAAGCATAGAAATAACCGATTAGCAAGCTATATACACCATCTTCCTTACACCTTCTGAAAAACCAAAACCTTTTGCGAATCACAGTTAAGGTAAATAACGTAACGACATACATGTGGTCACATCCTTCCACACAGTTTTCCACATTTAAACGGTGACTATGTCTTCATTTGAGCTGAAATTTCATGACTTTATTTTGTTTTGTATGGTGTCTTACGTTGGAAAAGAACAAGATTGCTCACAGTCTAAGCAATAAAGTACAACAAACAAGGTACACTGTTCTCACCCTGAGAGCAGCCAGGAAGTTGGATCTGAGATTGTTGTTGATGCTGATAAGAAGCGGCTCTCTGCACGTGATCAATGCCATGCCTGCTGTCATGAAGCGCACCATGTGATGAGCAGCTGCCCTCATACGGGACTCTTCAGGGTCCAGGGCAAAGTCCTAAATCATGAAGAACCAATACAATTAAGATCTAGATAGCCCTGCCGTTAAATAAAACTAACTAGGTTAGGGATCCACATAAAAAAAAACTTTCGCCAAACAGTTTTCACCCTCCGACCGCGATCGTGACTAAAAGAAGCAATTCATCGCTCCAATTGGTTGCGCTACTTTTGAAAACGTTTGAAAATAAAATATTCTTCATTTTGCTGTCTGTTCTTCCTGTTCTGCTGACAACATATTAAAGCTCATACTTTCTAGGCAAACACGCCAAAAATGCAATAGGTAGTCGTCAGGGCATAAATATATGTGAGTATCCAAAACGCAAGTCTATAAAACCAGGAACCTTCTGAAAATGAGTTTCTCTGAGTTTTTCCCGGCTTGCACAGCAATTGATAACATGCTCGACTTGACTTTAAAAAAATCCTGATTGCCCTCTAGAAACAAATTATTTCTCACTCTCCTATGCATTAATAGAGACTTGGACTCTTGCATTCAAAAAGCTCACCTTTTTCACGATCATCTCCGCCGTAGTGAGGCAAATCTTAATAGACCTCTCGACAACCGGATGAACAAGTTCTTGCACAGCTCTCTCAATAGCTGGGCGCACAAACTGCTTGAGATGAGGGTGCTGCTGGAACAGAGGGATCTACAGGGAGGAAACAGAATTTCATTTTAACACGCACAACCTTGTTGTTTGTTTGTCTGTCTCATTACAACTTTAATAACCCGTTGCATAACATTTTCAAACAAAATGTTTTAAGTGCTGTATCTGTGCTTTAATAGATATACCTGAGAATTAATTTGAATGTGAGGTGCCAATCCAGCCAGAGAGGCCACGTTAATTTCTTGATATGAATACTGAGGGGGTGGAGGTGCCACGGGAGGTTGTCCTTGTTGGGCTGATCCTGTCGGGGTGGGGGTGGAGCTGCTGCTGCTGACTGCAGCTGTAGGGAAACAAAGAAGATAAATTCTTTAACATCTCAGTACACATTATAATCAGAGTATCATTGAAGGTTGTAATGAAACAATCTCAACAAGTGCAACTAAGTGAGGGAAATACAGTGTAGGTGTGCTATATAACCCAAACGTTTGCTACACATATAGTTGAATCTTCTCTACGGAAACGTTAGTTCAAAATTCAACTCAAAGTCGTCACAGTTCTGCATTATGGACCTTACGAAACCACGACGGCGACACGGACGACAACGACGACTAACTTCACATTTTCACAGCTATCCTAATTTATTTAGTGCGTTCATTTTTGTCAGAACTAATCTCCAAGCTGAATGTGCAAGCACATTTTAAATTCAAACTGGAAACATGGAAAATTCGTCGTCGTGGTTCACGCTCATCAGACTACGCAAAATTTGGCCAATTCACGCCGATGTTATGGATAACGCACGTGCTAAGCTATTGTACTGCTCATTAAGCCTCTTGTTTGGCGACGTTGCAGTCCCTGCCGTGGTTTCGTAAGGTCCCTGTTGACTTGCACATGGTCAACTTCATCTTCCCGACGACGAGACAACTGTGGCAAATACAAAACTCTGACACTTACGTTGTTTATCTTTCTCTGGGGAAGACAATTGATGAGGAATGTGTTTCAGCTTTTCTGGATCCTTCAGCAGCTCGGATGCTTTGATTTCCTTGAAAAAATCACAAATGTTAAAAACTCTTTACTTGCAGTGACCAAACAGATAAGGGCTACAGTAGTTGCTTGTTTTCATGTTTATAAAAGTGCATATTTACATTTACAGTAAGTAATCTGTTCACTGTCTGAATATTAATGTAATAAAGAGATTTAAGACCCACTCTCACACAAAACACCCCCTGAAAGTGCTGCTGATATCAACTGATGTAGAACAAGAACCAAGAGAACAAGACAAATAAGTTGGATCAGATCTTACCTTCATCTCAAGTGACAATGTATTACAGAGGACTTCAACTTCAAACTTAAGATTCAACTGCAATAAACGAAGGTTGAACAAAACTGAAATTGAGATTCACAGCAACAATCTTGATAAGTCTAAAGTAGAGATATAAGATATGTGAGATATTTGTATGTGTAGAGATATGTGTTACACAAAATTGCCAAGGAATAGATCTTAGGTTTTTACACCAATATTGTTATACAGGGCCAATTATCAGGAGGCAGCATGGCCTAGTGGTTAGGACGCTGGACTTGTAATCCGGAGGTCCCGGGTTCAAATCCTCCTCCCTGACACTAGGTGGATTTGTCTTCGGTGGTCCCGAATTCAACTGCTCCACGCTTTGTATATAGCCAACTGGTCAGCCTCCTGCCAGTTGGGATTTTTAACAAGTTTCCGTTTGATTTATAATATTTGTTTCACTATTTGCAGTGTCCTCAATTAGTACAGCCGTGCTAAATACATTGACACTTAAATAAAGTGATTTATTATCTTTTTTATTTATTATCCTCAAAGAATGAACGCAAATCTGAAGATAAAGATGACTGTGAAGATGGAAACAAATGTTAACATGAAAATGAATATGAATACGAGGATGAATATAACAAATGTAAATCAAGATGAAGAGTAACACAGGACAAAGATAAAAACAAATTATAATAAGGAGATGTTGAGGAGTACAATAACGAAAGACAAATGAGTAAGCTGATGATGTTCACTTACCTTCAAGTCAGGTACTTGATGCAGTTCAACTAACACTGCCATGATCGCCATCACCCAGGGGTTGGGCGGCTTGAACACTTTACTCTTGGCTGAAGATTCTATTACTTTGGCAACAAATGGAACAACATACAGCATTTCCTGCAAAGGAACAAAAGAACAAGGAAAAACCTGATAAGCACTCATTATAGAACAGATTCTCATTTTACGACAAAAAGTCAAAGGGTCCCAAAAAGAAATGAGTTCTAATCAGCTCCTGGCAGTGAAGTGTCCAGTGTTTATGGAGACTTTTAGGTGGTAAGTTTGGAACTTAGAAGGTTAATGACGTACCTGCTGCCCTTTGAAGTAAGCTTCGATAATCAATGATTTCAAATCAAGATCCTGCAAGACAATAAAGAAGCCATCAAGACCATACACAATGCCTAAAACAATTGCTACATTACTTGCGAAAAAATCTTGCATTGCTTTGCTTACTGATAAACTAACTTGTCTTCTACTCTGTGTATATCAACTCCTTGAACAAAGAACATAAAGAATTGCAGTTTCCTTTGAACTAAACACGAACATTTTCATAATTATCGTGGCAAACAATTATTACCTTCATAAGAATGGGCTTGTTCCTAGCCAATGTCTGCAGTCCAAGCCAGTGGCCAAGATTCTTCAACAATGATCGATCAGAGAAGTTCGCTGGAACTTTGTCAGATTGCAATAACACCTGAGAAAAGCCACCACGAATAACGTAACTACATCATACAAATGTGACACACTTTAAAAGGCCTGAGGAATTTGCTTGCACTTTGCCTCTTACTGCCACTATTTTGCCTCGATAATGATGTGTCTTGTCACTTTTCCCTTCAAATGCTTCATTGGCATCAAAGCTGTTTAGTTTTTAGTTTAACATGATTGGTTTACAGTTTTGTACCTGGGTTTAAAAGCGTAGCAACAAAACTCTACTTTTAGGCGTCACCAGTTTAATTCTAGCGATTTCAATATTTTCAACCAAGATTAACTAGAAATGCGTACACAACAGTAGAGCCGACAATCTTGCTCCTTTGCTACTACCTGACTATCCATCTTAGGTCGAACGCACTCCCCTAATCTTTGATTACTACTAGTATATGACTTTTCCTGACTTTTCTTTAAAATGTCAATTTTCCCTGACACAAAATCCTTACTTTTCCCAAACCTTTATAGTTTTTATTTCCCCTGACCATTTCCATAGCTACAAACCTTGATGTTTCTGTAGGTTTCCTTGAGCACCTCTCTAGCAAAGTTTGTTAGTTCTAGTGATTCCATGAACTCTAAGTACAGCTGGTGAAAGTTAGGTTCAATGCTCGCTCTCTTCATTACTAGATACTGGGTCACCCACATAATGTGCTCATTTTGGATGTGAATTTTAAGTTCTTCAGCCTTTGGGGAAAAAAAGGAGCAAAATAAAATATCAGTGAAACTAATCGAACAGATTGTGTTATAATGTAATTTAAAGGATACTAGTAGAATGGAAGTCTGTGCTACAGTTAACTGGCAGTTAAAGTTTAGCACATAAAAAAAGATGAGCACATCAAGACATGATGCATCAAAAAATCAACATTTTTGTCAATTTAGCGAAGCAGCCTGTGCAAAAACATCCACGAGACCAAAATAAAATAGCATGATACATTACATAACCCATATCACGACCTGTCATATTGCAGATCGTTTGAATTACAACATATCCAACATGACCACACCCATCTCCTTATTGCACCTGTAACAAAGCACGCTAGGCTAGCTGTAAAGTGTTTTCTAAAGGTCTTACCTTTTGCTGTAGATTTGCTTGAGAAATGTTGTTGAAGATAAAGTGCACTTTATCTTGGACAGCTTCTGGTGGTTGAACTATCTCGCTAGATTCTGTCGCCCCCAGTAAGGTGTCAATGTTGTTAGCAGTGGCAATGGATGGTTCCTTGCCTCTAACAGGAGATGCTGCTGCATCTGATGAAGAATAAGAAAATAATTAAACATTGGATTGACACCTCTGAAAGAGAAGCATTATTATTCCAGTAAAAATAACTTCAAATTCAGACAAGTCACCTTCCCAAAAAGTCTCCAACACCTTTCAACAGTCTAGACTTTTTTCTCACCAGTAAATTTCAAAAGCAAGTTTGGCTGTTTCATGAAGAGGTCTTGCCTACATCATATCTTGATTGTGTTTTTTCTTTTTCACATTGATCAACCAAAAATATCCGATCATATAATATAAAAAACAATAAAATGGACCACGAGATTATTTTCAAGCAGTCTGCAGGGTCTGGATTTCAGCTAGACTTAATATCGATA